>CM059199.1:30383907-30831407 GCA_030323885.1 Branchipolynoe longqiensis
TACATAGAGGCTGGGAGAGGTCGTCTTTGTGCGACTCATTTAAAGACTCTTTCTTCACCTAGACTGATAACATGTTTGCCTTGCAGCTAGCTAGATTCATATCGCTATTTTCGCTGCAGGCAGGTCTAGGAATTGCGCAAAAGGATACATAGCTTTGTAAGGCTTCTCTCCCTTTCAAGTTAGTTCTCATGTTGACTTCTATCATTTCTCGATTCTCATCGGTTTGCATTCTGCAACCGGTGAGACTCTAAGGGGGGCAGTGTAGTAGTCTGAACATGAGCTCTACTATCACGCGGTAGCAGCGGAGACTACGGCGCCATCAGCGCAGTTCCACTACACTGCGCTAGGTGGCGGCACGGGTCACCACCGGTCAGACCCCAACTGGGCTGACCTCTACTGCGTGTGGTTGACCCACCCCCCCACACACACCTATAGAGTCGATGTGGGATCTGGCGAGTCAGGGGGCGGGTCAGACAACTACTGACGCCGCGGAGAGCAGAGGGTTCAATAAACCAGGTGAAGCGTACACTGAATTGAATCTTGGTGTTCTTTCGTGTGAGAAAGGGTGAGTCGGAGGGCCGTGGGCCATTACAATATTATAGGCATAATGAGGATTATTTTTCCCGTAATGAATAATTTTGCACTTCTTTTCATTGAAGGGCAATTGCCATTTCTCGGACCATTGTGGAGTTTCCGAATATGCAAGTGTGGAGTGAATCTTTGATCTAGGTAGACTCCAACAGGCAGAAATTAAAATCTAAGTTCATTGGGTGGAGTGTGGAATGTATTTTATCCTAAAAAGAATTCTGCGTCTGCATACCTTTTACTTAAGTAGTTTTTAGTGTCTTTTGGGGTTTTCTTTTGTTAATGGATGCAGTTAGCACAGTTAGTCCCCCCTGCAGCTTCCTCCACGCACTACACCATGCCACAACTCAAGTGCCATCATCATTACCAACTCTGTGAATGCCATCAAAGAGATCGCCCGCCCAAATGCCAGACACTCCCTTGCCGACGCAATCCAGATTAAAATCTTGACCAGACATCAGGCACACCTCAACACAGTCCTGCTATGGGTCCCCTCGCATATAGGACTATATGGTAATGACCAGGCTGACTGTGCCGCTCTAGCCGGTGCCAACCGAGCAGACGTAGAGACAGCCATCCTTCCATCCATCACCAAACTGGCCGCCGCTGCTTCTCGAGCCACCACCAAACTCTGGGAACGAGCCACACAGAAGGAACAAGTACGGAACCCTTATTCAATAAGCTGGCTCTGGTACACCCTGGTCAGAACGAACATCCCCCATCCAGTCGGCCTTCCTGCTTCTACCCAAGTCGCCATCAACCGCTTCAGGACTGGCTACCGCCATTGGATTGATGTCCCCAACCTCCAGCACTGTCCCTGCGGAACTAAGATCTTTAATGTGGACCACATACTCGCCTCATGTGGCGCCGTCGACAAATCTGCCATCAGCGACTTCATGGAGGATGCTGACCGCCAACTCAGTGACAATAGGGCCGCTCTGGCTATCCTCTCCAGGATTTCCAAGTCATCCTGGAACGCACTTGCTCGCTTCTACCGCCAGAACGCAGATATCATCAACACTGTCGGTCACCCAGATCATGACATCGGGGACTAGCAGGCCCCACCTCATCGCCATAGCTGAGTTGGTGCCACTACTAACTAACCACTAATTTTCACTGGCAACAAACAGGTAACCCCACCCTCTGCCTAACTAATCCCATCCTCACTTCACTTCTTCCTCTGGCCTTGGCCGGACTTACGGTGCATACCGGTGAATCTGGAGGGACTGAAGTTTGGATCCTGGTCGAGTCAAACCAATGACTTATAAAATGGGTACCTGTTGCTGCTCGGTGCTTGGTGTTATGAAATCAGGACAGGGACTGGGTGCACAGTGTCAGGATAATGTGACTGTGTGGGACATCGGGTCATGGCGCCGGCAGCCTGATTTCCCAGTGGGGCAGCACTATAAAGTTGCCATGAGTGTGCGCTGTTACAAGTCGGTGCACATCCTGGTATGGCCTAGGGTCTTACTGGGGTGTAAAACTACACCAACCACCCAGCCTCCCCCGGCCCTCTTAGAGGACTGTGGTTGGACTCTTAGGCTGCCTCTTTCCTTCCTCCCCCCCTCCCCCCTACCCCTCAATTCCTCTGATCACTACCCACCGGAAGCCAACTCCCGACCACATGGGACTGCTTTCAGTGGTGCCCATTCAGTGCTGCAGATTTGCAGCCTTCAGCGCACCAATGCGACTGAAAACTCCCCAAAACAACAACTACACCATGTAAATCCTTCCCTGGTACCCTAGCCTTCTTTCCAGTGTCCCTGGGAATACTTTCCCACCAGAATATACTATGCATATTACAGTAGCTGGCAGCATCTGACAGTCACTATATGGCAGGAGGTACTTTTTTTTCTTCCTTTTTTCCTTTTACTTATGTAGATTTGAGGGATTATTTGTACTTTTACATATTTACTTTTGTGAAGTACTTGTCACAGCACTGTAAATCAGTAATGGTTAAGTAAGGTTTTATTACAAGGGAAATATCAACACAGTTACGATTGCATACGAAGAGCTCTTTTCCAAAATGTGATAAGCATTAATCCAAAAGACGGGTTTACAATCCCAATACCCAGTTCATAGATCATGTTTTGGTAAAGAGCTCTTCATATATATATGCATATGTATAAAGAGCTATTCATATAGTTATATATGTGACAAGCTCTTTTTCCAAAGCATGATCTAGAAACTTGGCATTGGCATTGCAAACTCATTTTGTTGATTGGCACTTATCAGGTTTTGCAAAAGAGCTCTTCACATACAGAACAACAATGAGAAGAGTCAAATGAATAATGTTGCACAACATAAAATCGATATTAATTTCTAAATGACTTTTGGTTTTCTTAACACAGATAGCCTAATAAATAAAACTTCAGTAAGGCATATCTTTTTTAATAACACATTAAGTCAAAGACATTTCGCTATATTACTGCAAAATTAAGTTTCCATGCAGCACTTCTTTTCCTACTTTCCATTATAATTAATTTTAAATTGAAACAGAAAAAGTATCAAACTTATTGATGTCAGGAAGACGAACAATCGCCAAAAACGTCATATTTATGTGAATCTCTGAAGAAGTACATGCTTTTTGTCAAAAGTATGTTGCATTATTATTATTATAATTATAGTAGACCTAATTATCGTTATAATAATATTATTGTGAGAAGTCAAAGGGAAAGACACAGCATACCAAGTTAAAGAATTAGATGCAGTTCAAACATGTGAATATGACAATATAAAAAGGCTTGGTATACATACTGAGTGTGCATGTGTCATTTGCCACATTGGTCATGTAGCCACCCTGACATTGGCACAGCTGCGGGGTACTTTGTGTGCAATAACTGTTTGAAACTGCTGCTGAGCAGTCTGACTCCACTCGACAACTATCGTCAATCAATCCTGCAAAGTAGGACACATTGATCCAGATTGTATCATAAGAACCATTCACAAAGTCTGCATCCTATCAAATTCATGCCTTGCATAAAACTTTATTTACTCTTTTCTGATATCACCATAGGAAATATGCTGCATATTGGTCACGTCGCAATGCAACATGGATAATTCAAGGTGCAGGAACCCTCTCCGACCTAACTTTGCCAATGACGCTATACCCTTGCACCACCTATCCTTACCTATTATCCCAACCTGATCGTACCACATACGCCACCTAGTTATTTCAGCCCAAACCACAACACCGGTCTGCTCAGTGGGATGTGTACACTTTTTTTTCTTTCTTTTTTGTGTCCATTAGATGTTTAAGCAGGGGACATTTCAGTCAAATTATAGACGACTGGTCTTCCTCATTCCACTGCTGGTCGATAGAAAGCCCGAGCCTACACTTTTACCGACCCAACCATTTTTAACCTCCCACACCACATAGACATGGTATGAGAGCAACCGGCCTTTGATGACGCTGTAAGTTAGACACAGCGGTGGAAATCCAAATTGGCAGAGCTGGGGGCATGGGGAATCGAACTGCCAACCCTCAGATTAGGAGTCTGACCTAGAAAAAAGTCAGACACTCTAACCACTCCGCCACAGAGAACGTCTACTTCATCCGCAGCACCCAAGCAGAATGTATGGTGTGTGGAGCTGTCCAGTGCAATCTCACCATCCCACCCACGGAACTAATGGCATCAGGGTTAACTATCCAATAATGACTACAAAAAGAACATTTAGGGGCCCAACCTCATCTCTCAATTAATAATTTTTTAATAAATAAAACTCCACACTATATCCAATGGTTTCCGCATTACTGAATAATATACATTAAGAAAATGACAGAATGAATTAAATTGGGGCAATTGAACTCACGCATCTTACAGGCCTGCCCATTTGGTTCTGCATATGCCCCATCTAAGCACTGACACGTGTTGTTCGGGCTTGGGCAGTGTGAGAATGCAATCGCCCCCAGACAATCAGCGTTGTTGGTGCATGGATCATTCAGCACACCTGCAAAGATTTATGATATATTTGTTTACAAAATATATAAACTAGAGTTGACATAAATTAATTCTCAGAAATGTAATGGTAACAACTTTTATATAAGCTTTACATCATCTATAAAATATCACAGTAAAGATTGAGTCAAGCAACAACACTAGAATAAGCAGGGAATATGTGTGTTAAATTATCAGAACCAATTACTGAGTTATAACTGAGTGCCTTATGGATATTTGTCTCTAAACCTAATGCACTCTTTCTGAAACAATACACACAACAACTACAATTTTAACTATACCTGTTTGGTGCATCGCTTTAATCTTTTCAATCAAGGTATATTTTACACGAATCCTTACCAGTATTCTCATATTATGTAACAAAGTCTCTTCCTCTTCCATCTCGAAAAGCAACAATATTTCTGAAGTGTACTCATTCCAAAATAGGTCAATCCCATATAGGATACATGATACCATTGATGACAAGGATCAAGGACAACGTATGGGTTATTTTGGTCATGTTAAGGTACCTTTAAGGGAATTCGTCCTGGTTGCTGGTATGGAATCTAGACATTGCTACCTTATTTATATGAACTATACAACTTCTGCGGATATTATGAGAATAAAGATAAGAACCCAATTTAGATGAACATTATCCCTATTATCACAAACGTTTCAAGAAGGTGGGCATTATCCTTATTAAAAGTAAGTAGTGACAGTAGCAACCGAGGAAAGAAAACCCATTATATCCTACTTCACATCGGAATGACATCAAATGAGAAGGAGCAGAAGTTGAAGTATAAAGTCATTTAATAACCATTATCACACAGTTTTTATATCCTCTCCAGTGATATTTTCTCTGAGGCTATTTCGTTGAACCTTGCATATCATTCATTTGACAACACCAGTGCTCTCACCTAGCCCAAGCCTACACCCCCTTCTCACTCTCATGAATGTTTCCATCCTCGACCAAGTTATGTAATTCCACCTACAAAGGTGAACCTAGATAAATGATTCACCCGGTACTTGTAGTACACGGGTGAATGACAACGTAGTGTAAATACAGGCAAAAATAGGTTTAGTATGGAACATGACCTAGAAACTGTGGCTCCAGTATCAAATGGCTATCCATATAGGCACAGAGTTGGTGAAATGGGCGAGAATGCAAAAAGACAAGATGGCGGCCACAGAACGCCGTCAATTTCACTTTTAAATCTTATTAAACTAGATATTATATTATATTTTTCAACTAAAAGGTAGCGGGCTATCAATAAGACATATGTAAAGAATAATTGTTGCTTCTTAGATTGTGAAATTAGGCTCTCAATTCTTTGACCCGCATTTTCAACAGCTTTTACATAGGGTTGGTTTGCACCCCTACTGCAGCAGTACGGGGTGAATCTTGTATCTAAGGTGAACCCTGCTAGGTGCTATCTCTACATATTTAATACCGCATTCCTTTATTGGCCATCCATATCCCTTCCAACCTACATGCACAGCAACACCCATGGGTGTAGGTGGTGCCCTCTATCAAGGGCAAGGCTACATTGTAAGCATGTGCGAACATTTCTCTCATTGTCATTTTTTCTATTCTGAATCTTTCATTATATGCACTTTTTGATTTTGCGCTTACAATTTCTAAATTTCCTGTAAATGCACGCAAACAATTTTGTTCTCATAATTTAAAAAAGATTTTGGCTACGTCCCTCTCTATATGTTCAACTTAACCCTTTCTCCACACATCTATATATTTATCCTAACCCTTTTGCATCACTATCCTGATACTGGCAAATGTGCTTTCACCAGGTATCAAGTTCAAGAGGGTGCATTGATACATACGCCTGCTAAATATGTTGTAAACATAGTCTTGTCACCCTCTATGAATAGCAAGACAATTGGATAAATAGAAAGAGAAGTACAGCTATTTGAATGTTCAGGACTATCTTCCACTTAAATACTAATAACATTGTTTAGACTGGTCCGAAGGCATTATGTAGTTATGATGAAGCATGAGGGATCGCACTTTTCACACTGGAACCACTTGACAGTGCCAGTGTGAAAATGAGAATGTTGATTGCGCTAAAACAAAAAGAAAGTTAACATCTTATTTTGCACCGATATGTTGACGTTGATGTATTAAAATTCAGAGAACTTAGACAATAGGTATCAGAAACCTTGGATCAGTTCCATGCTAGATTGCATGGGTTATCAAAGGGGAGCAGGATGTAGCTCAGGCGGTAGAGTGTCCACCTGTGAAGCTATCGGTCATCGGATCGATCCTTCTCAGTGGATCCATTTGCAATTTGGGCTATTTTCCATTCCAACCAGTGGTCCACAACTGGTTCATCAAAGGCTGTGGTAGGTGCTGTCCTGAATGTGGGAAAGTGCATATAAAATTCCCCTTGCTGCTTATCTGAAAGAGTACCCTATGTGGTGGCAGCGGGTTTCCTTCAAAGAAATATGTCAGAATGACCATATGTTTGACATCCAATAGCCGATGATAAAAATCAATGAACTCTAGAGGCGTCGTTAAATATAACAAGCTTTACTTTACTTGTGGGTTATTCAAAGATTTCATGACTGAGATCAGACAATCAAGTCTGATATGGTGCAAACATGTTAGCTTAAGGAGGGAGAGAAAAGGGTCTGGCTCAAATAGAGATTACGATTGAACAACCAGTAGTGTTTAATAGAACATTGCGAGCAATGTCTCTCCAATTGAAAGTTATCAGTAATTCAAAAACACTTTGGGTTTATGCATTTAGGAGAATACCCTCCACTATCTCCTAAGGGGCGAGTTATATCCAATGGTTCACAAAGACTTTATTCAGGCAGTGATGAAGAGCCATCCAGCCCTAGAAGGATAGAATCAGGGTGACAAGTACAGTAAAGGTAGAACAGGTAAATAAATAAGTAGGGTACACGACTGGGTGCTCAAGCTCTCTCATTCTCAAGTTCTATGGAGAAACCAGGTCAGTTTTGAGATAGAAATAAATAGGGGTGAGCTGTCACACTTGTTAAATATTGAATTGGTAACCTAACTCCATTGCCCACTGGCAAGTTGACCTATGTGCACTCTGCCCCAGCAGATGTATGTGTTTAGAGTGTACTGTGGCACCGGCCCTTTAAATACCAAATACAATCAACTCTCAGACATATTTTAAGGAGCATACACTCTGACACTTTCACACTCAGTCTTTGACCAGAAACGGCCCAAAGAAAGTTGTCACACATCAGCTTCCCAGTGGTTCTCTGGGTTACACCTCTACTAGCAGCTGATGTCATTGAGTGTGAAAATATCATAGTTTATGCCCCTCGGAATAGGTGAGAGTGAATTGGATTTGGTATCTAAGGTCTAGTGCCACAGTGTATTGCACACACTTACTTCTGAAGACACAGACCATCAACTTATTAGCTGCAATTGGCCCATAATTCCGAATTGTGGTTAATCCGGCCGGGGAAGTCTGAGACCCTCACATCACCAAGCGGTGTGCACATGCACTACTCCCCCCCCCCCCCCACCACCATCTGACCTGCATTTGGAGTCGGATTTCAGCAAGGTTTCAATTTACCATGCCCAACCACCCTCTTTTTTAACACCTCCCACTGCATGGGGATTGGCTCGCGGGCCTACCTCCTCCGGCTCCCAGGTCCTCCCTCTCCCATCAGTAGACATTGACCAGATGGACTGAAATACATTGAACTAAACAATTACATAACATCATTGTGTAACCTTACTCTATATACTTACATAATAAAAAACCCTTTTCCCAACTCCCGTCTCAGGCTTCCTCTGTCCGAATCGGAGGACTACCATGCAACATGTGATGTGATCATCCCTAAATATAGGAACATTGGTAAATTCTTCTTCACTTTATATTGCAATAAAAACTGTATGTATTTGATATAGTAATATAAAAGCCATTTATAAGTGATAATCTATTAAAACTATTCTTCTCACAGTTCTCAACCAGGCCAAAAGTTGAAGGAACCAGCGTGCAGAGATGATAACACTAATAGCTGGGTTATGGTTAGAGAAAATATTCACTTCCAATAGATATACAATTCTCTTCTAATATGGAAAACACACCATCGGGATTGAAATAAACAACTATCAGCCTGAACACACAGGCCCCTTCTCAGATCATGTACATGGCCACAGGAAGCACTAATTGTTCTTCCAATTAACAGATATATAGAATAGCGATTGTGATTTTTCAGACCAAATGTTGAAGCACCGAAGCATTTGAGAGAAGGCTGGATAGACATTGGTATGATTGGAGAAGACACCTAGAAATATATTACTTCAGGGCTCCATCCCCTCCTATTTGTGTGCAAAAATATAGTTCTTTTTTCCATAATAGGCTGGCATTAGAGGCCCAATAGGGCATAGGTCAGCCAGAAGAGGATCTGTAAGTTAATCTTCTGCTAAAGTGCTGTTTTGGGCCGATTATGACATACCGACAAACTGTCAAATGCACTGAATCTCTAGACTGTGGTAGGTCATCGCTATTTGTTTCAATATGAAAACTAACTTGGTTTCTCAGTACACCTTTTTTTTTTTTTTTTTGGTAAATATTTTTATTCATCTGAATACATATTTTGTCAGCGCCGGGGCACTGGTCTTCCAGCCGTCGGAGTGGTCGCATTTCATCTGTACATAGTGGAAGTGGAATGTGTTGCATTGTGTGCAGCACAACCCATTCTGAACATAAAAGAAAGTGGGGGAGCAGCCTATGCTGCATAGTGTACAGCATATGTACTGAACATAGTGCAAGGTATATATATGCATCAAGATAGAGTGTGCAGTAATGTACACTAGTGGTTAAATCATATGCTGTGTGTGTATATCAGTTAGGTTTGGTTTTAATAAAGGTTAGTCTTTAAATAGTGCCATGTTGTGCATGTATAGTGGTTTATATTGTGAATGCGAGACATCTTGAGAACCCAGTAGTGTACCCTACCTGATAAAAGAAGTAGTCGGGTTGGTGCGTGGGTAAAGACTGTTGTACACTCAGTTGTCAGAGGAAGAGCGCTGGAGGTTCAGGCAGGTGGCGCGAGGGGGCGCCCCAATGCACGCTGATTGGTGGGTTTTATGCGGAGTCCGGAGGGACGGTGGTGGAGACAGACAAGATTTACTAGAGGTTATGGCCACATTGAAGTTGCTGTCTGATTTTTGTTTGAAAGGCAGTTAGTTGTACATTGTTCCTGAAAGTGTGAGATGGTTAAAGACGACTATTGGGTGAATTCTTTGTGCTACGTTAATTTATCTGGTGTTGACTCACGTTGCTGGCATATCTTGAAGCTCATTGTCATCCAACCTATTTTGCATGCACACTTGTTGGCGACACATTCTGAGTTGCTTGTGTAGTTACTGCACATAAAGTTTACGTGGTTAATGTTGCAATCGTCCCCGATGTACTTGACTGTAAAGAAAAGAAGTTAACAGTTGAAAATAGCCACGGAATTAATTATATTGCTATGTACAATTTGTGTAAGGGACAAATAACAAAGAAAGGTATTATACAGTAAAAGGAATTGCTTATGACCATTATTTCGTGTAATCTCCATGCTTCTACCGATCGTGATTTGTTAGCATGTGAATTAAATTCATAGAACTAGCTTAATTTGATATTATTACTAGAATGGCCTGATATATTGGAAAATCTAATCAATTCACCTAACAGGACGAAAATAATCAAAGCCATTGCTGGGATAACAAAAGTTGTATTAGCCTAAGTGACACTGATACTTTTTTCATTGCTAAAAAGCGAAGTTCTTATTTTTTTTACAAGTTACAAGATACAAATGTAAAAACGTGCTCGTTAGCTATACATGCGACCTCTACTGACTGGCCTGATCGGCGTTCGGTTGCAGGTCAGTCACACATCAGTCCCCGACCATTCGCCGACCAATCACCAATTGATCGCCAACCATTCGTCAACCAATCACGGACCTATCGCTGAGTGGTCGCAGGTGGTTGCATCCGTGCCACGGTTGTCAATCAGTCACTGATCAGTCGGTGATTGAACACTGATTGATTGCACTCCTATGAAAAGATCGGCGACCTCCGGGTGACCATTTTGGTCGCACGAAAGTCACAAAATGGTCGCCAGGAGGTCACCCATTTTTTTGGTCGCAAGAGGTCGCAAAGTGGTCGAAAGCCTACTGTGGTTCGGGTATAAAGGAAAGCTCTTCCTACAGTGCTACACTACTGAATATACCCGTTTGTATTAATAAGTATCGGTTGTCTATCGTAGTCTCACTCCTGTAGACCGTGGACATAATTACCATCGTAAAACCAGCTCGACATTACACACTAAATATGTATGCACCACAAGTTATATCATATCTTCTAAACGACATATGTTATTTTCTAATTACTCTGGTTGCCGGTGTGGCGGTTTCAGCGCCTGGTCAGTTTCAGCGCCATGCGTGGCTTCTGCGCATGCGCGGATTTTAAGAGATATGCAAAACACCCGTGGCCTCGCCGGCTACAAGCTCAGCTGTAACTATCGCTGGTGCCTGGCAGTGTTAGGGACCGATTAGGCCGAAATCTATTGAAAGCGATCATATTTAACAGAATTACATACTCAAATAATGAAATTTAATTAAATTAACCTTAAATTCCAAGCGATATTAACGTAGCAGCTAGATCGGCGTCGAATCGCCGAGTGTAAACAAAACAAATAACAGTGCTCGCCGCAACATGCGAAAATCCGCGCATGCGCAGAAGCCACGGCAGGGCGCTGAAACTGACCGGGCGCTGAAACCGCCATACCGGTGTCTACACGTAGGTTATCTATGTGTGTTGTTAAGACACTTGAAGTTGAAGTACTCATACCTTCATCAATGCCATCATTGCAATCCTTTGCGTTGTCAAAACGAAAAGTCCCCGGTAGGCAAGTCCCTTCGGTACATATGAAGCTATTCGCTTTTGCGCAGGTCACATGGACTGCAAATCAAAACGATATTGTGTATTAATATCCTATCAAAAGTCAATTTTGGACTCTTTATCATTAGAAATGTGTATTACCTTATTTTCTCATGAGAAATGGACAGGCATCTTACGTTTCTATATCCATATTTAATTTTCTTTAAATCAAAATTTGGTTACATGCAAAGTCTATTACATAATTTTCAATTATATTGACCAAAATAAAAAATAGTTTAACTTTAATCGATTCTTCGGTAATATTCTTTGAAATAATAGACCCACTTAATAAAACGTCATGTCCTTCTTTAAAAAAAAAAGATAAATTGCTAAGTTTGTATATATAAAGTCTGATCTTTTACATCGACAAATGGAATGAGATAGCGTCATACATACCTTCATCTGAATTATCGGGACAGTCTATATGTGAGTCTTTAACGAGAGAAGAGTTAACGCAGACTTCAGGCGATGTGCTCATACAGGTGAAAGTACCTGCCGGACAAGTGCTCGCTACTGAAGAAACAAATTTGGAAAGGTATGCATTTTGGTTGGTTGTTGGAGTTTTACATCCTGGCAACATATATGGTCATATCAGGATGGGTACTGCCTTGTGACAATGCACACTCATGATGACTTTATAGTTCTGCCTCACTAGGAAATTAGGTCGCTGGCACCATGACCCAATATCCCATTCACTCCCATTATCCTGACACTGAGCTAACCAGTCCTTGCCCTATCCTAATAATGCCAAGCGCCAGGCTAGGAAGTGACAAGTATCAATTGTATAAGTCATTGGTTTGACTCGACCGGGAACTGAACTCCCAACATTCTGCACGTGAGGCCCACGCTCTACAGATTCAGCCACTGCGCCCGGTAGGTATGCATGTTAATGATAGTGAAGGTTATGATGCTATGCGGGGTGGAAAACGAGGGAAATGTATCAACTAGTTCTTATTGATCCGAGGCAGATTGCTAGAAGTAGTGATTGATTGATTGCTGATGGTTTAATGCCCTGTCGGTAGCAAGGGTCATATTCACGATGAGCTATCAGTATTTATATATCGCAGAAAGATTGTGACTACACCTTTTTAAAGTGGTTGTTCTCAGCAAGAAAGAACCGAAAGAATATGCTTGTAACGATTTCATTCATAATGACGTATGGACCAGACGGGATGGCCGAATGAGTTAGAGCGTCCGTCTCCCATGCCTGTAGATCGTGGGGTCGTGGGTTCGAACCCTGGTCGAGTCAAGCTAATGACTTAACAATTTATACTTGTCGCTTCCTAGCCTGGCACTTGGCAGTAATAGGATAGGACAAGGACTGGTCGGCTCAGTGTCAGGATAATGTGACTGAGTGGGATATCAGGTCATGGTGCTGGCGGCCTGATCTTCCAGTGGGAAACACTATAAAGTCACCATGAGTGCGCACTGTCAAGTCAGTACCCATGCTGATATGAACTTAGATGTTGCTAGGAGGTAAAACAACAAGAAACAAACTTATGGAAAAAGTCCACACTGCAAACATGTTTGAGATTTCACAATGTTTGAGATTCGCAGATTAACGTATTCCTTTCCAGGGTCGTGTGCCATAACAAGGCAGGTGTTATATAAGAACAAGGTGCAGCATTATATAACGGGCTGTTGTGCAGTGAATTATGCCAGGTTTTATATAAGAACAAGGTGCAGCATTACATAACGAGCTGTAGTGCAGTGAATTATGGCAGGTTTTATATAAGAACAAGGTGCAGCATTACATAACGGGCTGTAGTGCAGTGAATTATGGCAGGTTTTATATAAGAACAAGGCGCATTACATAACGGGCTGTAGTGCAGTGAATTATGGCAGGTTTTATATAAGAACAAGGCGCAGCATTACATAACGGGCTGTAGTGCAGTGAATTATGGCAGGTTTTATATAAGAACAAGGTGCAGCATTACATAACGGGCTGTAGTGCAGTGAATTATGGCAGGTTTTATATAAGAACAAGGCGCATTACATAACGGGCTGTAGTGCAGTGAATTATGGCAGGTTTTATATAAGAACAAGGCGCAGCATTACATAACGGGCTGTAGTGCAGTGAATTATGGCAGGTTTTATATAAGAACAAGGCACAGCATTACATAACCGGCTGTAGTGCAGTGAATTATGGCAGGTTTTATATAAGACAAGGTGCAGCATTACATAACGGGCTGTAGTGCAGTGAATTATGGCAGGTGTTATATAAGAACAAGGCACAGCATTACATAACGGGCTGTAGTGCAGTGAATTATGGCAGGTTTTATATAAGAACAAGGCGCATTACATAACGGGCTGTAGTGCAGTGAATTATGGCAGGTTTTATATAAGAACAAGGCGCAGCATTACATAACGGGCTGTAGTGCAGTGAATTATGGCAGGTTTTATATAAGAACAAGGTGCAGCATTACATAACGGGCTGTAGTGCAGTGAATTATGCCAGGTTTTATATAAGAACAAGGCTCATTACATAACGGGCTGTAGTGCAGTGAATTATGGCAGGTTTTATATAAGAACAAGGCGCAGCATTACATAACGGGCTGTAGTGCAGTGAATTATGGCAGGTTTTATATAAGAACAAGGCGCAGCATTACATAACGGGCTGTAGTGCAGTGAATTATGGCAGGTGTTATATAAGAACAAGGCACATTACATAACGGGCTGTAGTGCAGTGAATTATGGCAGGTGTTATATAAGAACAAGGCGCAGCATTACATAACGGGCTGTAGTGCAGTGAATTATGGCAGGTTTTATATAAGAACAAGGCGCAGCATTACATAACGGGCTGTAGTGCAGTGAATTATGGCAGGTGTTATATAAGAACAAGGCATAGCATTACATAATGGGCTGTAGTGCAGTGAATTATGGCAGGTGTTATATAAGAACAAGGCACATTACATAACGGGCTGTAGTGCAGTGAATTATGCCAGGTTTTATATAAGAACAAGGCTCATTACATAACGGGCTGTAGTGCAGTGAATTATGGCAGGTTTTATATAAGAACAAGGCGCAGCATTACATAACGGGCTGTAGTGCAGTGAATTATGGCAGGTTTTATATAAGAACAAGGCGCAGCATTACATAACGGGCTGTAGTGCAGTGAATTATGGCAGGTGTTATATAAGAACAAGGCTCATTACATAACGGGCTGTAGTGCAGTGAATTATGGCAGGTTTTATATAAGAACAAGGCGCAGCATTACATAACGGGCTGTAGTGCAGTGAATTATGGCAGGTCTTATATAAGAACAAGGCGCAGCATTACATGACAGGCTGTAGTGCAGTGAATTATGGCAGGTGTTATATAAGAACAAGGCTCATTACATAACGGGCTGTAGTGCAGTGAATTATGGCAGGTTTTATATAAGAACAAGGCGCAGCATTACATAACGGGCTGTAGTGCAGTGAATTATGGCAGGTGTTATATAAGAACAAGGCGCAGCATTACATAACCGGCTGTAGTGCAGTGAATTATGGCAGGTTTTATATAAGAACAAGGTGCAGCATTACATAACGGGCTGTAGTGCAGTGAATTATGGCAGGTGTTATATAAGAACAAGGCGCAGCATTACATAACGGGCTGTAGTGCAGTGAATTATGCCAGGTTTTATATAAGAACAAGGCTCATTACATAACGGGCTGTAGTGCAGTGAATTATGGCAGGTCTTATATAAGAACAAGGCGCAGCATTACATGACAGGCTGTAGTGCAGTGAATTATGGCAGGTGTTATATAAGAACAAGGCGCAGCATTACATAACGGGCTGTAGTGCAGTGAATTATGGCAGGTTTTCTTAAAGTTGCATAGTCCGATGAAAGCATAACATTTTCAAAAGCTAAGCCCTTATGTCACTTTGAACCTACATATGCAACTTAGGTACTGGTGCAGTTATTAAGCAGTTGATGCTACATAGAAGGGACTACTGAGGCCATTTAGCAGAACCTGTTACCACTGAAGCCTATGTGGTCAGAGTTTTAGCAAGCTTGCCAAAATTAACTTAGCATGTTTTCACTTCAAATATCTCCTAAATTCGTCATTTTCAAGCAGAGTTACTTCAAGCTAAAGTAAGATAGATTATAATGATCAATCTAATATATTTATCTCAGAAAATAACAGAAAATCAAAACCATCGGACTATACAACTTTAATAACCAGACGGGATGGCCGAATGAGTTAGAGCGTCTGTCTCCCGTGTTGGTAGATCATGGGTTCGAATCCTGGTCGAGTCAAACCAATTACTTAAAAATTTATACTTGTTGCTTCCTAGTCAGGCGCTCGGCATTACTAGGATAGGGGAAGGAGCAGTGGAATGAGGAAGACCAGTCATCTGCAACTGAAATTTCCCCTGCTTAAACAACTAATGTACCCCCAAAAAAAGAAAAGGCTTGCCGGCCGGCCGAGATAACACTAGGTGGCACTCGTGTACTATCATATCAGTCCAGTCAAGTCATTGGTTTGACATGTGAGGCGCTGCAAACAGAGGGAGAGAGGAACGGAGGGAGGAAAGGAGTGGGTGGATGGAGACACATAGACAGGTAAGGAGTGAGAGAGGAACAGGGAGTGAGGAAAATAAACAGACATGCAGGCATAAGCCGTGTTCACACGGGCAATGTAAATCGATTCGTAGAAATCGACTTGCCTAGTTCGACGCACATTTCGCGTGTGAACGGGCGGCTGAGTCGGATTAGGGCTGAATCGATTCGTGTTATCCAGATACTGGAAACCACTTGTGGAGGTCGATTACGTGAGTCGATTTCTGTGAGTCGATTTATTTTGCCCGTGTGGACGCACTGAGGCGGATTAAGGATGTGACACGCATGCGCAGTCGAGACCTTAGTTTGTTGACTTTCCGGTCGATCAAAAGCGCATATTATGTAATTTGGTGATCATTTATTTATAGGTTTTCACTGCCCAGCAGAAGTTTTTACGGTTCCAAAACAATATGATTCAGTCTATACATATCTAGGTCGAACCCACACTCTCTCGTGGCGATGTCGACTAACCGAAACTGGTGCTGGTTAGTATCGACTTGCTCATGCGCTGATATCGATTTCCGGCCCAAGTACTGCCCGTGTGAATGGGCTGCTAATTGGACTCCTAGTATTCGCCTTGGCTGAATCGCTTTACTTTTTCCCCGTGTGAACACGGCTATATTAGATACATTCATTCAGGCAGGCAAACATACATACATACATACATGCACACATACATACAAACAAGCAGGCAGGCAGGAAGATTGGGAGTCATACATGCAGACAGGCAGGAAGACATGCAAACATACATTCATATAAGCAGCCATGCATGCAGGCAGGTAGTCATACAGGCAAGCAGACATACATACAGACAAGCAACCAAGCAGTCATACATACAGACAAGCAAGCAGGCAGGCTGGCAGTCATACAGGCAAGCAGTCAAAGTACACAAAGAGTACGGACTGATAGTACATGAACGCCACCCAGCGCTATCTCGGCCGGCAAGCCTTATTGATTATATTGTTGAAAGTGCCAAAATTATGTCTAAATGCGTAAATCATTTTGAGTGATTTAGTTTGGGAACATTTCTGTAAAATGGAACTCCAATTCAATTATTTCCACTAAATGTTTAAAGTTGCATAGTCCGATGGTTTTGAGTTTTTGGCATTTTCTGAGATAACTATATTAGGTTTGATCATTATAATCTGTCTTACCTTGGTGTGAAGTAACTTTTATTTTAAATGGTTATCTCTTGAGATATTTGAAGTGCAAACAGGCCAAATTAATGTTGTCGAACATGCCTAAACTCTGACACCATGGGATTCTGCAGTAACACTAACAGGCTCTATTAAATTAGCGGTTAACTCAGTATTCCTTCTGTTATTTTGTGTGCTGGCTTGATTTAGTCTGTTATTTTGTGGGCTTGCTTGATCTAGTCTGTTATTTTGTGTGTGGCTTGATTTAGTCTGTTATTTTGTGGGCTTGTTTGATTTAGTCTTATTTTGTGTGTGGCTTGATTCAGTCTGTTATTGTGTATGTGGCTTGATTTAGTCTGTTGTTTGGTGTGCTTTCTTGATTTAGTCATATTTTGTGTGTTGCTTGATTTAGTCTGTTATTTTGTGTGTGGCTTGATTCAGTCTGTTATTTTGTATGTGGCTTGATTTAGTCTGTTGTTTGGTGTGCTTGCTTGATTTAGTCTTATTTTGTGTGTGGCTTGGTTTAGTCTGTTATTTTGTGTGTGGCTTGATTTAGTCTGGTATTTGGTGTGCTTGCTTGATTTAGTCTCATTTTGTGTGTGGCTTGATTTAGTCTGTTATTTTGTGTGTGGTTTGATTTAGTCTATTACTTGGTGTGATGGCTTGATGTAGTCTGCTATTTTGAGTCATGTAGTCTGTTATTTTGTGTATGTCTTGATTTAGTCTCTTATTTTGTGTGTGTCTTGATTGAGTCTGTTATTTTGTGTGATGGCTTGATTTAGTCTGTTCTTTTATGTGCTGGTTTGATGTAGTCTGTTATTTTGTGTGATGGCTTGATTTAGTCTGTTATTTTGTGTGTGTCTCGATTTAGTCTGTTATTTTGTGTGTGTCTTGATTTAGTCTGTTATTTTGTGTGATGGCTTGATTTAGTCTGTTATTTTGAGTCATGTAGTCTGTTATTTTGTGTGTGTCTTGATGTAGTCTGTTATTTTGTGTGTGTCTTGATTTAGTCTGTTATTTTGTGTGTGGCTTGATTTAGTCTGTTATTTTGTGTGATGGCTTGATTTAGTCTGTTATTTTGAGTCATGTAGTCTGTTATTTTGTGTGTGTCTTGATGTAGTCTGTTATTTTGTGTGTGTCTTGATGTAGTCTGTTATTTTGTGTGTGGCTTGATTTAGTCTGTTATTTTATGTGATGGCTTGATTTAGTCTGTTATTTTGAGTCATGTAGTCTGTTGTTTTGTGTGTGGCTTGATTTAGTCTGTTATTTTGTGTGTGGCTTGAGTTATTCTGTTATTTTATGTGATGGCTTGATTTAGTCTGTTATTTTGTGTGTTGGCTTGATTTAGGCTGTTATTTTGTGTGATGGCTTGGGGTAGTCTGTTATTTTTTGTGTGGCTTGATTTAGTCTGTTATTTTGTGTGCGGCTTGACTTAGTCTGTTATTTTGTGTGTTGGTTCGGTGTAGTCTGCTATTTTGTGTGTGGCATGACTTAGTCTGTTATTTTGTGTGTGGCTTTATTTAGTCTGTTATTTTGTGTGTGGCATGATTTAGTCTGTTATTTTTTGTAATGACTTGATTTAGTCTGTTATTTTGTGTGTGGCTTGATTTAGTCTGTTATTTTGTGTGTTGGCTTGGTGTAGTCTGCCATTTTGTGTGTGGCTTGATTTAGTCTGTTATTTTGTGTATGGCTTGATTTAGTCTGTTATTTTGTGTGTGGCTTGATTTAGTCTGTTATTTTGAGTAATGACTTGATTTAGTCTGTTATTTTATGTGTGGCTTGATTTAGTCTGTTATTTTGTATGTAGCTCACCCTGGTGGACAAACATCGCCATGGCCCCCGTAAGGAGGAGCATTCTGGTCCCTGGCGCCGTCATGCTATCTGGAGTCACGTGATGAAGGTCGGCCTCTCTGAACACCCTCCACCTCAGTCCTACCTGAAAAATAACACACCCGCTTGCCTTTCAACATTCACTTCATTACATGGTTTAAAGTTGGTCTTTATTTAATAGGCTATATTATTATTAATACTAATAGTATATATTCAGTAGTAGCTATTGCATGGACAAGTTTTTGCACCAAGTTTGTGTACCAAGTTCTTACCGACATATATGTTGCTATTTATGTACGTTCTACACTAGGGAAGTTTAGATTTAGATCTAGATTTATTGTAAGTATATGTAGTATGTACATATAAATGAACGGATGGAAATATTTGTGTATTATATATTATTATATTAACCGCTAATGAGCAATCAGGTGGGATCCGGCTGCCCCGCACCGTTGTGGCTGGTGGCGTCTCTAGCGGCAGATTGGGTGACTAAGCCGCAGTCGCCACTATACGCATTCGCCGTTTAAAGTAATTTATATGATTAACTCTAGCTATATCTAGAAAGCTGATGTTGTAACTGGTACCTGTGTGTATACAGTATCATTAACCACTGCCGTGTGTGAACAATTTCTCAAATTATAGACAACACTAGTTTGACTTCAGAGATGTCCTTTCGAGACAGATGTGAGTGCAATGCTAATCCAGGTCACATGACACGTGGATGGTCCGATTTTTCTTACTGTTTTCATGATTGTTTTCTGTCCATAATGAAGAGAGAATGGGCCGCACATAGTCAAGCGCTATCTACAATGATCTACCCAACATTCTCCATCCTCCCAGGGGTGTAATCGATTAACACGACCCAGCGGTTCGGGTCACCCGAGTCACTAGAATTTCAAATCGAACACCACGAGTGGAGTTGACAAAAACACGTGCCGTGTGCAAAACGACCCGACCCCAGTCACCCACCTCTTGGCTGGGGTTTGCTAGGAACGATGACGTCACATTTGTGCTGGTAACGTCCTACCAGTACACGTCCTACATGTTTTTTTTTTGGTAATAACACAGATTAATGAAATGGAAATATCACAAAACTATGCAATCATAAAATACTTTAAATCCTATTTTGCTGTAGTTATATCAGTTATTAAAAAAAAAAAAAGTTTTGGATTAAGCCACCATTTTTTCGACCCCGACCGTGGAGAAGCGCATTCGATTATTCGACCCGAGTCTGTAGGATGTGCGCATGTGCCAAAAAGTGGCTTGGGTGACCCGAGTTGATTAATTGATTACACCCCCCACTGGCGACACCGGTGTTGCGGATTCCGAGGGACACCAGTTTCACAGGGACACATCGCTCCTGCACATGCGTCAAACTCGAACAGCATCGTCACTAACCTTATGAATTTAATATAATGTTTTTGCTAAACATGTTTTCTATATGTGTACCAAGCGATTTGTTTGTAGCTGGTGTCATTTTAGAGATATTTCACTTTTTCTGTATTGTCTGTATGAAGACTGCTCACGGCCATTGACAATGCCTTGAGTTTGACGGTATGCGCAGTGAAAAACGTTAGTTTTATTCAAAATTAATAGAATTCAAGAACCCTAACCTTATAAATTTAATATAATGTTTTTGGTAAAGATGTTTTCTATATGTGTACCAAGCGATTTATTTCTAGATGGTGTAATTTGGGAGATATTTGACTTTTTCTGTATGAAGATTTGCTCACGGCCGTTAACAATGCATTTGAATGGAAGTGTCCCTGTGAAACTGGTGTCCCTCGGAATCCGCAACACCGGCCTCGCCGATAATGTATATGATTGAACCTGTTCCCGGCAATAATACAATAATATACCGAAATGAAGGTGAACCCACAGCAATAATATGCAGTATTATACTCCCCCCCCCCCTCCAAATACAACCCCCATTCTTTAGTAGACTCTCCAGCACTAGTTGTGCTGTGGGACTACATGTTTGTTTCTTGAGTTTTACATCCTAGCAACACCTAGGGTCATATCAGGATGGATACCGACTTGAGACAGTGCACACTCATGGTTACTTTATAGTGTTGCCCCATTGGGAGATCAAGTCGCTGGCACATGACCCAATTTCCCACTCAGTTAATTTATCCTGATATTGAGCTGCCATTTCTTGTCATGTCCTAGTAAAGTCGAGCGCCAGACTAGGCTGGCTGGTTGGTTGTTGGAGTTTCACGTCCTGGATACATCCACGGTCATATCAGGACGGGTACCGACTTGTATCAGTGTGCACTCATGGCGATAGTGCTTCCCTACTGGGAGACCAGGCGACTAGACACCATGACATGATATCCCACTCAGTCACATTATCCTGACACTGAGCCAGTACAGTCCTTGCCCTATCCTAATAATGCAGAGCATCTGGCCAGGAAGCGACAGGTATCAATTCTTAAGTCATTGGTTTGACTCGACCAGGGTTTGGACCCGTGGGTTTGAATCCCACGATCTACCAAAGCCGCAACCATAAGCAGCATGGGCATTTTATTTTGCTTTTAGTCTGTGACTACCGACAAAACTGGCAGTAGCCGGTGAGGGAGTGAGGTGGCAAGCCGAGGGGTGTGCCAGCAGTCTAAAGCCCTGTTCACACGGGGCAGTTAATTCGAATCATATAAATCGACTTGCCTAGTTCGGCTCACATTTGGCGTGTGAACGCGCGTCTGAGTCGGTTTAGGGCTGATTTGAATCATATAGGCCGGAATTTATAAACCACCTCTGTAGGTGGTTTATATGAAGCGAATTTTATGAATCGACTTATATCGCCCGTGTGATCGCAAGCGACTTAGTTGAGGCGGATTAAGGAGGTCACACTATATAATATAATTTGATCTATGAACCGGCTAGAGGTGTACAGATATTTTGTTCATGATTTATTTTTAGGTTTTCACTGGCCAACAGAAGTTTTGATCGTTCCAAAACAATACAATATAGTCCATACATATCTAGGTCGAACCCACACTCTCTCGTGGCGACGTCGACTAACCGAAACTGGCGCTGGTTAGTATGGACTTGCTCATGCGCAGATATCGATTTCCGCCTTAAACCGCCCCAAATACTCGGTGTGTGTGAACGTGCCACTAGTTCGACTCATATAATTCGCCTTGTCTAAATCGGTTTAAACTTGTCCTGTGTGAACACGGCTTTAAGTCATGCAGTCAAGTCTATGCAGGAATTGGTCGTGTAGGCCTATATCGAAATAGAAGCTTCAGTTATGTATATTTGCATACTGCACTACATATCAGACATATATATATGTATATGTATATAATCACGCGAGGCCGGGCGTTCACAGAGTTGCAGCCAGCTACACCACTATAGCACACAAGTGGGTGTGCCAATTTTGAAACAATTTAGTGTTGCAAGCAGTTGTGAGCCAGCAGGGCCCCTCCCAGATACACACTTTGGTGTCAAGGCCGTAACTAGTGGGGGAAATCGGGGGTGATTGCCTCTCCATGAAATAAATAAAAACCCTAATATGTAACCTCCCTGAAATGGCTAGCAATGATATTTCGGAGCCTCTAGATTAAAAACATTCCGGGGGGGCGGGGGGGGGGGGATACCCCCAGACGTCCCTAGTGCCTCGATCACGCCTTCAGCACTCGTTCATTTCAAGAATGGATTTGCCACCTCCCCTCACAAACAAATTTCCTAAGCTAAGCAAAATTTCCTAGCTACGTCCCTGGTTGGCAACCACCGTCTGTCCGCGCTTTAGAGCATCCGGCAATTTTCCAGAACCAGAAAGGGAGGAATCGTGGCAAAGTTCCACCATGTATGTATATATATATATATATATATATATATATATATATATATATATATATATATATCCAATCTCTGCACTGACCCATCCAGGATTTCAATATGGTGCCAATCACCTGGGTCATATCCAAAATGTTTGCTCAATCTAGACCCCACCCAATGTCCACAACAAATCAATTCTAAGCATTAACGTTCTATAATCTGACGCATCAAATTGTCTAAAGAAAAGACTAGTGCACTTGTGTTAAGCATTTCTTCCTACATAGAAATTAAAATGGAATGCTATTATTGCTAAGTCAATTTAATTGAATCTGTTACTGCTGAAGCCTGTCGTGTCAGAATGTTAACGTGCATATCAACATTAATTGTGCATGTTTCCAATTCCAATATCTCCAAAGCTGAGCGTTTATAATAAAAGCTATTTATAACAATGAAATATGTTTATCCCGAAAATTGACAAAAATTCAAAACCATCAGACTATGCAACTTTAAGCAGTGATTAAGTAGGAGTGAGTACCGGTGAGAGATGTATTTCATATATATATATATATATATATATATATACATATATATATTCCACACCTCCCACTCACTCCACACCTCCCACTCACTCCACACCTCCCACTCACTCCACACCTCCCACTCACTCCACACCTCCCTCACCGTAAGGAAGGCCGGGAGTTGGAGTCCCGGTCGAGTAAAAGCAATAACCTATAACATTTATACTTGTCGCTACCTTGCCTGGCGCCCGGTTTAAAAGGATATGACAAGGATTGGTTAGCACAACATCAGGATAATATATTTGAACCATATGTATAAGTATATATATATATATATATTATTTAGCACCTTAGATAGTAAATTCCTGTGGTTATATCCGTAACTTAGCTTCCCTACACTTTTCCTATACGTTTGTTTAGCAGTTTGCTGCGGGAGTAACTCTGATTAAGCCTGACAAAATAAATATAAACATATCCCAGAACACCCTGCAGCCCTTCCCACTCTCGTGTAGTTCCGACTTGCTCGAACCTAAGACAGTAAGTTAGTACAATACGAACGCAGGCTCCTGCAGCTATTTCTCGTTAATTGTCTTTAAATATTACTTAATTTTAATTCTGGAAAGTTATGTCAAAGCCAGATTTGTTATCTCTAGGGCCTAGATGTTATAGACGCGGGTCCGCATCTGAAATTGCAAATATCTTGTTATATTATAATATATGACGTTTTATACTATTTTACTCCAATAACATTTGATTCCATATGCCTACCACCTGAAAATCCCAAGGTAGGTCCGTGAAGCTAACTACTAATGTGTGTAGAAGTTGTGACCAGGTTATCCCATCACTAGGTATTCTGTGAATAAGTAGTATATTTACTTTGCGTTACAGTGCAAGCATATATACCACTTCCATCTTCTGTGCATGAGGAGGCGGCCTGATGCACAAGGTTACCAGCAGCTGAGTTACTGCTGTGCGGACCCAGGCTCTTACTAAAAGGTAACTATTAGAATATGTGTTAACATACAATCAAATCATTGAAATAATTTTCAGAAGCTACATAAAACTGAAAAAGCTGCTGAAAAATGATTACCTGAATATTTTATATACCCAGGTATAAAACATCTGGGAACCGGCCGTCTGGAACCCGCGTGTTTCACAAACACTTCTCAGGTGGGGCCTGACAACTGACTGTCAGTCCTCACCTCCAGTGTTACTCTCAACAACTTGCTAAGAAAGAAAGGGAGACAAGTCATGCAAGATTGACAGTGAAAGGTTATACTTTATTGGCATCAACTCCTGTGTACCTACTAGCGACCTACTACCCTGACTCCTCACCAGCTGTACACATACATCCACATACTCCTGTCCAAGCTCATCCACAATCAGTGCCTACAGCTCATTGAACCTGAGCTCAGCCTCTTTGGAGTGTATATACTCTAATTGAAGTGTAAAGAGTGGAGTGGCCTCAAAGAGTGCCTAGTATGGTGTGTGCATGGCAGCTACAAGGAACCGGTGACTGGACTCACACAACTCAGCCGATCAGACACCCTCTACAGCCTGGGTGTCACTCAACCCCAGCTGCAGGTGGTGTCCATAATGTATGCAGGATGGTTGGATGAGCTTGTCCATCGGCCCCGTGGTAACAGGTAGTTGCAGACAGTTATAATAAACATATATTAAAATGCTCTTCCCCTCCACTTGCATTCTTTCTGGTGCATGGAGGGAACATTTCCATAATAATTAACTGTCTCTTTGAACATCACATCACAATCTCATTTGCTATATGCGTTAATACATTTCCACATAGGCGCTTATGACTCAAAGCGAGTGGGGCACCCATTGCTTCTCTGTCACATAATCATGGTCCCCACTCCGTCGCCCGAGAATAATAATGTTCTTTGCCAATATATAAATCCGAACCGAACCGAAAATCCATACATTTTTACACAGGGATGACATTTTCCCGCTTTTAAGTGAATTTCCGGTGGTTTTCACAGCCTGGAGGCAACTTTTATTTTGCATAGGTGGGGAATGGCAGCTAGCCTCTAGGATTGAAATTTGCCATCGGGATAATAATCTCGGCTTGATTTCCGCTTGTTTTGCCTGAAACCACTATAATCCCTGTATGATACCGAGAAACTCCTAGCAATAATACAAGTATATTGAGCATGTTGGCGGAGGCTAACATGTCTAATTTGCGAACGAGGCAAGAATGCCCTCTGTTTTCCTCGTTTCCTATTTTCACCTTTCACTGTCACTTGGTCCTGCGACCTCGCTCTGTTCACTTCGCTTCCCCACCCTCCCACCCTCTATCTCTGGGGGGTGAGCGCTGACATCTCCTGCCTGTTCACCGATACTGCTTCCTGAATGATGCCTACCGCGAATGTTGAAACGATCCTCGATAACGATATGTAGGGTCTGAGTCACCCGCTTGATAGCCTGCTTGCCAGGTCCTGATATGTCTTCATTATTAAACTCTACAAAGGTTTCCTGACTCTGTTCTACTTTTCTTACTGTTCCTGTTTACTGTTTCTGTTGTGAGCCGAGTGAAGCGAATTATGTATGTAGTGTCTAGGGCCTAATGCTATATACAAATATAAATAATGTATATTACCCACCCATAATTATACATCCCATCGTTGGCAGGATATTCTACGCTGGTGCCACCATCACCCACTTACGACACTATATTCCTCCATAAAGTCACCACTCGTACCATTGAAATTTATTTGCTGAAATTTGTGTAAATTGTTCTTACAACTTCCTCATTGCCATGTGGGTCTATAGTTCTTCTACCAATGGAAACAGGGGAACTAATGAGGGGGCGAGGGGGCGGGGGGTGACTCCGGGCTCCTGGACACTGGTGACTGGGTATGAATGTGGGGCCTTTAGAAGACAAAATCGTCATGTCGATTTTTTTCCGGATTTTTTGTCGGGTTTATTTCACGGCACTTAAAGTTGCATAGTCCGATGGTTTTGAATTTTGGTATTTTTTCTGAGATAAATATATTAGATCGATCACTAGTTACTGTCGTTCAAAGTTACTTTTATTTTAAATGGTAAACTTTTGAGATATTTTGAGTGCAAACATGGAAAATTAGTTTTGGCAAGCTTGCCAAAAGTCTGACACCATAGACTTCTGCAGTAACAGGTTCTCTTAAATTCACTAAGTATTTATTGCCTTCTACGCAGAAACAAATGCTTAATAAGTGCATCAGTATCTAAGTTAGATATGTCAAATCAAATCTAGATAATTGGTTTTGTTTTGAAAATCCGATATTTCATTGGACTATGCAGCTTTAACATATTCAACATATTTTTTACGTCTCCCACAAGAGCACGGGTGTGTACTGAACAAGATATTTAGAGCTACGTACATTTATGAGATTATATATTTATTGGGTGTATTTATATGCCATTAAGAATGTAAAACGAAATTAACAAGCTCACACCGGACATGGTGGCCGAATCGGTAGAGCGCAGGCCTCCCATACAGAAGGTTGGGCGTTTAATTCCGGGTCGAGTCAAACCAATGACTTACAAAATTGATACTTGTTGCTTCGTAGCCAGGTGCTTTGCATTATTAGGACAGGGCAAGGACTGGTTAACTCGGTGTAAAGATAATGTGACTGAGTGGGATATCAGGTCATGGTGCTGGTGGTCTGGTCTCCCAGTGGGGAAGCACCATAAAGTCGCCATAAGTTTGCACTGTCACCAGTAGGTACCCATCCTGTACCCTAGCGCTTAGATGTTGGATCTTAGATGTTGCTAGGACGTAAACCAACAATCAGCATTAACAAGCTCACATGATATATTGATTACTTACTTCTTTGGTGGGAACTAAACTCCGAATAATTATATGTCCTCCTTGTCAGCCGTGGTGAAAAGCTATTGAATGGTATGTTCTCCCAATTGTTCTAGCTTTATTATTATTATTAATAATAATAATAATAATAATAACAATAATAATATCGTTCGCGTAGCTGGCTATATGTAAACCGTCTAAGGCCAGTGCTGCACACTGTCCTTGTATGTGATATGACTGTACATGCTATATTATTGCCACTGTGCATGCTATATCACTAATCCTCTACTATAATGCATAGTCAGATTCCCATATGACGCACTTAGGCTTATTAAGTCAAATGAAATCACAAATCTCGTGGAGCGCCAGGCACTCAGGGATCACGGGATACCCGCGTGACCTGAGTCCTTGACAACCACCTACAAGTAAAGTAGCGAGGTAACACTGTGGACATGCAACTCTAAATGCAGTCGGACCAGTGTACTATAATATAAGTCTATTTAATTGTATGGTTAGGTTCGTTTTTAGGTATGCTAATTCTAGGTATGCTAATTTCAGTAGTATGGTTGGAGATTTTAGACCCGACAATCATACCGGCAGGAATACAATATCAGAATATTGTATAATATGTGCTGTTAAAAAAAAAATCTAAACGTATATTATACTGAAATATATGATTGAGTCCCAGTTGCGCAATAGAATACAATCTACCTGATTCTGGGCATAGCCTGGACCAGATCATAATCCAAATGTACATTACATGCTAATATGGATGAACTCTAGAAAGTTAGATAGAAATATTTAGACAAGTGCTTGTAACCTATCAAAAGTTCTATATCAGGTTGGAGAGCTTACCTCGATCGGGCTATGGTGGTTAAATACTTCATTCGACCCCCGGTTCCATTTCCAAGTTCGAATTTTATATAGGATTAGTTAGCAGGTTCAAAAATATGGTTATGGCACACTGAGTTTTGGGAAGTTTTCATATTGGAATACATCATTAGAAAGCAAAAGAATTATATCTAATTTCCTGGATCTTCCTAGGACATTTAGTTGGGACCGGATTGAGTAAATTAACAGTGAATATTAGGAAATAATTCAGTAGTTACACACATGGCTACAGGACAGAACTGCCCATCATAGAACTGTGTTGGTATAGCCATAAATCCCAAACAATAGAGGAACCTCCAGCCAACCATGGGGGTATATGCTGGTCTGTGGCCCACTCTTATACTTCCACTTGCCACTGGGGGAGGTCCTGTGGGGACTGTTGTATATCATGTAGATATATTTTTTGAATACCAATATATATATGCATAATACATAATTCAGACACAGGACACGAAAGTGGTATAAAGTGGTAGTTTATTGATCTTTTTTCTTATGATGGAATTCTTAGGTTTCAAGTAGTTACAGTTCGGTATAGTTAGTTTTGTCCCACGTGCGCTCAGCCTTGCGTGCCAGATGGATGGGTGGGACGGCTAGAAAAGACAGCAAAGCTTCAGTGGCCACGTGGCAGGTTCGGGCGCACTGGTCGGTGTGAGCTGCTCCGGCTCCTCCGGTGGCGAGTCTGTGAAGGATCCGCCAGGTAGCGCATCGGTTCGATAGTATGTCTCGTTGAGTATAGGTGGCGCCACGGTTGTCCTTAGAGTTTAAGGTTGAAGGGCTTTCGGTCCCGCGTCCCAAATTACCCATGTTGCCGCCGCAACATGCACAATTCAGACACAGGACACGAAAGTGGTATAAAGTGGTAGTTTATTGATCTTTTTTCTTATGATGGAATTCTTAGGTTTCAAGTAGTTACAGTTCGGTATAGTTAGTTTTGTCCCACGTGCGCTCAGCCAAAAGTAGTGGAGAGCGCGGTGGGGCATGCGCGGATGGCGTCGCGCGGGACGTAGAGGTGGACGGCGGTCGATGTCCACGTCCCAAAGTTCTGGATGTCGTCCAGTGTCGAGCCGAGGGCAGTGCAGGCTTGCGCGCCGCCTCGACGCAGACTGTGTAGGGTGACTGCGCGGGGGGCCGGGTGGCCCGTGGCCGCCAGTGCGAGCCGCAGGGTGGCGAGAAGGGCGGAAGGGTGAAGGGGCGTGCCCGATGTGGTGATGAGCGCGGGGCCATTGAGCGGCGGCGGGGTACGAGTCGCGTACCCGCGCCAGGCGGCGACCGGGCAGTATGGTGACCCGGGTATCGCCGGGACGGCTATGTCGAGGTGATGCCCCACCCTCCAGCGGGTCTTGGTGGAGGACACGTGGACATTCATGCCTGTCGCCGTGATGGAGATGTCCTTGGCGCGTATGGCGTGCCCGCGGGTCGTGGGGTCGGTCGATTGGAGTAGGTTGGACTGTCGTAGTATGGTGAAGTAGGCGAGGAGCAGAGCCGCCGTGAGGACCTTGCCGTTGGGGCCCGCGGTCTGGAAGAACCTGACGACTTCCTTTATGTCGTCAGGAGTGAGGGCTGGGGCTCGGGTCGTCTCGTGTGTGGATGCACGCTGTATGCCCCTTTTTAGCAGGGCAACGGGGTAGGTGTCGAACGCGGCGGTATTCCCCCCAATCGCCCTTATCCAGGTGCGTGCGCCGCTGAAGTAGTTGAGAGCGGCCCCGGGGGAGGCGAGGTCATCCGCGAGCTGTAGTAAGTATGATAGTATCACGTAGTGTGTGGGGGTCGCCGGGTCGGACCCGTGTTGCCGCATGTAGGTGACGTACCTGGCCGCCTGTCTGTTCTTGTTCCTCCAGGTTCCCGGGGCCAGCCCGGCGGCTATCATGTCGGTCAAGCGTTGGTAGTGTCGCGGCGTGAAACCTGCGGATGAAGGCAAAAATTAGGTGCATTCGCAGGTTATTCTTGGGGTGAGCACATTGATCAGGTCGACGTGGACTTGTACGAGGCCGCGCTGTGCGACCAGGGCCTCAGCCGTGCGTCGAGCTTGGGTGTCGTCGTGCCGCCTGCTGAGAGCGTCGGCCAGGTGGAGGTCCTTGCCGGCCTTATGTTGTATCTGGATTTCCGTGCTCAAGTTGGCCGCTATGAGCCAGATCTCCCTCGCGCAGGCGGTTAGGATGGGATCCCGGCCGCATCCCGTCGAAAGGACCTGCTGGGAAGCGGAGTTGTCGGTGTTGACCCGGATGGTGTGTAGGTGGGGGTGCTTGGGGAGGAGAGCCCTGACAGCCGCTACGAGGTTTATGGCCTCTAGCTGGGCTATTGTCATGTCCTTCTCCCGGACCTCGTTGGGGTAGCGCTCTGCGTAGAAGTGGGTAGGTGAATGCGCGCCCGCCCCGGTTAGTGAAGAGTCACACTCGATGGTCCAGCCGATCCTGGGTGCCGACTGCAGGAGGACGTACCCGTTAAATGACTCGGCAAACCTGTCGAACCAACGGATGTCGTCGACGAGGTCCTCCGGTATGGTGTGCTTCCCGTGCAGCGGGGCATTCCTGAGGGCGGCAAGTATTCTAGACATGAATCGGCGGGCCGGGTGTATGCACTTCGCCACGTGTTGGAGCCTGCCGACGAGCCTCTGTATGTCGCGTCGTGAGGCCTTCCTCCCGACGACCCAGAGGCCGCACTCTGTGAGGACGTCGGCCAGCCTGTCGCGGGGGATCTCGAGCCTCATGGTGGCCGACGAGATCTCGAAGCCCAGCCAGTGTATCTTCTTCGCTGGGGGGACGCACTTGGAGGGGGCAAGGTCCAAGCCGAGGTCACGGGCGAGTCGCAGGAAGTCGGTGTACGCCTCCTCGGCCTTCTGGTGGGTGGCGGCCGCGCCCACAAAGTCATCGAGGTAGCACAACGCGAAGTGCCCTCTCTTCCGCATGAGGTACACCACCGCGTTTGTGGTTCTGGCGCAGGCCAGCGAGGACGTTCTGCACCCGAACGGTGGCGCGGCGTCGATGTAGTACCGACCCCCGTATGTGATACCGAGTAGCGGGGTCGAAAGCGGACAGGTGCATAGTTGGCGGTATGCTCTTGCGAGGTCGGCGCTCCAGATGTACGAGCCGGTGCCGAGTCGGGCAACCTCGTCGGCCAGGTCGATCATGCTAGGTAAGGTGTAGGTTGCGGGGACACCCTGGTATTGCGCTCGGCGTATCCCCGCGTTCACGCTCGCCTTTCCTGGGTATGAGAAGTCGACGATGACGCGCCGGTCGGAGGAGACCCTCTTCGGCCGCGTCATCATCGGGCTGATCTGAGTCCAGGGTTTGAATGGGGGTTGTTCGAAGGGGCCCAGCAGTGCCCCGAGTTCCACCTCCTTGAACACGAACTTCTGGATGTGAACGTCGTGAGCGGGGTCCTCCGAGTGGTTCGCGGTGGCCGGCACAGGCGGGAGGGCGCCCGTGTAGTCGGCCGGCCAACCAAACTCAAGAAATTCGACCACCTGTTTGTCGTGATAGTCACGTAGCATGTGCCTCCAAGCCGGTATATTCAAGCCAGATGGGACCGGTATTCTTGCGCCCATGTAGTTGGGGAGGGCGCATTGTCGTACCCGGTCGTATAACTTCATGTATGTCACGTTGTTCTTCCAGAGTCTGGGTATCGTGCGGGGCCATATGGAGTGTAGTGTCGTCCTATACTCGGTGGGGGTGAGCGGTGGGTTGTAGGGCGAGGCGGCCGCCGCACCGTAGTCGTCAAGAACGGTGTCTATGTCGTTAGGCTGCCTGTGGCGCAACTGCTCGTCGGTGTCGAGGTCGTATTGGTCACCGTCGAGCTCCTCGAGTGGCGCCGTGGGCGGCCCAGGGCCTGTGTGTTGGCGGGGATGTGCGTCCGCTGCGGGGATGTGGTCGTGGCGGTGGTTGTGAGCGACCATCGGTGCGCGGGCGGGGTGGGCGTGGCCGTGTGGGCGGTGGGGGTGCCCTGCTGGTAGCGGTGAGATGTCGGGTTGTGGTGTGTGTCGGTGGTGGCGGGGGTGAGGGGGGGGTGGTGGGGGCGGGGCCGCTACATGTGTCAGGGGTGTCTGTTATGGTGGGCGTGGCCTGGGTGTTGTTGTTGTGGCGGGGTGAACTGTCATGGCCGCCATCAGTGCTGCCACCTGCCAACAGTGCAGAGCGGCAAGAAGGCGGCGGCCGGCCGCCTGTGCGTGGGACGTGGGTGGCGCCACCTTGTGTGTGGTGGGCGCATGCGGCGCCGGGGCTGGCTTCGTTATGTAGGTCACGTACAACAACAATGGCTTCACGGTAAGGGTGGGGGGCGGGCTGTGGTAGGGGGGGTGTGGTTGGCGGCGTGCTGACGGCAGGCGAGAGGCCGCCAGGCCGGCTGGTCACGGCAGTGCATGCGATCCGCTCGCCGTCGAGCGGGCCGTCAACTGGTGGGGCGGCGGTATCCGTTCCATAAACCGAGTCGTATGGGCGGGCCGCTTAGCGAAAATCCGCTTTTTGGTCGGATTTCTCTCCACCGTTCTTCCTCTCGTTAAAGCGACGCTTGTTCTGGCAGTCTTTCTCAGGGTGTGGGTTCACCTTTGCATACTTAGATGCACACCAGGCGCACAGGTGGCATTTACGGTCGGGGTGCATTCCGTGCGAGGTTGTGAACCCGCATTCATTGCCTCAGTTCCATTTAGAGCACGGCTTTCCGTCGGTGTCTTTGCTATAGACTGGGCGTACATAGTCGGTTCTGTCATTACGTGGGGCAGCGCTCTCCGCTTTCCTCGTCGGTGTTTCGTCTACGGTCGTACGGCCGGATTTTTTGCCGTCCAGTCTGGTGCCTTCGATGCAGGCATCGCGCTGGATATCCTTAATTGCGTATTGGTCAGCCCACCCGTGCTGCAAGCGTCCGTCGCTTATCATGATGAATACGTTCTCAGACCAGCGTCTGCACGTTTGCCAGTCGTACAGCGTGGCCATTGTGGCGAGTTGTTGCATGTGATGCAGTAGCGGCTCGGCCCAGCTCGTCGGCATGGCTTTGTCATGTATCATACGGCACAGCGCGGCAAAGTATTCCGCCCATGTCGCCTGATCAAGACCAACTTTAGTGCTACGGTGGCCCCGAATGACATATCTATGCGGTGCAATGATGCTATTACCTCTTTTGTCGCCGAGGGCCGTGCCGGCCGCGGCGAGCAACTCGTTAACCACATCTGCGCGATCCGTTTCCTCGTGGTCAGTGTTCGAGATTACCTCGCAGAAGGGTGTGCGGGATGTGACACGGTCGCGTGCCAGGGCAGCGGGGGTGCGGAAAGGGTTGTCAAAAGGAACGAACTCACGGTTTTTGTGTCCGTCCACCTGCGAGGCGTAGTAGTACTGATCAGGGCGCGTCGTATTGGCGCCAGTGTCACGTTGGCGGTCAATGCTATGGCTGCGGTGCCGCGGGGGGGCCACGCCGCCCATGCCAGTGCGGTGCTCCTTGCTCCGGCTCCGGCGAGGCGAGCGTGCCCGTGTGGGGGAGCGGCCATCTTGGTTCCCGCATGGTGAGCCGGTTCGGCGGCGTTTCTCTGCCGTGCGCTCAAACTCGTCCATCCGTTCAGTCATACTGCGTGCTATACGGTCCAGCCTCTCGTCCATTTTTGATTGGAAGCCATTGAGTGCAGTGATCAAGGCGCCGCTACCGTGCTCAGAGCTACGACGGCTAGTGCTGTGTGTCGATGTGTCAGCAGTGGTGGTGCTCTCGCATCGCTCCTCGGTGCGACTTGAACGAGTGCGTGTTTTCTTTGTCACATCCTCGTGTGAGACGACGGATTTCGGCCTACCACGAGGTTTCCGTGCGGGCGTGGGTTCGACTGCGGTTGGGGAGTCGGGAGTTGGATCCCTGGTGCGCTTAGTGCGGGTGGCAGGCATGATGAATGCCTAGAAAAGACAGCAAAGCTTCAGTGGCCACGCGGCAGGTTCGGGCGCACTGGTCGGTGTGAGCTGCTCCGGCTCCTCCGGTGGCGAGTCTGTGAAGGATCCGCCAGGTAGCGCATCGGTTCGATAGTGTGTCTCGTTGAGTATAGGTGGCGCCACGGTTGTCCATAGAGTTTAAGGTTGAAGGGCTTTCGGTCCCGCGTCCCAAATTACCCATGTTGCCGCCGCAACATGCACAATTCACTGTGATTATGCATCTGATGCATAATCACCACAAAGATGGATTGTCTTGCTGGTACAACATTAAGAAAAACCTACCTTAAATATTATTGTATTTGATTTATTTCATTGTTGTGACAGCATATATACATATATACACATATACATATATTAATAAACACTTTATCGCAGCTTCCCGGTTCCGAGCCTCCCTTCACCACATCCCAAATATTTGAATAGAAGTAAAAAGTAACAAACAAAAGTAAAATAAATCAAATAAAAATGCCAACCACTTACCAAATATATGTTTATATATGGATACAGTACAACCCCATTAAACCAAGCTCGGTTAAACCAAATGATTGGGTAATCCTAACTTTTTTTGGCAGCCCGCAAAATACTAACATTTATCATATAAAAAAGTTGGTTAAACCACAGTCGTTTAATCCAAATTATCAGTTAATCCAAACAGAATTGCATGCCCAGGCCACTTCCGGTACAGTTAAACCAAACTTTGATGTGGTTATAAGGTCACCTGAGATCCCACCAACTTTTTTATATGATAAATGGTAGTATTTTGAAGGGACCCTAGACATTTGTTTGGATTAACCGATCGTTTGGTTTAACTGAGCTTGGTTTAACGGGGTTATACTGTATATACATAAAAAACAATAATCAAAGTGTCCAGATACAATGTATATTACATGTGCAATACACTCTTACTCAAAGTCAACTTTCCCTGACTCTACTTTAACCGACTCTACTTTACCCGACTCTACTTTACCCGACTCTACTTTACCCAACTCTACTTTCCCCGACTCTACTTTACCCGACTCTACTTTACCCGACTCTACTTTACCCGACTCTACTTTACCTGACTCCACTTTACCCAACCTGACTTTACCTGACTCTACTTTACCCGACTCTACTTTACCGGACCTTACTTTACCCGACATGACTTTACTCGACTTGACTTTCCCGACTTGATGTTACCCGATCTGAATTTGCCCGACCTGAATTTGCCCGACATGACTTTGCCTGACCTGACTTGACCTGACCTGACATTACTTTACCCGACCTGACTTTACGCGACCTGACTTTACCCGACCTGACTTTACCCTACTTGGCTTTACCAGACTTGACTTTACCCGACTTGATGTTACCCGACTTGACTTTACCCGACTTGACTTCGCCTGACCTGACTGCTATATTTGGAGGTAATATATGCGTTAACTTAAAATAACCAAGAGCAGAGTAATAGTATGTCGTACAAAAATGGAACTTGTTCTAATGCATGTTGTAAAAAGTGTTTGAAAAAACCCCGAATATCCGACAGAGCAGGTATTTTGTGGGAGTTTTGGAATGATCAAAATAAATGTGATTTTTGTGAGTGAATAATACAAATTCCTTTATAATTTCGAATTAGGATACTTTTTTAGCGCTTCACGATTGAAGCAAATGTTTGTATCGGGTGAGATAACATGTTTATGCGTCAGGAATTTAACCAAGAGCTATGCAAAATCATATACAATTGATTCATGAGAAGTAATGTCAACATTTTATTTTTGTAATCGACATCTATGAAGAAAGCAGATAAAAGTTGAATCACGACGTTAAATTCAATTGCAATAGTTTATTCCTGATTATGAGATTGATGTCTCAATCAGCCTGTCTCAATCAGTCTATAACCCCAAACACAGGCAACCTCACCGCAGGATCTACCAGAACACCCCCCCCCCCCCCCAACCCCCAACCCCCACCCATCACAACCGAGACATCTACACACCTTCAAACTGCATACTCTACAGACACCTTGGGCCGCAATCGATTAACACGACCCGAGCGACTCGGGTCATCTGAGTCTTCAGAATTTCAAATCGAACACCGCGAGTGGAGTCGAGAAATACACGTGCCGTGTGCAAAACGACCCGACCCCAGTAATCCACGCCCTGGCTGGGGTTGGCTAGGAGCGATGACGTCACATTTGTGCTGGTACCTGTAGGATAAAAAAACCAGTGAGAATTGTGTGCAACGTTGGATATCGAGAGCACACTACTAAGCTGTTCTTTGATCTTCATGTATTAAAATTAATAGACTTGGGTAAGATCAAATCTAGTATGATAATTTACAATGCGGACAAAGGGCTACTGCCAAAAAGTCTACAGTCTTTATTCAAAATAAGTTCAGATAGTAGCCATGACACAAGGCAGAGTAACAACCTAAGACAAGTATTTGCAAGAACAACTTTAAAGTCTCAATGTATATCTATATGTGGTATAAAAATATGGAATTCACTTGACGAAAATATCAAATGTTCAAAAAACATTTATATGTTTCAATGACTGTATAAAAAGAAAATATTTAAGCTTTATCAGAGGGAAAACACATAGTAGTCTAGTACATAAATATTGAGATGTAATCTACAGTATGGAGGGTAATGTTGATATGCTTTTAACTTTTATCTTTCTATTTATTATTTCTATGGTATAAGCAATGTATCTGTGTTATTTTTAAATGGGGAAAGCACCTCATAAGTAATGTACTTCTGTTTTCTCCTTTTTCATGTGACAAAATTACTGATATAAATATCAACTTGTGTGTACATTGATCATGTGGAAATAAATGTATTATTATTATTATTATTATTATAACAGCTACCAGTGCAAGTCATATATGTTGTTTTAATGCTTAACAAAAAAAAAACACCCAGATTGTCAGCTTATACGATCATAAAAATACTTTAAATCCTATTTTGCTATACTTATATCGGTTATTAAAACAAATAATCAAGTTTTAGATTAAGCCACCATTTTCCCCACCCCGAGCGTCTGTAGGATGTGCGCATGCGCCAAAAAGTGGCTCCGGTGACCCGAGTTGATTAATCAATTATGCCCCTAGATACGCCCGCAACACTGTCTCTGTGACAAAGCTGCTGAACAACCCATTAGCAAAAGTGTCGGAAGGCTCAGTTGGAAATAATATAATTTTACAATCGAATACACTGAATATATTGTTCAAATACTTATGCATGCCATCATGTGTATTATGACTTTAACAATAACAGTCAATAGTCTAGTCATCGAAATGAGAATCGTGTTGCTGCTCTTTTATGGCTTTTCGGTCTTCCAGGTGAATCTCACTCAATGCGCGATGGCGGTGTTATATTTGAATATTATGAGGTGTATAATGCATTATGCCAATATTATTTTGCATAACCCACTTGTTACTGTTGTTCGATTGATAGGGTATTTATTCTGGTGTTTTTTTTATGGCAAGTTGCTCTTATGTTAATCAGTTTCTGTATTACATGCCATATGTACTGTATTTCTTTAGCGGCCTTTGCATTCGCCGTTATGCGTCAAGTAAGCTAACAGACTCCGGAAGTGTGAGTACGCAGCCGCAAATCAATAGAAATGGCTGCCCTCTAAGGGGGCAGCCATTTTCAATTGCAAATGGTGGGCCCCCATAGATGGCAGCCATTTGCAATTGAAGAGAACAGCTCTGATTGGCTGAAACCACTGAAGCCATTTGACTGGTCCTCTTTGCATTCGAAAACCAAGTTCACTACGCAGGTGGGCGGAGCCTAAATTTTGTGGATGGAAAGGTCCCAGTCAAATACGTCCATTGTTTCCTCCTCCATCGGCTTCAACATAACAAACGTGAGGACTAGCTTGGGTGTTAGGTCTTTATACATACATATATATATACATATGTATGTATATATATATATATATATATATATATATATATATATATATATATAAAGTATATATATATATATATTTACATATATATATACATATATATATAGATGTGTGTATGTGTGTGTGCAAGCGAGCAAGGCAAGGCAGTAAATGATGGTAGGTCTCAGGGTTTATTAGGTTGCTCACAATCAATAATCATAATAATAACATGAGTTGAAAAGACTGGAGCTCTCACAGAGTCCAACGGCTGCTACACATAGGCCTTTTGGCCAGCTAGTCGTACTCATTGCTTAAACACAATCCAAAGTAAGGCATCAAACAATATTACAAACATGTTTTCATTAAATGCTCCTAAAATATATTGCGAAAGACACAAAATTATGACATGGTGTACTGGCTTCGCTTTTAAATATCGGGAGTCCATTTCAAGAAAATTATTGTGCTTAGGTCTAATTGTTAAAAGTGTGTTAATAACGTAAATTCAGATCATCGGGTATGAGACAGATGTTCTTTAGGAACCATGTACTGTGTTATTAACGACCTCTGAAGGAGATTACTTGCTAGAAGTATTTTTTTCAATACTTACCTTTTATGGCAATGTAAGATTTAGCCAAATAACATCAGCCAATCAGATACCGTACCAGAAAGACTGCCTTTAGGCCCCAGGTTTTTAGGTTTTCTAATCTAACAGAATGAACATGACATAGCATAAAAGTATATATATATATTATTACAGACTTGTTTTGCATGATAATCACAGACAGATGTATTTAGAGGACTGCAGTAATTGCAATTCCGTTTATTACTTGCAAAATAAAAGCGTTATCACCATCTTAAAATACTCAAGTAAAGTATGAATTCTGGTTATTACCATGGAAACACGACCGAACAGGTCGATTGTCAATAACACGTATTTGAATTACGTAATATATACATATATATGTAGGCATATATACATCACACATATCATTATGACTAATAGTAATACATAGATGAATTCATAGAGGCATCCATTATACCTTTCAGACATACATTCGATTCATTATTATAGCAGGACATGTGTGAAACAAAATTCTCATGCGTACTTTGATTCGAACCCTGGTCGAGTCAAATCAGCTATGCCTTAACAATTTATAATTGTCGCTACCTAGCCTGGCGCTTGGCTTACTAGGATAGGGCAAAGACCAGTGAAGTTTCACCTGCTTAATCAGCTAATGTACCAAAACCAATCTAATAAACAAGGTGTGAATGCTTATTTGGCCATCTCCATAGACCTATTTCATGTGTCGTCAGCATAGGTATTTAGGGCAGTGCGCGCGCAGCTTGGATGCAGGACAACATCCGGTCACACTGCAAACTCAATGGCTATGAGCAATCTTCATACAGAAAATGTGAAATATCTCTAAGAGTACACCACCTAGACACAAACCGCTCGGAACACATATAGAAAACATATTCAACAAACAGATTATATCAAATTTATAAGGTTAGGGTTCTGCATTTCTATTAATTTTGAATAAAATTGATGTTTTGCACTGCATGTATCGGCAAACTCAATGCATTGTCAATGGCCGTGAGCAATCTTCATACAGAAAATGTGAAATATCTCTAAAACTACACCATCTAGACACAAACCGCTTGGAACACATATAGGAAACATATTCAACAAACAGATTATATTAAATTTATACGGTTAGGGTTCTGCATTTCTATTAATTTTTAATTAAATTGACGTGTTGCACTGCACGTATCGGCAAACTCAATGCATTGTCAATGGCCGCCCAGACAGCACACAGTCGTCGGCCCGACGGCGGCCCGACGGCGGCCCGACGGCGGCCGCTCTGGCGGCCCGACGGTGGAAAATGCCGTCGGGCCGACGTTGTTTTGTCCAACCTCCCGCCGTCGGGGCGACGGCGGCTGCCGCCGTCGGGCCGACGGCAGCAGCCGCCGTCGCCCCGACGCCGTCGGGGCGATGGCGGCTGCTGCCGTCGGCCCAACGGCGACAAAAGCCGTCGGGCCGACGTTGTTTTGTCCAACCATCCACCGTCGACTCGACGGCGGCTGCCGCCGTCGGGGCGATGGCGGCAAACGCCGTCGGGCCGACGTTATTTTGTCCAACCATCCACCGTCGACTCGACGGCGGCTGCCGCCGTCGAGTCGACGGCGACAAACGCCGTCGGGCCTACAAGCCGAGAAGACACTGTCACTGTAAAAATATTAGTTTTATTCAAAATTAATAGAAATCGAGATCCCATACCATATAAATTTAATATAGTCTGTACGTATTGACACTATAGTGACAGTGTCTTCTCGGAAAAAAAACAAGATGGCGGTCCTTCGTCAAAATTCCGTTCAGGGTAATTCAAATCGTATTAACACGAATAATTCCATTAATACTTCGTAATAAATTACAAAACTTTTACAAAATAATCTAAACATATTAATAAACAAACCTGGTAAATGATTCCTTAAAATTCCTGGGATTTCTGGAGTTACTGGTAGAAAAAGAACACTGATCAACAATCGCACGTGTTCCGGTGGCGATTCGAAGTAAACAAACCGTATCGGATAATTCAAATCGAATTAACACGAATAATTCCATTAATAATTTGTAATAAATTACAAAACTTTTACAAAATAATCTAAGCATATTAATAAACAAACCTGGTAAATGATTCCTTAAAATTCCTGGTATTTTTGGAGTTATTGGTAGAAAAAGAACACTGATCAGCAATCGCACGTGGTCCGCGGGCGACTCGAGCCGGAAAGCAAATCTAAAGAACTGCGCATGCGCGGCCCACCACCGTCGGCTCGACGGTGGCTCGACGGTGGACCAGACGTGGAAAATGAATGCAAACCTGCGGCGGCCCACCACCGTCGAGCCGACGATGGCCCGACGGTGAATCAAAAGTGGAAAGGGATTGAACCCTAACGTCGGAACACCACCGTCGGGCCGACGGTGGCCCGACGGTGGCTCACAAGTGGAAAAGGATTGAAACCTAAGGTCGGGACACCACCGTCGGGCCGACGATGGCCCGACGGTATACCAAGTGTGGAAAATGAATGCAAACTTGCGGCGGCCCACCACCGTCGGGCCTCCGTCGGCCCGACGGATCAAAAGTTTAACCCTAACGTCGGAACACCGCCGTCGGGCCGACGATGGCCCGACGGTGAATCAAAAGTGGAAAGGGATTGATTCCCAACGTCGGAACACCGCCGGCGGCCCGACGGTGGCCCGACGGTGGCTCAAAAGTGGAAAGGGATTGATTCCCAACGTCGGAACACCACCGTCGGGTCGACGGTGGCCCGACGGTGGAAAGTCGGTGCCGACGGACCGACCAATAGCCGACGTCGGGCCGACGGCTGTGTGCTGTCTGGGCATGAGCAAACTTCGTACAGAAAATGTGAAATATCTCTAAAACTACACTACCTAGACACAAACCGCTAGGAACACATATAGAAAACATATTCACCAAACAGAGTATATTAAATTTATACGGTTAGGGTTCTGCATTTCTATTAATTTTGAATAAAATAGACGTTTTGCACTGCGCGTACTGGCAAACTCAATGGCAGTGTGCCTTCGTTCTGCAGCCAAGCTGTGCACGCATACACAATGTTTGTAAACATTGAAAAGCATCTAGAGCGAACTGACAAGTTACATAACATCTAAGCACACTTCATGCTAAGGTAATCACAGAATACCATCGTTGATAATAGGTTGATAATACTGACACGTAACAGTTAGTAAAAATATGGCGCTGGGAATAAGGTTACTTACCAAAAGCTCACTTTATTCAATATGACATTCCCCTATAGCAAATTGAAATGAACAGGTGGTGTAATAAGCTAGGGACAGACTAGATACAAGATTCACCCCGTACTGCTGCAGTAGGGGTGCAAACCAACCCTATGTAAAAGATGTCGAAAATGCGGGTCAAAGAATTGAGAGCCTAATTTTACAATCTAAGAAGCAACAATTATTCTTTACATATATCTTATTGATAGCCCTCTACCTTTGGGTTGAAAAATATAATATAATATCTAGTTTAATAAGAATTAAAAGTGAAATTGACGGCATTCTGTGGCCACCATCTTGTCTTTTTGCATTCTCTCCCATTTCACCAAATCTGTGCCGATATAAGTAGCCATTTGATACTGGAGCCACAGTTTCTAGTTCATGTTCCATACTAATCCTATTTTCGCCAGTATTTAGACTACGTTGTCCTTCACCCGTGTACTACAAGTACTGGGTGAATCTTTTATCTAGGGACAGACAGGACGCGTGCGTCGCGCGGGTGGCAAGTACAGGCGACAGCATGCGGTTCTCACGCGGAAATAGCGAACACACTGGACGCGGACGGCACGTGGCAAAAACTATATATATATATTATTCAACTTGACTTTACCCTACCTCACTCTACCCGACCTCACTCTACCCGACCTCACTCTACCCGACCTGAATTTACACGACTTGACTTTACACGACTTGACTTTACATGACCTGACTTTACCAAACAACACCATAAAGTTGTTGTGTAAAGTCAATTCGTGTAAAGTCAATTCGTGTAAAGTCAATTTGTGTAAAGTCAATTCGTGTAAAGTCAATTCATGTAAAGTGAAGTCATGTAAAGTCAGGTCGGGTAAATTCAGGTCGTGTAAATTCAGGTCATGTAAATTCATATCGGGTAAAGTCAGGTAGGGTAATGTCAGGTCAGGTAAAGTCAGGTCGGGTAAAGTCAGGTCAGGTAAAGTCAGGACGGGTAAATTCAGGTCGGGTAAAGTCAGGTCAGGTAAAGTTAGGTCGGGTAAAGTCAGGTTGGGTAAAGTCATGTTGTGTAAAGTCAGGTCATGTTAAGTCAGGTCGGGTAAAGTCAGGTCGTGTAAAGTCAGGTCGTGTAAAGTCAGGTCGTGTAAAGTCTAGTCGTGTAAAGTCAAGTCATGTAAAGTCAATTTGTGTAAAGTCAAGTCGTGTAAAGTCAAGTCATGTAAAGTCAAGTCGTGTAAAGTCAAGTCGGGCAAAGTCGGGAATAGTCGGAAAAAGTCAGGAAAAGTCAGTCAAATGCCAAGTGGCACCACGCGTGAAGCGGCAAAAATTGCTCCAAAAGCGATCCTATCCTGCCGCATGACGCCCGCACGAGAACCATGTGAGAACCGCCTGTGCCAATGTGTTCAGCTTCTCTTTGTTAAAGACATTTCGATTTTTGCCGCGTGATGTCCGCGCGAGAACCACGTAACGTCCGCGCGAGAACCGCATGACGTCCGCGTCCAGTGTGTTCGCGGCTTAAATATACAAATAGAAACCGATATTAAACACTCAGTGCCGGATTTAGATGATGGGGGGGCCCTAGGCTATTCCACTTGTGAGGCCCCTCCCAAAGGCCTATGACAGTATCCAAAATATTATACACCTTGGCTGGAGTCCCCTAGATTTTAAGGCCCTAGGCTTCAGCCTGCCAAGCATATAGGTAAATACGGCCTTGTAAACAAACACCGTTGCGATATAAAGCTGTATTCACACGGGCAAAATCTAAAGCGATCTAAAGAAGGCGATTTATATGTGCGCGCATTCACACGGGCTGAGTTTCAAAGTGTGTCGCATTCACATGGGCAGTGCTTTGAATCGGTTTAAGGCGGAAGTGGATATCTGCGCATGAGCAAGTCCAGGCTAACCAGCACCAGTTTGGGTTCATTGACGTCGGTCGAGAGAGTGTGGGTTCGACCTAGATATGTATGGACTGAATCGTATTGGTTTGGAACAGTCAACACTTCTGCTGGGCAGTGAAACCCTGTAAATAAATGATGAAAAAAATATATGTGCACCTCTAGCAGGTTCATAAAGCAAATTTACCGGAAAGTCAACACACTCAGGTCTGAACTGTCACGTTTCCCTCGACTGCGCATGCGTGTGATGTCATAAATAAAACGTTTCAGAGTAGATCGGTTCCTGTAGACCACCTTGGTAAGTGTTTTACATTAAACAATTTATATGAATCGATTCAGCCCTAAAACGCCTCAGCCGTGCATTCACACGGCAAATCTGAGTCGAACTACGCAAGTAGTTTTGCGTGAGGCGTTTTAACTCGCCCGTGTGAATACAGCTTAACACTGACGGATGATGCGCAACAACATCAGAGTGGAACAACTAGAGTATGTTTATTGCATGTGTGTGGGAAGAATAATTGGTGACATCAAAGCTTGCAAGCTCATTTTGATATTGCCTAAATCCCATATCGCGCAATAAACTTTTATATGACGCAATATCGGGTAGAATGCATGATCTATTCTAATCTGAAACAGGCTCTAGGCAATGAGTCAATTAAGCGCCAGTGACCTCTTGACCTCTTATGCTTACAAGTATGTAGATGTGTATCTACCTTATTTGATGCTACCTCCACATGATTAAAGATTCACCCCATCTCACGTTAGAGATAGAGCTGATTCTAGCAGCAAGTGTTTAACTATATTTAAGCAGAGTTGATGAAATTGGAGAAAATGCAAAAGAAAAACAAATAGACAAAACCAAGATGGGAAAATTGGAGAAAATGCAAAAGAAAAACAAACAAACAAAACCAAGATGGGAACTCGATTCGACTTTAAACATCTATTAATCAACATGATTTAATTTAGTTTTCACTCCAAAAGTAATGGACTATCATAGGTACATATTTTAATAATATATTTTATATATTAGATTGCAAATTCATGTGGTTATGTTCATAGCTCAACTAACTTCCTGACACTTTATGTGGTGTTGTATAGCAACCCTGTCACAGGGCTGCGGGAGTAACTCTACATTCACTTGCATATAGCAGTGTAGATACAAGATTCACCCCGTACTGCTGCAGTAGCCACAGGAGGGGTGCATACCAACCATATGTAAAAGCTGGCGAAAAAACGGGTCAAAGAATTGAGAGCCTAATTTCACAAACTAAGAAGCAACAATTATTCTTTACATCTGTTTTATTATTAGCCCGCTACTTTTGAGTTGAAAAATATAATATAATATCTAGTTTAATAAGATTTAAAAGTGAAATCGACGGCATTCTGCGGCCGCCATCTTGTCTTTTTGCATTCTCTCCCATTTCACCAAATCGGTGCCGATATAAGTAGCCATTTGATACTGGAGCCACAGTTTCTAGTTCAGGTTCCATACTAAAGCTATTTTCGCCCGTATTTAGACTACGTTGACGTTCACCCATGTACTACAAGTACCGGGTGAATCTTTTATCTAATAGCAGTGTAACTAAGTTGGCATTGGGTAGGTCTCTGCCAATGTTCATGCAAATAACTCGAAAACACATATTCATAGAATGGTTGCGGAAATCAAGGTTCATGAATGACATGTTGATTTTATTAGTTGAATTCCAACAGTTTCTCTTTTAGCAGTATAATGCTTTCAGAATAAAGTTTCCCTATTATCGCTCAGACAATGACACTGCACATTCTCTCTCTGGTTATCGACAGTGTTAAATGCTGGGGAAATTGAGGATGACCAATAACACGCTAAATAAGATAAGTAATGTGTACACACCTAGTTATAACTCAAAGTGCAGGCAATATGCTTTACAAGAACTTGGGTATTCTACATAAGGAGGGGATATCAATATAGACCAATAAAACTGATGCGGTGGATGAAACTATTTGACCAATTTTATCCAAACATTTGTAATATTAGCAGTTTAATATATGTTCCTTCGTCTTTGTTTTCTGTGTCTCTGTTTGCTGTCTCTTTGTTTTCTGTGTCTCTGTTTGCTGTCTCTTTGTTTGCTGTGTCTTTGTTTGCTGTCTCTTTGTTTTCTGTGTCTCTGTTTGATGTTTCTTTGTTTTCTGTCTCTTTGTTTGCTGTCTCTTTGTTACTTAGCAACAACATTCATTGGTGAAACAGTGCTGGTAAAATATACGTCTTCTGAAAGACATGAGCGTTATCCGCTACATAGCAGAAACATTCACTGGTGAAACAGTGCTGGTGAAATATTCCTCTTTTGACAGACACAAGCGCTGCCCGCTACTTAGCAACAACATTCACTGGTGAAACCGTACTGGTGAAATATACCTCTTTTGACAGACACAAGCGCTGTCCGCTACTTAGCAACAACATTCACTGGTGAAACAGTGCTGGTGAAATATACCTCTTTTGACAGACACAAGCGCTGTCCGCTACTTAGCAAAAACATTCCCTGGTGAAACCGTACTGGTGAAATATACCTCTTCTGACAGACACAAGCGCTGTCCGCTACTTAGCAGCAACATTCACTGGTGAAACCGTACTGGTGAAATATACCTCTTTTGACAGACACAAGCGCTGTCCGCTACTTAGCAACAACATTCACTGGTGAAACAGTGCTGGTGAAATATACCTCTTTTGACAGACACAAGCGCTGTCCGCTACTTAGCAACAACATTCCCTGGTGAAACCGTACTGGTGAAATATACCTCTTTTGACAGACACAAGCGCTGTCCGCTACTTAGCAGCAACATTCACTGGTGAAACCGTACTGGTGAAATATACCTCTTTTGACAGACACAAGCGCTGTCCGCTACTTAGCAACAACATTCACAGGTGAAACAGTGCTGGTAATATGTACCTCTTCTGACAGACGAGCGCTATCCCTTGACGCCTTCTGGTTCTACCGTGCCTACCAGACGGGATGGCCGAATGAGTTAGAGCGTCCGTCTCCCGTGCTGGTAGATCGTGGGGTCGTGGGTTCGAGTCCCGGTCGAGTCAAACCAATGACTTTAAAATTGATAGCCAGGTGCTCGGCATTATTAGGATAGGGCAAGGACTGGTGTGCTCAGTGTCAGGATAATGTGACTGAGTGGGATACCTGGTCATGGTGCCGGCGGCCTGGTTTCCCAGTGGGACAGCACTATAAAGTTGCCATGAGTGCACACTGTCACAAGTCGGTACCCGTCCTGATATGACCTTAGATGTTGCTAGGACGTAAAACAACAACAAACAAATCTACCGTGCCTAGTTCTGGACCTGCGGCAGCCCGCGCGTGCAGGGCGGGCGGCCCGGGTACCCGGGGAGAGGCAGCGGGGTGAGGGCGATGCGGTTGCGCGACCCCAGCAGCATTCCGAGGCCCCGATCCAGGTCCGGCGTGTGGCTGATGGGCGGTGTGAGCAGGAACTCGTCACCCGGCAACACCAGCCCGCAGATGTCACCTGGGGACGGAGCGGCAGACGGGCGAATGAATGACGGGTAGGGAGCTGGGGGTAAGGGGGGCGGGGTAAGGGAGGGAGTGGGAACGCGGGTAGCGATGGGAGATGGGGCCGGGGGCGGGAGGCGGGGAGCGGGAGAGAGGGGGCGGGGGAGGAGGGGCCGGGGGCGGGTGGGAGGGAGTGGGCCAGGGGGGGGGAGGTATTAAAGTACACCATTTTTTCCAATTTTTTTAAAGTACACAATTGTCTTTCTTTGGCGTACCCAAATAAGAAATTTGAGGTAGGCAATACTTGCCTACCAATGCGATTTTGAAATATTTTATACAAAGTTTTGAGTCAGAATACACCAACACGCAAAATACAAATTTTGGATACCAAAAACAATCTTTTTAAAGTACACAATTTGCTTTCTTTGGCGTACCCAAATAAGAAATTTGAGGTAGGCAATACTTGCCTACCAATGCGATTTTGAAATATTTTATACAAAGTTTTAAGTCAGAATACACCAACACGCAAAATACAAATTTTGGATACCAAAAAAAATCTTTTTAAAGTACACAATTTTTTTGTTCACTTGGGAACCCAAATAGGAAATTTGGGGTAGGCAAGGCCTGAGTATTAGTTTATAGGGCTGGCCAAATGAGTTGATCATCCGTCCACAGGTTCAACCCCTCGTCGAGTCAAACCAATGACTTACAAATTAATACTTGTCGCTTCCTAGCCAGGTGCTCGCCATTATTAGGATAGGACATGGAGCAGTAGAATGAGGAAGACCACTCATCCACGATTGAAATTTCCCCCGCTTAATCAACTAATGTACCAACAAAATAATAATATCAGCATAAAGAACCTGCTCAATGCAAAGAAAGGTTAGTTGGGTGAAGCAGCTGGACCTACCATATGGATCTTCGGGCTCCTTGTCCATGTCATACAGCGCCCCGATGCGGGAGGGCGGCCGCATGACGTAATATGGCGTCTTCAGCATCATCTTCTCCGACTTAGGTTTGGAAGATGCTTTGACCATCCTGCCACAGCCAAAGCGAAAGTAAAGTTACATCACTGTCGTGGGAGGCAATGCAAACAAAGGGAACATGTCAAACTCACATCTGAGTCCTACCTATTTGCATATTTAGACTCTAGGCTTACCAGTGGTCTCTTCAGTAGCCTATTCAGGTGGCGGACATCGGGAGAGCTGGTATGAAAGGGATGTCGGGAATGGGTAGAGCTGGTATGAAAGGGATGGCAGGAATGGGTAGAGCTGGTATGAAAGGGATGGCGGGAATCGGTTGAGCTGGTATGAAAGGGATGTCGGGAATCGGTTGAGCTGGTATGAAAGGGATGGCGGGAATCGGTTGAGCTGGTATGAAAGGGATGTCGGGAATCAGTAGAGCTGGTATGAAAGGGATGTCGGGAATCAGTAGAGCTGGTATGAAAGGGATATCAGGAATCGGTAGAGCTGGTGGAAACTAGTAATAGGAAGTTGCGCAACTGATGCTGCCAACAGATGGCGGGCTCACTGAAATAAGCCTTCTGTTAAAGTTGCATGGTACGATGAAATATAATTTTGTCAAAATTAAAATAACTACTTACATTTGATCCTATATATCCAACTTAGATACTGGTGTATTAGCTAATGATTTGGGACAGCATATAGCCAGTGAATTTATAAGCTCACCCCTTTAGACACTCACTTTGAAACACCCATTATGCAAGGAGGCTATTATAAGCATTAACCAACTAGGCCAATCTCGTGACCTCATTAGCCTCCCCCCAACCAAGTAGGCCTACTGTGCAGGGGCATAGCGGGGAAGGGGAAATGAGGTGGATGTGTGTTTCCTGACCTGGCTTTACAGAGACACAGAGACAGACATACACACAGACATACACACACAGACAGACACACACAGATACACACACCGACACAGACATACACACACATACATACACACACAGACACACACAGACAGACACACATAGATAGACACACACAGACAGACATGCACAGACAGACATACTGACACAGAAACACACAGACATGCACACACCCGACATACACAGACACACATACACCCGACCTGACTTTGCACAGAGAGAGACACACACACATAGACAGACGCACACAGACAGAGGCAGACACACACACATACATACACACACATACATACAGACACAGACACACAGACAGGGACATACACCAGACACACACAGAGACAGACACAGACAGACACACACATACATACACACACAGACATACACACACATACACAGAAACCCACAGACACAGAAACATAGACAGACATAGACAGACACAGACAGAGACAGACACACACAGACACATACACAGATACTTACCCACACATACACATACACAGACACACACAGATAGACACACACAGACATACACACAGGCAGACACATACAGACATACATAGACAGACAGACACAAGCAGACAACAGACACACATTATATTGGGCACTAGGGTTTTTAACCAAATATAATGAATATATCTAAATTCCTAGCTACGGCTAGGGTATGAATACTTTTGAACACTAGTTGAGCGCACATGCTCTGCAGAAAAGGTCTATTATAAGCAAATTGCTTCAAAACAACTGACTTACCCTTTCTTTATGTTACAGACGCAGCAGACAGTGACAGCCAGGATCATCAGCAAGATAAAGATGGATATCACCACGGGAACTGTATGGAGGGCAAGCATAATGACGTCACAATGGCGTAATAATGACGTCAGGCGCATATTTCAGTTAGTAAAACCTCGATTCTATTAAGGGGTCCTTCACAATTATCAACATTTTCACAAGTGTACACAAGTTTCATGACCCACATCTCCCCCCATCCCAAGTGTACAATTTAAATGTTGATGGAGTAGTAGTACTAGTAGTAGTAGTTGTTGTAGTAGTAGTACTATCAGCAGTAGTAGTAGTGTAATTGTTAGGGGCCGTCCAAATTTGTCAATATTTTCAAGGTATTACAAAGAGAACTACTTTTGCACACACACACCCTCCCCCCGCCCCAAAAAAGTAGTATGCATTCTAATTTTACTACAGACCCACAAGAGGGGCCTAAATGGGTTGAGCGCCCACATGCTGTTTGGTAGGTCATGTGATCGGAACCCCTGGGTTTGAACCCTGGTTGAGTCAAACCAATAACTTTAAAATGATTGATTGTCGCTACCTAGCCCAGCATTCATCATTACTAGGAGAGGGAAAAGAGCAGTGGGATCGAAAATTCGCCTGCTTTTTACTGTACACACACAAAATAAAATAAAAACCGCAAAAAAAATCAACATTTTATTAAATGATAAAAGTTGTACTTTACTGACTCTCCTGTCCTGGCAAGAAGTGGGGTTTGAATCCTGTTTAATTTGACCAATATTTTATCATTTTTAGAAGCTTACAATGGGTTCAACCCCTCCCCTCCTAATGTACGGTTTATCCACTTGTGAAAATGTTGATAATTGTGAAGGACCCCTTAAGCTAAGAATCCATATGCGCGTCATGCGAATGTGAAAAAAAATGTGAAATATTGATAATTGTGAAGGACCCCTTAAGCTAAGATTCCATATACGCGTCATGCGAATGCGACAAAAATGGAAAAACATGTACAGTAGTACTTCCATATGTCCGGTTGCGAATACGTGAATGGCAAAGTGTATTTCTCAATGGACCGATCAGTGCGAATGCATATAAAGGCATTCGTATTCTCAGGCCGCATACTGGATTTATGGAATATTAGCTGAAGACGTGGTGTGACATGCGATCAGTAATACTTGATGCACACACTTGTGACCTATAAATACGGGCTTAGCGGTGTGGATTTTAGACCTACTGCACCCAGTGCCAGAGGTACGGCCACCACAAATGCGAGTGTAGTGCCACAGACATAATCTGCGCAAACTGTGCACTACCAGGCCACCTCGTGGAGGAGTGCATGCTGAATGCCAGGTGTACAGCATGCGGGGGTGACCACACCTCCCGAGATCCCCACTGCCCAGAGAAGTGCAGGCTCTGGAACAGGCTCAACCCCGTACCCCAAAAAAAAAAAACACCCAAACCGGCCAGCCCAATCCCACCCCCAGCTCCCCCTACCACACACCCGACAACCCCCAACCCACATCTCCCCACATCAACTACCCCCCGGTCCAGCAGCAGGCCGCACACTTAACTCCATGCTCGAAGCACTCGGCAATGCAGCAACACACCAAATAATCATGGGAGACTTCAACACCCACCACTCCATCTGGGGACGCAAGAACACAGACACCGCCAGAGGATGCACACTATTTGCAGAGGTCCTTGACTCGCCAAATCACTCCTTAATGAATGATGGTTTGCCCACTCATCGCAGCGGCATGTCCATTGACCTCTGCATCCTAGACACACAGCCTCGTGGGAACTGACTGACCTGTATTCAGACCACCATGAAGTGCTCCTATGCGCAAACACTCCCAAGGTCCCCCCCCCCCCCACAAACCCCAGCCAGATTCAACCTGGATGGAACTGACTGCTAAGCCTTCAACCAACACCTACAACATCTCACACACACCAATCCTCCCAACACCTGTGACGAGTTCACCGTACTCGTCCGCGACGCCATGGATGCCACCATCCAACAGACAACAAACCACCACCTCCCCGGCACCACAAACTCTCCATCAGGAGAGCCAAAAGCCACAAAAAGAAAGTCCTCTGGAAGCTCCGTTCCAACCCCAAACCAGGCACTGAAAAACTAGTAAACATAACCACCGAATGGTTGAACGAGCTCATCGCATCCGAAAATGACAGAATGTGGAAACTCTGGCACACCAAAATTTCATGGCACACCTCCCTCACATGCCTCTGGCAAAAGCTGAAAAACCTACAGGGGACACCCCCTGCGCACCCCTTGAGCCAAACCCACTACAAACAGCCACAAACCAACTTACCACCTTCATCAACAGAACAGACCCACAACTCTGCTTACCAAACACACACCTACAAACCCTTGCCAGAGATTCCCCCTGTGAGAGGACATCATCAACAATGCCATATACCTCCCTTCCGCCCATGACTTTGACTGCCGCCTCACCAAGACCGAGCTCGAAAGGGCCCTCTACCCCCACCCCTACCCCCTACCCCCTCACCCCTACCTACCCACCCCCACCCCCTACCCACCCACCCCCCACCCCTACCCACCCCCCACCCCTACCCACCCCCACCCCCTACCCACCCCCCACCCCCATGGAGGAAAATGCCCCCCGGAGCAGATGGTGTACCAACCACAGTGTGGACCCCCTCTCCAAACACAACAGGGAAACACTGCTCCCCCTCCTGAACTCAGTCTACACACGAGCGACCATACCGCAATCGTGGAAAGACGCGGTCATTGTTCCCATCCCCAAAAAATACCCAGGCAAGTTCAGGCCGATCTCACTGCTGCAATCTCTCAGGAAAGTAGTAGAGAGAATTGTGCTGGGCCGGCTTGAAACCTTCTCCAGCAACCCAGTCAGTGGCTTCCCCTGATCGGGTTCTGAGGCGGATGTGGCACGCATCACGCCATCCTCACACTCCTCGAGGAGATAGTAATGCCAGTGGATGAGGCTTTGGCGTGGCTGTCATATTCCTCGGCCTCGAGAAGGCCTTCGAGCTGGTCGACCACAATGTTGTCCTTGCCTCCATCGTTGAGCTGGGAGTCACCGGGAAGCATCTGGCATTTGTGAAGAACTACCAATGTGACAGGCGAGCCAGTGTCCGTTTCCAGGGCAGCACCTCTCCCCTCAACCATCTAAAAAATGCCGTACCTCAGGGAACTTTCCTCAGCCCCTTCCACTTTAATGCTGTAGTCGCCGCCCTCATAAGCCGACTGAAAACATGCATTACTGAGCACCACCTCAAACGTGTCAAGATCCTATACTACGCAGACGATATTGCTGTAGTCTGCTCATGCTCCAGGGACATGCCCCCTCCTCATGGCGGATGTCTTGCTCCTACTTAGCGACACCTGCGGTGATCTGGGGCTAAAAATATCCTCAAACAAAACCAAAGCCATGATGATGTTCACTGATCAGCCTCCCCACCCAATCCGAACCGCAGATCTGGACTTCAAATGGGTGGACACCTTTGACTACCTCGGAGTCAGGCTTGATCACAAACTCACCATGAGACCACTTGTGAAGCAACTGGCCTCCAGAATGAACAAGAGACTTCTTCTAATGACTAGAATTTCTGGGTTCAACTGGGGAGCCCCAGCCGAAGTACTCAGTCTTTTCTACAAGCAGGCCGTGCGGGCCCTCTATGACTATGCAGCCAACACCGTTTCCTGATTGGTTACTGCAGAGACAATTGTAGGTCTGCCTCCCTCACAGTAGCACCCTGACCAAAGACCTCCTCACCCTGGAAAGAATCCAATACCAGGCAGCGCGACTCATCACCCGAGCTCGGAAGACAACCAGAGTTGAGATCCTCCTCCTTGAGGCCAACCTCCCACCATTCCACCTACGCGGACAACAGCTGCTGGCAAACCATCTCTGCCAAGTTCCGACTGCAGCCCATTCCACCTTCTACCGCAGCGCAGCCTCTTACCTGCAAAACGGTCCAAGACGGCGCCTCTGCCTCTCCTGGGGAACGAAGATGGCCATCCGCAACCTGAAACAATCCCATGGGCTGGCACTCGCTGATGCCCCTGACCTCCGGGCGAGACCTCCATGGTACTCCGTGCCCGTAGAGGTCAGACTAACCAGCCTCAGCTCAAGCAAAAGCAACTACTAATAATCCTCAAAACCCTGGCACAGGAAACCATCGCCTGGGCCAAAGAGGACTTCCCTCAAGCCACCAGGGTTTACACCGATGGCTCGCTCAACCCTGACACAGGCCGATCCGGGGCTGGATACTTCCTACCAGATGGGCAGTCTAGACACCTTATCAGGGTCACAGACTACTCCTCCACCCTCGATACAGTGCTTGCCGCCATCTGCCATGTACTGACCCACCTGCGACACTGCAGCTGCATCGTAGTCACCGACTCGCTCAACGCATTTCACAATATCAAGGACCACAGAGCTAGCCACTCTCTGGCCACCTTGATCCAGAACACCATCGCCACCAGGTATGAAGCTTGCCTCAACACAGTGCTAGTCTGGGTTCCCTCCCACATAGGATTATACAGTCATGACCAGTCCAACTCAGCTGCTCTGGACGGTTCTCGCTGCCTTGAGATCGACCTCGTCATAAGCCACTCCCTGTCCAAGCATAAAGCCACCTGCACCAGAGCCACCAAAGCCCTGTGTCATACCCACCAACCACACCCTGGTCCAGGAGCCTGCTGGCCCTGGATCGCCCACCCTGCGACGGGGGACTGGAGGACCAACGCGCCACCCATGGGACTGTTGCCGACGACACCAGTTCCCGCTTCGAACACTGGTGACGGAGGTACGGGACCGTGGGCCCCAAGAAGGTGTTGCCACCACTAGGCCACCGCCGCACCATGCCACAACTGCACCAATGCTGCGAACCCCCCCCCCCCTGCCACCCCACAGAAGAAGATGAAGAAAAGAAACACAAAAACTACCAAAAACGGGCCCGGCCGTTTTAACAGCGCCATTTATTCAATGCTGCAGTCCTGCAGCTAGTGACCATTAGGTCACGAACACCCCACAAATGCAATGTGGGTATTAGTGTGGAAAGTCCCAGTCCCAACCACTTGCGACCACTTTGGACCAAAGAACCCACAGTCACCAGCGACCTCCTTGCGACCAAAGCAATGATCGCCAACCTCCTTGCGACCAATTTGGTCATAAGGAGGTTTTTAGTGCCATAACTGTGACCTCTTTGCGACCACTTGTGGCCATTTTGCGACCATTTTGCAACCATTTGCAACCTCCTTGTGACCAACCTTTTTCTGTGGTCGGAAAGTGTATCGCGAGCAGTAGCACGACTGGGGTAGAAAGGTGATGAAACAACTGTTACAAGTCAGGATCGGTCCTTATATGACCTCAGTTGCTGCTAAGAGACAAAACCCCATTCATTCATTTACTTTGTGATGGAAAGTTCCGTTCAGGTCAATTTGAATGTAAAGGCCTTGTCACACTACGCCCTATGGCGGCGGCGTGTGCGTAACGTTTCGAAATAATTTGAAAATCAAAATAAGTCGAGATACGGCGAACTTTTTGCACCGTGGGTGGTCCCAGCGATGTATGAAGGATATGCGTAGTGTATGCCTGGCCTATGCCTACCGTATCCCTAACCTATGATGGCGTATGCAAAGCAAATGACGGCGTATACGTGGCATACAGGGACGTTTGTTGATGGTTACAGGTGACAGGTCTAGCGTATGAGTAACCTACGCCGACCTATGGCCACCATAGCCTAGCGTATCAGCGTATGAGTAGTGTGCGCAAAACCTATTCAAAACTTATGCGTAACGCGTGTAAAGCGTACAATGACGTATGTTATCGCCGTTAGGTCATGTGGCCAGTCGCCCCCTGGGTATAAATACCCTGGAGAAATTGGTTTCTCCACACTCTGCCACCATGCCACCTAAAGGCCCTGTCACATTACGGCGTATGGCGGGAGCGTATGGCGGCGTAGCCGCTTTACGTCATATACGTCGGCATACGCCGTATACGCTACTCATACGCTACTCATACGCTACTCATACGCCGTCAGGTGACGGCTTATGTGAAGCGTATGAGGCATACGCCGCCATACGCTTTCATAAATCCGTCCGTCCCCATTTTTTTGTGCATGCTCAAAAAATCTCGACCTACGGGGGCGTATGGGTCATACGCTACTCATACGCCGGCGTACGCTCCGCATACGCTCCTCGTACGCTGGGGGTACGCCGGCGTATGCTAGGGGTACGCCGGCGTACGCTACTTGTACGCTCAACTTGCGTCACGGGCGTATCAGGGGCGTATCTCGGGCGTATGCAGCGTACGCAGAACCTAGGCGTTGCGTATGAGAGCGTATGAAAAGAGTATGGGAGGCGTATGCGAAGCGTATGGCGGCGTATGCCCGACCTATGGTCTCGGTATATAAAGGCGACCCACGCCATTCCTTCAGTCATTCCTGCTCTGCTGCTCATACAGGATGGATGCCCAGGCACTGCAAGCACAGTTCCAGCTTTTCTACAGAGTTGCCCTTTATCACCATGAGCTTACTCTACTCCTCATGGTTCTTCTGGCGTCCCGTATCGAGAGACGAAGGAGGAGGGAGCGGCGGCGACGATCAGTGTGGGTCAGACCCTGGATTGGGAGGCGGCCACAGTTTGGCTTGTTCGACAAGCTCATGGTCGAGCTCCGCAGCGAGGACACCGCGTCGTTTGTGAACTTCATGCGGCTGCCTCCCCAATTGTTTGACGAGATTGTGGCGCGAGTGGGACCCAGGATCACCAAAAAACGGTCCACATTCAGGGTGCCGCTCGACCCGGCGCTGAAAATAGCACTTACTCTGCGGCACCTGGCATCCGGCACAAAATACTCCTCCATGAAGTTTGGGTGGAGGGTGCCCCACAACACACAGTCGCTGATAGTGCGTGAAGTCTGCAAGGCCATCGTCGACGAGTACATGGCCGAGGTCATGACGTGTCCGACGACTCCAGAAGGGTGGCATGCCATCGCGGACCTCTTTGCAGAGAGGTGGAACTTCCCCCATACCTGTGGCGCTCTGGATGGGAAGCACATCGCCTGCCGGTGCCCTCCAAAGAGTGGGTCGCTCTACTACAACTACAAGGGCTTTTTCTCTGTGGTCCTGTTGGCGCTTGTAGATGCGGATTACAAATTTATCTGGGCAGATATTGGCGGTATGGGCTCCGCGTCCGATGCCCAGATCTACAACGCCTCCGAGCTGAAGGCGTGCACAGAAGGTGGCACCATCGGCTTTCCGAACCCTGAACCGCTCGTCGACGGCCAGAAGGATGTGCCGTATTTCCTGATCGGTGACGACGCCTTTGCCCTGCGGCCCTGCGGCCGACCATGATGAAGCCGTACGGCAAGAGGGGCTTGACCAATGATGAGCGACTCTTCAACTACCGGCTTTCCCGAGCTAGGAGAGTGGTGGAGAATGCCTTTGGCATTCTAGCCAACCGCTTCCAAGTGCTCCTGACGACTATGCAGCACCACCCCTCCAATGTGAAGCTCATCGTCAAGGCATGCATGGTTCTGCACAACCTCATGAGGACACGCTAACCAGCGCTACAGAACATGCAGCTGGATCGTCCCGAGACAGCCAACAACAACTTTGTGCCTGGAGGTTGGCGAGAGGGCCACAACCTTCGTGACATTAACGTTGAACCTGTTAACCCCAACACCGCGTCCAAGCTAGGAAAGGAACAGCGCAATCTAATTAAAGACTGGGTCGTCTCACCTGCCGGAGCACTGTCATGGCAAGACAGGATGATCTGACAAAACATTTTATCAGTCTGTATGCGCTGTGTCTGTCTACTGTTTTTGCAAACATGTCTGTGATGTTGTGACATCTCTCCTGTTATATGAGATGCTAATGTTTATATGTCTAGTATAAAATAAACGATATCATTTTATAGATATGAAAACACAATTTTACATGTCTGTTACGTTCTTTCGCTCCTTAATTTTAAGTCATCTAGTTAATGTAATTGTAATGAATCTCCTCTCTTTTTACATACATACTAAGAACACAGGAAAAAATAGAGTTTTAATTTTAATGTTAATTGTACTTTAATATATAACAATTAAATGATGGCATGCCTTTACTGAACACGGACACAAAAATTAAAATTGACAGTATATTTATTTATTTTAGCATCTTGACATATAAATGTATAAACAATATATATACATATATACATACAAATGTACAAAGATAAATAAAAACTTAAGACTACATATATACACATATTTACAATCACTTCTCTCCCTTGCCATTAGAAGTGGCATCAGCTGGCGACTGTGTGGCTGACGAGGGGAATAAGTCCAAATTTGCGCCCAACATGCCAGATATGCCGGACAGCCCCGACAAGTTCAATAGTCCTTCTGGGCTGGCCGACTCAGACAAGTTCACTGGGGTGGGGTCGACGTGTGTCGGAGTCACAATGTCTGCAGCAGCGCAAGTCCCCGGCCATGCCGCACCCACAGTGGGCGGAGCACCCGCACGCACCACGACTCCGGGAGAGCCCCTTGTGTGCCCCGCCATCCCTAATGTCCGTAGTTGTCCAGCAGTGTGTGACGGCCGTACCACCAGCGGAGCTGCGGGCGCCTCGTGACCTACGGAGGTTGGAGGTAGAGGCTGAGGGTGAGGCGGAAGACTTGGCAGAGGCGGCTGTGGCTGTGGCTGATGAGGAATCTGCGGCTGCCCCATATAGTGCTGCACATACTCGTGTGTCTGTGAAGCCCATGGTGATGCCGGTGGTGGCTGGTGAGTCCACTGGTGGGGTTGAGGCTGGTATGCCTCACTTGCAGACACACGAGCAGGTCCAGGAGCAGGAGCAGGAGCAGGTGCAGGAGCAGGAGCAGCCACACAAACCACTGGGGCCACGAAGGTTCCTTCCTCCTCCTCCAGATGGTGCGACGCCATGCGGTTGAGTGCACCGCAAACCGACACAAACCGCTCCTCCGGCATCGTGAGGATCATGTCCCGCATATAGTTGGCGAATGCCACTCGCTTCGTCACCGCCGGTGGATGTGGAGGTGGAGGAGGAGGCGGCTGCATTACCTTGAGGATGTCGGCAGACTCATCGAACCTCTTGTGGATGGCAGCGAGGAGGTTGTTGTCTACTGGGGCAGATCGCTTCCCTCTCCCCTTTCCCCGCTCTTGGGATGTAGCGGGGGGAGTGGGTCCATCCTCATCCATCGCCACCTCCACATCGGTCGGCACATTCTCCTCCAAGCTGAGATCAAGCTGCGGAGCCGCGACAGGACTGGCCAACTGCAAAACAAAATCATAACATAACATAAGTAACATGAATGCAAATCGATATTTCGACAAAAGACACGACAAGTCAACAGTAAATCAAAATTATATAAAGCAAAAATAATTAACGTTAAATGCAGACATGGATTTATAACGATTATATCATGACACATCTATTGTCAATAACATTAACAAATTACTAGAATATTAGATGTTGCTAGGACGTAAAACAACAACAAACAAACAAACAAACATAAATACAACAAAAGCATAACATAACAAACTAGAATACGATACTAATGGCCGCACTTGTCAGAACAAAAAAAGATTATGTACTTACACTCCTGCAGGGCTCCGGTCGGTGACGGACGACGGACCGCAGGAACCCGAACTTGCGCAGGATCCACTGCTCCCGCTCAGTCAGGTCAGCGGCTCCGTCCCCGCTCTTTTTTTTGTGGAGCCGCGTGTTGGTGTCCCTGAGCGACTTGAACCACTTCTGGAGATGGACTGTTGTGGTCCCCAGAAGTGTCGCCTGGTCCTCCCACATCTTGGCCTTTCTGTCTGAGCGGCGGTAATCCGTGAGCTTCATGTTCCAAATGATGGGGTTCTCCTCGAGGAAGTCCAACATTTGACCCTCCTTGAAGACCGACAGAGAACAGTCGCTCTTCTTGGCCCTCCGTCTCTTTGACGTGCCGATGGGCGGTGCTGGTGGAGGCGGCGGAGGCGGCGGAGGAAGCGGACGACGCCCGTGAGCTGCCCGCAGAGGCAGGAGATGGCGAGCTGGAGCGGGGACGCCAGCGTTGCGTCGTCGACCTCTCCACTTCCATCTCCAGCTCCTCCAGTGGAGAGTGGTGTTCTGGAGAGTAGTGTTGTGGAGAGTGGTGTTCTGGAGAGTGGTGTGGGAGAGTGGTGAGGTGGCGAGGCAGGTGAGGAGGCTGGTGATGGAGAGCATTGTAACAAAGTCTGCCTCTTTCTGCCTCTCCCACGGCCTAGTCCTCCTCCTGTAGTAACAGCAGCTCTGGAGGCTGGTGTAGTAGCAGTAGTACTGGTAGTAGTAGTAGTAGTAGCAGTAGCAGAAGCAGCAGCAGCAGTGGTGTTCCTCTTAGCAGGCATGGTGGCAGAGTGAGGGGAGCCTGTTGCTCCAGGCTTTATATACCCAGGAGTCACCAAGCGGCGGACCGCGGAGAGATACCATAGGTCGCGCATAGGTTTCGCATACGCTCCTCATATGCTCCTCATACGCTCCTCATACGCTCCTAAAATATTCATACGCTCCTCATACGCTCCTCATACGCTCCACATGCCAATCAAAACAGTCAAAAAATGTCGCAGCACGCTCCCATACGCTCCTCATACGCTCCTCATAGGTCCCCCATACGCTCAAACCCACCCGAAAGTTCACCGAAGGTCATCATAGGCCGGCACCAGCACGGCGTACGTAGGTTTTCAATACGCTCCCGCCATACGCTGTAATGTGACAGGGCCTTAAGAGGAACACCACTGCTGCTGCTAGCCGAGTTAAACCTATGACTTACTTAAAAATGTATATGTGTACCTAGCCAGGCGCTCGGCATTACTAGGATATGACAAGGAGCAGTGGAATGGGGAAGACCGATTGTCTGCGATTGAATTATCCATGCTTAATTGTTTAAACCACCCCACCATCACCAACAACAAGAATAAACAAAACAAACCCTCTTAATTTGTCATCAGGGTATCGACCATCTGAATATTGTGTGTGGAAACGATTTGATTCTGCGCCCACATAATTGCACAGTGATGACGTCACCAACATTCACTCACGGTCGTCTCGGTTATTTGTGTATAAAGATTCCATATACCCGGTATGCGGCATGCAGCATGCGAATGCGGTATGCGGCATAAATACCCATGCCGACCTCCAATAGTCGATGTCTTCTTTTTGTGCTGGGGGGTGGGGGGTTGCTAAACAAACCAACAACAAAAAAAGATACCCATCCCATTTTGGGGGTTTTTTGCTCCAAATTTGTGAAGGAAAGTCAAAGTTACCATTGTTTTCTATGGTAAACGCATTCGCATTCGTATTCGCATTCGCATTCGCATCCGTATTCGCACCGATCGGTCCATGGGTCGATCCATTTGCCGCATTCGCATTCGCATTCGGACATATTGAAGCACCCATGTATATATTTATATGCTTTTCCATTTTTTTCCTCATTTGCATTTGCATACCGCACACCGCGTATATGGAATCTTAGATTTACACATGGTGTTTCACATACATGAATAGGCAATGGAATCTCGGCTTAAAATAATCACATCATAATAACACTGTTTGAACTATAAAATCTCATTTTGCTACATTTTAGACTCACTATAGGCCCGTTCACACAGCACAGCCTTAGGCCAAACTAGATAAGGCGAACTAGATGAGGCGAACTAGTGTCGTGTCCACACACGGAGCGGTTTAAGGCGGAAGTGGATATCTGCACATGAGCAAGTCCAGACTAACCAGCGCCAGTTTGGGTTCGTCGACATTGGCACGAGAGAGTGTGGGTTCGACCTAGAACTGTTTCGACTGAATCGTATTGTTTTGGAACGGTCAAAATTTCTGCTGGGCAGTGAAACCCTAAAAATAAATGATGAAAAAAATATCTGTGCACAGCTAGCGGTTTCATAAAGCAAATTTACCGGAAAGTCAACAAACTCAGGTCTCGACTGTCACGTCCTTAATCCGCCTCAAGTAAGTCGGTTGGGCTCACACATGCCACTTGCGTCGATTTAAGCTAAATCGCTTCATCTATACTACCTCGCAAGGTGGTTTACTTGAAGCGAACTAGATAAATCGATTCAGCCCTAAATCGCTTTAGCGTAGCATCCACATGGCGAATGTGAGTCGAACTAGGCAAGTCGATTTATATGAATTGAATTAACTGCCCGGTGTGAACAGGGCTTAAATCTTTTCGAATTTAAAATATATCACACAAAACAACCATGAGGAGCAACTTTCAACAAACAAATAAAAATCGCATGCATACGTAAATTGTCAGACTTGGTATAATTTTCTGCAAGACATTAAACACTTTGATCATATTATTATTGCATTTATAAATGTTGAAAGCTTGCTCATCAATGATTAACAATGAAGCAACATAGCAAGATTGGGAGTAAATATTGACTTACTGAGCCAGGGATTTTCGCAAGTGAAGTCACATCTGAAGACAAAAGAGATATGTTTGTTTAAGAGTAGCAATTAATATTATCCATTAGCATATTTTGAGGTCATTGCAGTAGAGTCACTATATTCAAAGATTGGTGTTATTTCTCTCGGAGAAAACATCAAAGCGACAATATGGTGAACAGATGTGTCCCGAGAAAGTTTTTTTTTTTTTTTTTTTTTTTTGGTCCATTAGTTGTTTAAGCAGGGGAAATTTCAGTCATAGACAACTGGTCTTCCTCATTCCACTGCTGGTCGATAGAAAGCCCGAGCCTACACTTTTACCGACCCAAGGGATTTTTAGCCTACCACACCACATAGGCATGTTATGAGAGCAACCGGCCTTTGATGATGCTGTAAGTTATACACAGCGGTGGAAATCCAAATTGGCAGAGCTGGGGGCAAGGGGAATCAAACCGCCGACCCTCAGATTAGGAGTCTGATCTAGAAAAAAGTCAGACACTCTGACCACTCCACCACAGAGAACGCCACATTGTTGTTATTTATATGTTGTTATTTATATACCAGGATTGTCACGGGGGTCCATAGGATTGTCACGGGTGGTTCTGGGCAACCAGGAATATAGAAACCTCTCTATAAATACGCCACTGAGTCTGGTCAGAAGAAGAATGAGGAGCGTTTCGAGCGCGCTACTCTTATAAGGTGTTTCATTTTCTAAATCAAGAAACTCTCCCACAACATTTCTGTTGCGATTCATTTATTTAATATGTCAGTTATTTGCATAAGTGCGTGGATGCTTTATAGTAAACGGTTACATTATGGTCTTCCAACTAATAATACAAATATGTAATCAAGCATGTCATAGCTACATTTCCAATGCAAATAACATGATGGTAAAAGGTGTGTGTAATTACTTTAGAAAATCTTTACATTTAAATAAGTACAGTAAAACCTCTTTAACTGTCCACCTCCACAGAACGACCACTCCCCTATATCGATCGCTTTAGTTGGGTCCCAAACGATCGCCCATACAAATACTATTATAACAATGAAAACAACTCCCTAACTCGACCACCTCCCTAAATGGACAATTTAAGGTCACTCCTATGGTCAGTTGATTTAGAGAGGTTTTACTGCACTTGAATTATTATACTTACGAAATACTTTCTCCATCCTCTGCAGGTAAAGGTGGAAGAATGAAATGGATTAGATTTGATGGCTTTGTAAGTGCTACTAACTGTTCAACATACTTGCATAGGATGTTCATAATATCTAGCCTATTTTCTGGGGATACACAGAATTGGTGTTTACCACCCACGACAGGCCTATCTACAAGTTTGTGTAAATGACTTTATATAAATTATGCTCCTTTTACAAAAGAAAAACCTTGAGAGAATCCTGCCAAAGTGTGAAATACCCACCTGTGTAGGGGTCATCCAACGTTTTCAACATTTTCATGGTTATACAAAGCACAGCGCTTTCCCCTGACACCCCTCTCTTGAAGATTTATACTGCATATCATGGATAAGTCTGAATAGTTTTGTTTCATCATTAGACAATAGGTCGATAGAAAGCCCAAGCCTACACTTTTACTGACCCAAAGGATTTTCAACCTCCCACAGCACATAGACATGGTATGAGAGCAACTGGCCTTTGATGATGCTGTAAATTATACACAACGGTGGAAATCTAAATTGGCAGAGGTAAGGGCAATGGTAATCAAACCACTGACCTAGAAAAATGTCAGACACTCTAACCACTCCGCCACAGAGAACACCACCCCCACCCCAATCCCACAAAGTAGGACACATCAACATTTTAATACAGAGTATAAAGTACGCCAAAATATATCAATATTAAATGATAAAATATCGTACTTGAATGACACCACTCCTCACCTCTGTCATACACTTTGTATGAGTTTGAAAATGTTGAAAACGTTGGATGACGCTGTGCAGTTACAGTTACCACCTGCACACCAGATAGACATCAAATTAGGTCTTTAGAAATGAAAGAGTTGCCGAGGTTACTCGATGACATGGCCAACCTGGAGTCATGTCTTGTTCATTAACGTTGCATATTCCGATGTTTTTGAGTTTCTGACATTTTTCTGAGATAAATATATTTAATTGGTTGTTATAACCTACCTTACTTTAGGTTGAAGTAACTTTCATTTTAAATGGCTAACTTTTGAGATATTTGAAGTGCAAACATCCTAAATTGATTTTGGTAAGCTTGCCAAAACTCTAACACCATAGATGTATGCAGTAACAGGTTCTGTTAAATTGACTCAGTATGCCCTTCTGTGTGTCAACAAATGTTTAATAAGTACACCAGTATCTAAGTTAGATATGTAGACAAAAATCTAGGTGAAGTTTTTGTTTTGAAAAGTTGATGATTCATCGGACTGCAGCTTTAACTAGTGTGTAAACTATGGCGGAATTATCTTGCTTTAAAACCACCCTGTTCTGTACTTGATGTATTTGATTAAAGTTCCATGGTCCGACGAAAGCGGAACATCTTTTAAGGGAAAACAATTATTATCTAGATTTGAACCAACATATAAAGCCTTCATTTTTTTAGGTCATCTTTGGTGGGTTTTTTTGTTGGTTTATTTGTTTCTTTTGTTCATTTATTCTTGCACCCCTTGTTCTATTTACCCCTTGTCAGACGCCATCTTCTGTCATAACTACATGTAGGCCCTATATAGGTCTATATAGGCCTATATATATCGATAATGTCTTAAATACTATGTCAGCATTGATCGAAAATAAGCATTTCCCATTAAAGGAAATTCATGTGAAATAGTGTGTAATCAGATCTTAACTAAGGAGAGAAATCTTAACTAAAACATAAGAGTATATTAAACATCGTTAGTGTGCCACTGATATTGATATTGTGTTTAGCAATACGATGCATCAATACTATTTCAAACTGGACTCAGCCACTTCGTCTAGTTTGAAACAAACCCGCGATAGTTGTGTCCTGTAACCTGTAGGATAGAACAACCATGTTATAGATATACATCTATTTATATACATGTCTATATACAATGTACACCTGCATATTTATCAAACCACTATAGCAGTCAACGCGTATTTGTGACGAATTTGAATCAGTCCCAATTAATTCCTTAGTTGTGTTTTGACGGTCACTCCTATTCTGACACTTTGATCGTTGGCCAGTGTCAATAGATCTCAATGGCTTCTTATAGTATAGTCACTAAAGCTGGTTGCACAGCTGTCAGACAACCATACAATACAGAACCAAACAAGCACCATTATTGTGTTGACACTCCTTTACCCGTCCTGATGTATCCTTAGATGTTGCGGGACGTGAAACTCCAACAACCAAACCAAGCCACTCCTTTGCACATTGACCTTGTCACCGGGCGCGGTGGCCAAATCGGTACAGCGCAGGGTTCCATGCGGAAGGTCGGGAGTTCGAATCCCAGCCGAGTCAAACCAATGACTTATCAAATTGCTACTTGTCACTACCGAGCCTGGCGCTTGGCATACTAATAGGATAGAACAAGGATTGGATAGCACAATATCAGGATAATGTGACTGTGTAGGATAGTGGTGTCAGTGGATTGGTCTCCCTGTGGGGAAGCACTATAAAGTCGCCATAAATGTCGTCTGTCACACGTTGTTGCCCGTCCTGATATGACCTTAGATGTTGTGAGGGTGTAAAACAACAACAAACAACCTTGGCCTTGCAACCACTGGTTGTGACAGTTTGGTGCAGTTTGGTTTGGTCTTAGACGAATAAAATGCTTCCTCAATACGAAGCTTTCAGAATCAATATACGATGCCTTTGATGCCTCAGATTGGTCTCCGAGAAATTAGTCACAGCAACAGGCCACTTCCTATATACCAACAGGGGTGTCCATCCAGCCCATAGGCAACCCCAATACTTGCAAAAGATGTGTGTTGGGTGTGGGGGGGGGGGGGGGGGCGCATATGCACACTGTGTCATTTACACGCTGCTTCATATGCATCCAAAAAGTGATAGTTTATCTAACATCGAATGTTCATTAACATGAAGGGTTCAAGAGGAAAAACCGACAAATCCATTTTAGTTGTGTTCTGTAAAATAGAACTTATTGTTGTGCTTTCCAGGTGAAGTATATCAATTTGAGTAGGGCATTATATAGGGGATGTGGCAGCTTCCGCCATAAAAGTGAATTTGATTAATGGAATGGTGGCAGCTTTAGCTCAAATGTGATATAGACATGGTTTTATTTAGGCCCGGATGGCATTTGTCGGTTTTCTTTGCACCTAAACACTTCATATGATTTGACTGAAATCCAAACCAGAAATAGGGACGGTAAGAACATTGTTTTACTGAATATGGTCATCAAGAACCTTGTAGTGTTTATGCGTTCATTGTGAGCTTAATGTTCTGGTCACGTGATTCTAACATGTATTCTTTACCTGACCATTCGCTAGACCTAAATACCACATTCAAATTTTAGAAATATTAACCACATTGCATGTCCAACTTCATTACTCATGTGACTAAATGGACTTAAACTGGACACGAACCGTACACATCAGTCCGGCGGTGTCCGGTACAAGTTTTGTGCATGTTCAAAACTTGTACCGGACACCGCCGGTGTCGCAGTTTCAGCGCCCGGTCAGTTTCAACCGCCCGTATAGACTCAAACTCAAGGCATTGTCAATGGTCGTGAGCAATCTTCATACAGAAAATACAGCAAAAGTGAAATATCTCTAAAACTACACCACCTATTAACAAATCGCTTGGTACACATATAGAAAACATCTTTACCAAAAAGACTGTATTAAATTTATAAGGTTAGGGTTCTTGATTTGTATTAATTTTGAATAAAACTAAGGTTTTGCACTGCACGTACCCTCAAACTCAAGGCATTGTCAATGGTCGCTAGCAATCTTCATACAGAAAATACAGGAAAAGTGATATATCTCTAAAACCACACCACCTAGAAACAAATCGCTTTGTACACATGTAGAAAACATCTTTACCAAAAATATTTTATTACATTTATAAGGTTAGTGACGATGATGTTAGATTTTGACGCATGCGCATGAAACTGACTGGGCACTGAAACTGACCGGGCGCTGAAACTGCGACACCGGACACCACCGGACAGATAACGGACACGCCAGATGCCAACCGTATATAAACCGTACATTGCCGTATTTCACCGGACAATGTCTGGTTTCTGTCTGTTTCTCCAATTTGGTAAGGTGTGACTGGGCCTTGAGGGAACTCTATTGCAATGAGTGGCTTCTCTGTAACCTTTCTCTATAATTAGTGACCCATGAGTCTAAACATGCTTCAGATTAATTTTTATAGACAAAACCTATCCAACTGTGCAGACCTACTATCCTCTATCTGGCTAAATCACTCAACCAGCTAAGAATGGTAGTTAAAACCAAATCTGCCCTACCATATTGAATGTTTAAATAAAGATATATTCAAAGGGCTGAATGACCCTGATAGTCACAGACTGACGCAGAGATAAACAGCCTGTACTTGGGCCTGAACAACTCTCACTATCCCAGAGAATAGATTGTTTCAAGACAATCCAACTGGGAATAGTCATATTCAATCAGGGACCGGGCACGGTGGCCGATTTGGTAGAGCACAAGCCTCGCGTGTGGAAGATCGGGAGTTCGCGAGTTCGGTTCCCGGTCGAGTCAAACCAATGACTTAAAAATTTATACTTGTTGCTTCCTAGCCTGTTGCTCGGCATTATTAGGATAGGACAAGGGCTGGTTAGCTCAGTGTCAGGATAATGTGACTGAATGGGATATCGGGGCATGATGCCGCCGGCCTGATTTCCCAGTGGGGCTGCACTATAAAATCGCGATGAGTGTGTACAGTCACAAGTCGGTACCCATCCTGATATGCCTTTAGATGTTGCTAGGACGTAAAACAACAAACAAACAAATATTCGATCAGGATGATTCTGAATATGACTATTGCTATTACAGTATTGAGCCTGTGGGATGGGCTGGATTCCCACACTACCTCAAACGTGTGAACACACCAGGTCACAGCGTCAGTGCTTGTTCAGGGACCAGTGTACACTAATACGGCTATTCCAAATTCCGCTGATCCCTTGAGGACTGAAGCTGCGACCCATCGCATTACGTTGCCGCTTCAGCTAACACACTGTTGTGGATGTAATGAATATACGTAGAGAAGTTGGTATTTTATCTAATTTTAAACTAGAAACAAATATGTCAATGACTCTACCGAGTTTGGTTAACAGGAGGCATATAGTTTTAGGTGTTAAGTTAGCTTAAAGCTGCATAGTCCGATGAAATATCAAATTTTCAAAACCAAACCAATTATCTAGATTTGATTTTACATATCTAACTTAGATACTGATGCACTTATTAAGCATTTGTTTCTGCGTAGAAGGCAATACTGAGTCAATTTAACAGAACCTGTTACTGCAGAAGTCTATGGTGTCAGAGTTTTGGCAAGCTTGCCAAAACTAATTGTCTATGTTTGCACTCAAAATATCTCAAAAGTAAAATATAAGTAACTTTGAACTCATGTAAAGTTGATACTAGTGATCGATCTAATATATTTATCTCAGAAAAAATACCGAAATTCAAAACCATCGGACTGTGCAACTTTAAAGTATAGGATATGAAATCTGACTGGGTATGACTGAATAAAGGCGTGTTCATTGAGGAAGTATATACATGCAAAGATGTCCTTTTTTGTGCATATTACAGTTTCTTGCGCGTATGGGTTTATGCACAATAGGGTATCATCATGCCAATATCAAAGCAGTATACACCTAAGTGTCTAAATCCCATATTGTGCAATAAATTATATCAAATGTCTGAATATTTTCCTTCTTCTGTGCATGCCATCAACAGCAAATCACATGTTTAGTATCAGGTTTCATTTGAAGATTAACATTACCTCTTTATTTCCAATGAGTATTGCCTAGGAAATTGTCATAATGAATGAAATAGGAAATTTGGTGTGCATATATATATACATATATATATATATATGTAGATATATATATATATATATATATATGTATATATATATATATACAGTAAAACCTCTCTAACAAACCACTTCCACAGATGGCCAAAGAAACTCCCTAAACCGCCCACCTCCCTAAACGGTCGATTTAGAGAGGTTTTACTGTATATATTATATATATATGTATATATATATATATGTATATATATACGTGTGTGTGTGTGCATATAGCACGTTGTACCTCAATACTTAATAATGATTCCCCCTGGAATAATGTGCTGTCAAAATCATGAGCCTAATAGCTCATTAAGTGACACTATCTTGACACTAGGACAACCAGTCCTTGCTTTATCTTAGTAATTCTGAGTGGCATACCAGTTTTAGGGTTTACCCAGCTAGGAGGTTGTGCTCTTTCCACTATTTCTTCCACAAAACTAGACACAGCGGTCAAATCGGTTAAAGCACAGGATTCCCGTGTGGAAGGTTAGGAGTTTGAAACCTGGCCGAGTCAAACTAATAACTTACAAAATTGTTACTTGTTGCTACGTAGTTTGGTGCTCGGCATTATTAGGATGGGACAAGGACTGGCTGGCACAGAATCAGAATAATGTGACTTGAGTGTGAATTCAGGTCATGTGGCTGGCGGCCTGGTCTCGAAGTGGGGAAGCACTATAAAGTCGCCATGAGTGCACACTGTCACAAGTCGGTACCCGTGCTGGTATGACCTTAGATGTTGCTAGGATATAAAACACCCACAAGCATTTCTACCAATCTACTCCAGTTTGAATACACAATCTTTGCACAAAGTACGCCCATTTCACAACTGCCTTATCTGGCAACGAGGTGCCATAGTACAGGTATTCCGAGTTCCACTGGTCCCTCAGGAAGGAACGAGGCTGAGGTCCAGCACGCCGAGTCACAGCTACAACTTACACGCCAGTGGTGGGGGGTGGGGGGTGGAGGGATGGTGAATAAACCACGACATAGGAAGTAGTATTTTATCTTACGTAAAATATTTGCTAGAACAATTTCACTGCAATTCACAGTAAAAACAAATGTATGGCAAGAAACCTAGCAAGGTTGGCCACCAGGAGGCTTGTGATTACAGGTGCAAAGTGAGTTTAATGTATAGGATAGGGTAGGAGCGAACTAACCATAACTTCCGGTGCGAAAGCTAAAGATGCAATCCGGCGTGCTGGGTCGCCACTTCAGTCCTTCTTGAGTGACCAGTGGAACATCGCACTAAGCACGATATGGAGTGGATGGAGTGGGAGTGTCGGGAAGGGAGCGCGGGTGTGGGGGAGGACGGTCGAAAACGATGAAATTATTGTCGTGTATTATGCACACATATATATATATATATCACTTTCCTTTGAAACTTTTGAGAAATATATATATATATAAAATGTGCGTAATCTTTTTTTCTCAAATTAAATCAATCTTTTTTCTAGATTAAAAGTAAAAATCGTTAAAAAAAATATAAGTACAAATCTTTTTTGTTCTAAATTTAAAACAATTGTTTGTACTTTTGGGGGGTGAGCGAGGGGGGGGGGGCAAAAGAAACAAAGTAAAGCCCACCACACATTCCGTTGACTGCTATGTAACCAGCCTTGCAGACGCAGATTCCACTCGGACCGCACTCGCTGCGAGCAATCGAGTGGCTGCACGCGGCGCCGACCGTACAGTCGTCCCTCAGCTGCAGGCCACGGCAGGAGCGCCCCCCAGCGACGTACCTGTATCCAGGGGCGCATGCGCAGCGTCCATTTTCACAGGTGGAGTTGGGCAGGAAGCCCGCGCAGTGCCAGGTCTGCGAGCAGGTCGAGTTGTGTCCCTTCGGTGCGCACGCATCGGGCGCGGTCTGGTCGTGGGTCGACACGCATCGGCAGGTCCCTGCCCAACACCGACTTCCGCTCACTGCGCCCGCGCAGTCGGCAGTGTCGGCACAGTCAGAACCGAGCATGATTCGCGCACACCCGGACTGGTCCTTGAGTGCGCGGTGGCCGACTGCGCATGCGCATACTCCGCCGGCGGTACACACCGACCCCGCCATGGCGGCGCCACAGTCCGCGTTCAAACTGCACGCGTCGCCGATCCGTCGTCGCCGACAGTCGCCGCTGGCAGCGACAAACCAGCCCACCTCACAACCGCATCTATTATCGCTCACGCAGGTGGCGTTAGCGATCAGCGAGCACTCTACCGGCTGCACGCAGGCGTCACCCAGCCGGTTCTGAATGCAGGCTCCCACAGCAGAGTCGTTGCGCCTGCCGTCTGCGCACCTGCATTCTGAGGCGACGCACCGACTGTGCAGAAGCAGGTTCTGGCAGCCTGCATCGAACAGACAGCCGGGAAGGCAGCGCAGGTTGGCAGACGCGGCATAATGCGTGAAGACGCATGCGCACTTCCTGCCGTGACAAATAGTATCATTGACCGCGTCAGTGCACTCCTTGTTGGCGGAACAAGGCTCTCCTGTGTGTCAGTGTCAGTGTTGGGAAGTATTAAATATAAGTAGGTGTCATGTGGAGTAGTAGTAGGTGTCAAGTGTATGTATTTATGTACATCTCTATGTTGGTTATATATAGATATATACACATATACATATATATATATACATATATGTACACATATACATCGATACATGTACATATATACTTATAATTTATATACACATACACACATGCATATATACATAATTATGTCAATTTCTGAAGTCCTCACTAATTATCAGTGACAGAGGAGCAATATCTAAGAAATTAAATAACCTAGCCATATTAAAGGTGCATGATGTGGGACTTAATTAATCCGAACTAAACTCCGATAAATGCTCTCTAGCACAGTTGTGCATGAGTTATCTGTTTATATAACTAAATACGCGTCAGGAACGTGACGTAGCTGCAAGAACCATGGCAACGTTCGGCAGCCAGCCTCCTCACACCCACCCACCCCGCACACACACACACCCAGCCCCCCCCCCCCCCCACAATCGCACCCACCTACCCCCTGCATCCCCACCTTGTTTCTAACACGATGTTCGATGTTCTCAATCCCTTGCACATCTGATCGTGTATCAACACTGGTGATGATTATATTATTATTAGCATATATATCTGGTGCAACTGTTACACCAGAATATAACAATGCTACACGGATATAGCCATCAAATCTAGGCCCTATAACAAACTGTGGTCAATCGATATCAATCAGGGGGACTTTCTGGCTTCGAAATAACTGTTCAAATTGGAATTCCATTTAAAGAAGGGTTAGTGAGTGCACTTTAACGAGTACCCATCACTAATGTATGTTCCTTTTTGTTGGAATATTGCTTAATTGCAATATATATATATATATATATATATATATATATATATATATATATATATATATATATATATATATATGAATCAGCCTCACGAAAATGGGCCAAGTGGTGGTTTATTTAAGTTGTCAGCGTCGCAATTCTTAAAGTGCAGTGAATTTCTTTGTTTTATATTAAATTATCCTAGAAACAAATATGGTTGTTGTATTTTATCTAGCTTTACATTCAGGATAAATTTAAGGACTTTGCAACACCCCTGTCAATGCTAAACTATAATTATGACGATGGACGCCGACATTCAATGATCGACGCCGACAACTTCCCCCAATTGGCCTCTTTTCGTGATCCTGACCCATATATATATATATACATACAGTAAAACCTCTCTAACCGACCACCTCCACAGGTCGACCACTCCCCTATATCGATCGCTATATTTGGGTCCCAACAATACCATGGTAGCCAGATTCTAACTCCCTAAACCGGCCACCTCCCTAAATGGACAACTCATAGTCGGTCCCAATGTCGGTCGATTTAGAGAGGTTTTACTGTATATGAAGAGTATGTATTCCAAAGAATTGTGAGTCAACACTACCACCTGTCTCTCAAGCATATCCAGTTAAACAAATCGAGCATTCATGCAAAGTTGTTGCTGGAGAATATTTATCTGCGTTGACTTCTCGTCCACTCGTCCATCCGTGCACCTTTAATACTAATAATAGTCGAGCTAGATTATACACCGCTGGTAATATGAAACTAGCTATTGTTAGTGGTCCATGCAGTCATTTATTTGTTTACATAATTAATATTGTTTGGCCAAATGAATTAGAGAAGCAAGCAGCTTCTGAATATGTGTAGTGATTGGAATGATACCAGGCGTTTTATTAACTGACTTTCTTAGATATGAGGATTTGTCACTGATAAATTGAGAAGACATGACTGCCCGCACTTCACCTGGAAATGAGAACAAATGTAATAGTTAATGGCTAAGTTAGTTAGGTTCTTCTGAGGCCCTGTGTCGCTTCACACGCAGCGGTTAGTTAGAGCAGAACCCTCATTTGTGCAAAATAACGCAACACGCTGAAGTAAGCATTCACATTCTTACATGAAGTTCATTAATTTAAATAATTAAAGCCGCACAGTCCGATGGTTTTGAGTTTCTGCTATTTCTTGAAAAAGAAAATATATCGGCATACTGATAAAAATACTGACACTATAAACTTGAAACCCTAGTACCTCTCTACCAAATATACAGAATTTATTTTGTAGGGGGATTGCCTGTTGTTATTCCTGTCATACAATATACAACTTTTACTCAAAACGGTTATGCTAGGATAATCTGTATCGCTCTTGTATCCAAAACTTGCCAATTCTGGATTTGAAACAGTTCATGATTTGTACAGATACAATGAATTCATTGAGGGAGCTCCAACAATCCATAATCCTGTGGTTGAAGCTGTGTTTCGTCTAATCTAGACGGCATCATTTTTTGGCAATTTTTTGGCTGTGACCTCGGATCATGTTTGATGTCAGGAAGCAAAAGAAGCCGGAGGAGTCAGTTCGATGTAGAGTCTATACTTGTTATGATTTTGTAGACCAGGATCATGTCTCCTTGCATTCTTTGATAGTTGTGAGATGGGATATTTAGTTTCCTTAGTCTTTGTTCATATGGAGATTAAGTATCAATTTGGTGGCTCTCTATTGCACTTTTTTCTACCTCCACAGCATCCATTTATGTGCATGGTGACCGTATAATGGTTCCATATTCAAGAGGGGGTTTGATGATGGATATATAGGCCAGAGCATTGGGACAGTTGTCTGGTCTAACAGTAACAGCTTCTGTTAAATTGACTTAGTATCTATTCCCTTCTATGCAGGAACCAACCATTAATAAATGCACCAGCATCTAAAGCCCAAGTCACACCTCCCCGGATGAGCCCCAGATTTTTAGCCTCCCCCCCCCCCCCCCCCCCCCCCCCCCCCCGCCGGACTGTCCTGGACAGCCCCGGATAAAATTGCTATTTCGGTCATTTTTGGGCTTGCAGTCACATCTACCCGGACGAGCCACGGTCTAGCCCACGGTCTAGCCGAACCACCCCCGGACTACCTGGTGTATCCACGGAGTAGTCACGTATCAGTCCCGGAATTTAAGTGGAATTGCTCCTGCTATATATATACAAAAACAGGGCTCATGCTGGAATGATCCTGGGTAAACCGAGCTATCCGTGGTGATCCGTGGCTGATCCGTGCTCATCCGGCTTGTGCGGGTCTTATCCAGGCAGTCCGGGAGTGGTCCGTGGCTATGTCGGGGCTAGTCTGGGGCTGGTCCGGGTTAAACCATGGCTAAGACGTGGCTCATCCGGTTAAAAAAACACCTGGACTGCCCCGGTGTAACGATTTCAACTTCCCCCCTTCTCAAGTTCCCCCCCGGGAATCTGAAAACGTTTTCAATTTCCCTCCGGGGAACTTAAAAACGTTTTCAGATTCCTGGGGGGGAACTTAAAAACAGTTTTCAGATTCCTCCCCCTATTTTCAAATTCCCCCCTCTGGGAATTTAAAATTGTTTAAAAATAAAGAATTTCCCCAAAAATGTAAAAGTTTTAAAAAGATCAAAAATTTATGAAAAATAGTAATAGTAGTCACCAAAATTTTCCCAGAAAGATTTGTTGTTAATCGAACAATTTCACATAAAAAATTCACCAAAAAAATGTATATTTCACGAAAATAACGAATTTCACACAAAAATTCTATATTTTTTTAATTATTCAAAAAAGCACAACAAATTGAAAATTTCACGGAAAATAAAAAAATTCCAGGGGGGGTAGGGGGGAGGTGGGGGGAAGGAAAAAGGCAGCCTAAGGAGCCCAACCACAGTCCTCTGAGAGGGCCTCGGGAGGCTGGGTGGTTGGTATAGTTTTACGCACGTTTTCAAGTTCCCCGGGGGGAGGGAAAGTTAAAACGAGGGAGGGAACTTGAAAACGTTTTCAAATTCCCCTGGGAGGAATTTGAAAACGTTTTCAAGTTCCCGGGGGGGAACTTGAATATGGGGGGAATTTGAAATCTTTACACCGGTCCGCCCCAGACGGTACACAGACTACCCCCGGACCACCCGGACCACCCCCGGATTACACACGGATGATGCCGGATCGAGCCCGGATTGCAATAAATCCCCGGATTGAGCCACAAAACACGCCGGATCGACCCAGACCACGCCGGATCACGGTCCGGGGCTTGTCCGGCCCCTGGTCCGGGTAGGTGTAACCTAGGCTTAAGTTTGATACATCAGGTTAAATCTAAATAAGTGCTTTGGCTTAGAAAAAGTATATACTTTCAGCAGACTATGCGGCTTTAAAGTTTAATTAAATGTTTGTTTTCTTAAATTTGTTCAATAGCATTTCTTTTCCCCGAGATATAATTATAAGCTCCCGAAAATACAGATTTACAGGGAAGCACTACATGAATTCTCCACGTGTTGCATTATTTTGCTCCGGGACTGAATATGTACAGACAGATAATCAGCGATATACATAAGCGTGTACTTACGCATGCAATTGAGCTGGTCGCTGGACATGAACCCCGCCGAACAGGCACACTTGCCACCCACACATTGTCTGTTAGGCGCGGAACCGGCGCAGTCTGCGTTTGTGTTACAGGCGTCACCTGGTGTTGAGAAGCAGCTACAGTGACGTCATTCAAAACAACGCAGGCAATGGGGGCATTCGACTGGGCCTCTCTAATCTATGCGAATATAAAAATATTTCCTTACAAATTCCTATTCGACTGGGACCGGAAGTGGGTTCATGTACGTATGATTCGGATGTGTGTTGTGGCTCCATCCGATCCATCCGTAAATCTTGCGGATAGAAAGGGCCCAGTCGAATGTGTCTAATGTTACCAACTGTTCTACTAACTACAGGTTATGTCTAAAGCCATGTTCACACGGGGAATGTAAAGCGATTCCTAGGATTCGACTTGCCTAGTTCGGCTCACATTTCGCGTGTGAACGGGCGTCTGAGTCGAATTAGGGCTGAATCGATTCCTGTGATCCGCTTACTGTACACCACTTGTCGAGGTAGTGTACGTGAGTCAATTTCTGTGAACCGATTTATTTTGCCCGTGTGGACGCAACCGACTTACTTGAGGCCGATTAAGGACGTGACAGTCGAGACCTAAGTGTGTTGACTTTCCGGTAAATTTGCTCTATGAAACTTCTAGCTGTGCACAGATATCTTTTTCATCATTTATTTTTAGGGTTTCACTGCCCAGCAGAAGTTTTGACCGTTCCAAACCAATACGATTCAGTACATACATATCTAGGTCGAACCCACTCTCTTGTGGTGACGTCGCCTAACCGAAAACTGGCGCTGGTCTGACTGGACTTGCTCATGCGCAGATATCGATTTCCAGCCCAAGTACTGCCCGTGTGAACGGGCCGCTAATTCGACTCCTAGTATTCGCCTTGGCTGAATCGCTTTACTTTTTCCCCGTGTGAACACGGCTTATTAGAGAAAAGATTCACCCGTACTTGCAGTAGGCCATAGGGGTGACTCTTTTATGTAGTTATGTCTATGTTAGGCTTGCTACATCTACCACAGTTGTAGCTGCCTTGTACTAATGGTGAATGAGGTCAGTTGTGTGATTGGCAATGTGAAAGATTAGTCTATGAAATCGTACTTTCACCTTGCAGACAGAGACAACAGGCATACCTACGACAAGCACCCACAAATGCAGTTAGTGAGTGAATAGTATGACAGGGCTCGTAATTACTCTTAAATGGTGTCCTCTGTGGCGGTGTGGTTAGAGTGTCTGACTTTTTTCTGGGTCAAACTCCTAATCTGAAGGACAGTGGTTCAATTCCCCTCTGCCAATTTTGATTTCCACTGCTGTGTATAACTTACAGCATCCTTAAAGGCCAGTTGCTCTCATACCATGTCTATGTGTTGTGGGAGGATACAAATCCTTTGGGTCGGTAAAAGTGTAGGCTCTGAATTTCTATCAACCAACTGTCTAAGAAACCAAGTCTAATCAGACTTATCCATGATAGGCAGTATAAATCTTCAAGAAAAGAAATATCCTTGAAATTCGTGTAAAATATTAAATTATAATTTGTTTAAGGTTATTTGTGTAGTCGCCAATATGAAAGATTAGTCGTAGGCCTATGACTTGTACTTTCATCTGACAGACAGACAATAAGCATATCTACCACAGACACATGCATTCAGTTGGTGAGTAAATAGTACGACAGGGCTCGTAATTGCTCTTAAAGTTGCATGGTCCAATGGTTTTGAGTTTCTGTCATTTTCTGAGATAAATATATACGTTGATAGTTATAATCTATCTTACTTTAGGTTTAAGTAACTTTTATTTTAAATGGCTAACTTTTGCGGTATTCAAAGTGCAAACATAGAAAATTAATTTTGTCAAGCATTCCAAAACTCCATAGGCTTCTGCGGTAACAGGTTCTATTAAGTTCCCTCAGATTCCCCTTCTATGTGGCAACAAGTGTTTAATAAGTGCATCAGTATATAAGTTGGATATGTAGACTCAAATCTAGATAATTATTTTGGTTTTGAAAATTTGATACTTTCATCGGACTATGCAGCTTTAAGAATGACATTGAAATTCGTGGAAAATATAAATTTTTGTTGCAGGTTTTGGAATGTGTTGGAATATCCTCAACGGAAGTCATAAAGTATCTATAAATCTTTCAATTTCTACCTAGAAATCTGTGAACAACTATGATTCCTTGAATATGTGTTAAAGATACCACATCAGTCGGTATCAGCTCTATTTTAGTTCAAATTGACCAACAACCAGACCTGCACACCCACGCGATTTGTGCGTGATTTGTTTCAAGGCTATTTCAAGGCTATTTCTTTTCTTGAAGATTTATACTGCCTATCATGGCACGCATAATTAAAATTTTGAATGCCAAAGAAAATTGGAAAGTACACAATTTAGGGGGGGGGGAGTACACAATTTCTTTTCACTGGAGTACCCAAATAAGAAATTTGCGGTTGGCAAGACTTATCTACCCATATGATTTTGGGGTATTTGGTACACAGTTTTAAGCCCGAGTGTGCCAATTCGCAAAATTAGGATTGTGTATGCCAAACAAATTTGGATAGTATACTTTTTCTTTTAAGTACACACATTCTTTCTGACTGGAGTACCAAAATATGAAATTTGGAGGAGGCAGGTCTACACAACGTACTGGGTTACTATTGTCGTGGGGGTGATGAAAATGGGAAATACTGCGCCTAGAGCGGGACCCGAACCCACATCCCCCCGCACTCCGGGCCAGTGTGCCAACCAATACACCACCCAGGCTCCCTGATATCAATACACTCCCCACGCCTACCTGTCTATGTGGTTACTTGCCTGAGAGGTCAGTGCAGACCACTACACTCGTCCCCCTGGAATTGTAAGTCTTGTAATGCTTACAATTACATACATACAGGCAATGCACCAACACATACATACACAGGGTAGGTTCAACAACCATACAGCGCAAAGCTTGTACAGGATCCTGATCACGGCAACCAGTGTCATGGGGGTGATGAAAATGGGAAATACTGCGCCTAGAGCGGGACCCGAACCCACATCCCCCCGCACTCCGGGCCAGTGTGCCAACCATTACACCACCCAGGCTCCCTGATATCAATACACTCCCCACGCCTACCTGTCTATGTGGTTACTTGCCTGAGAGGTCAGTGCAGACCACTACACTATTATATATGACAGCTGTCACTTAATGCATGAGTTTGGGGATGTCATTGAAGATAGTATTTATAAATGATTAAAATCCTTTGAACATTCGAGGCTTAGGATGCCTGTATGAGATCCCGCTTGATATATACTTCCCTTATTATATGTATTACATAATAATTCCTGTATATCGTGATAAAGTCTAATGCCGTGTTCACACACGGGAGTTAAGTCGCCTCAACTAATTCGCCTTGTCTAGTTCGGCTCACATTCGCCGTGTGGACACGACACTGAAGCGAATTAGGGCTAGTTTGCCTCACTTCAAGTAAACCATGTCGCGAGGTAGCTTATATGAACCGAACTAGCTTAAGTCGGCCCAACTTCCTAATGTGAACGGTATCGGTTTACTTGAAGCGGCTTAAGCACATCACACGCATGCGCAGTTGAGACCTGAGTTTGTTGATTTTCCGATCGATCAAAACCACATATTATATAATTTGGTCTATGAAACCGCTATCTGTGCACAGATATTTTTTTCATCATTTATTTTTAGGTTTTCACTGCCCAGCAGAAGTTTTGACCGTTCCAAAACAATACGACTCAGTCTATACATATCTAGGTCGAACCCACACTCTCTCGTGGTGACATCGACTAACCGAAACTGGTGCTGGTTAGTATGGACTTGCTCATGCACAGATATCGATTTCCGCCTTAAACCGCTCCGTGTGTGGACATGACACTAGTTCGCCTCATCTAGTTCGCCTTAACTAGTTTGGCCTAAAGTTGTGTGTGTGAACACGGCTTTAGAAGAGATAAGTTGAACACTACTTTTTATGAGGTTAGCAATATAAGGTGCATAATTATAATAATACTACTACACAAATATTAATAGTTAATTAATGCACATATATATGCTAAAAGCGAGCATAATAAGCATCAAGCTGAACACTACCCTAACACAAATGCACAGCAGTACAATTAATACACCGTAATATAATAATTCATAATTGTACAAAATAATGGTGCATTGCTGCAATACAACATTACTGTTTACTCAGATTGGCCCTGCGCCAACAGTTCTACACTGCAGACAGTATGCATGACCTTTTTACTAAGGTAAAACGGGAAAATATTTCAGCCTTTTTGAGGGCAGCTGGACTGTACCACCTCATATAGTTTACTAAATAGATTCTATCAATTATTAATACAACTTTTCTTTTTCTATGGGAATTTGTTTCCCTTGACCACAAATATATGATTGTGAGCTTTCTAATTTAATGAGTGTGTATTGGCACATAATTGATTGTCTGCTTTTACATGTAAAAGCGATGGTTTGAACAAAAAACAAACATTTCTTGCCGTGAATATGGCCTATGCTGCCGACACGGCGTAAAGCAACCACCAATCAATCAATCAATCAATCGCTTACTCAGAAATATACCGTCAATCGACATGAATGTGAATGGAAACTATGAATAATTGTTTCTATTTAAAATATTTAATAATCAGTCAGCCATTTTCTTTTTCAAAGAACCATGCAAAAATACACATAATAAATAACACACAGATAGGCGATTTAGTTTGCACATAATACTGTTGATAGTGTTGGTTAGTTAAATGAGTCCCATGTATCGTTACAGTATTTGAGATGTGCATTTAGATCAGGGTTTAGTTTGCACATAATACTGTTGATGATGTTAGTTAGTTAAATGAGTCCCATGTATCGTTACAGTATTTGAGATGTGCATTTAGATCAGGGTTTAGTTTGCACATAATACTGTTGATGATGTTAGTTAGTTAAATGAGTCCCATGTATCGTTACAGTATTTGAGATGTGCGTTTAGATCAGGGTTTAGTTTGCACATAATACTGTTGATGATGTGAGTTAGTTAAATGAGTCCCATGTATCATTACAGTATTTGAGATGTGCATTTAGATCAGGGTTTAGTTTGCACATAATACTGTTGATGATGTTAGTTAGTTAAATGAGTCCCATGTATCGTTACAGTATTTGAGATGTGCCTTTAGATCAGGGTTTAGTTTGCACATAATACTGTTGATAGTGTTGGTTAGTTAAATGAGTCCTATGTATCGTTATAGTATTTGATATGTGCATTTAGATCAGGGTTTAGTTTGCACATAATACTGTTGATGATGTTAGTTAGTTAAATGAGTCCCATGTATCGGTACAGTATTTGAGATATGCCTTTAGATTAGGGTTCGTGAGCAGCATACCAGTTCACTTCCGGGTTCGAGTCAGCCTGACCAACCAGGTGTCCAATTATGTTGAAACCTCACCAGATCAGAGATACATAGCTTTCACAAGACTGTTCAAGTGATTGTTTGACATGTATGGAATAACAACTTACATGTTTATAAGAACCGAAAATGCCTGGATGTAATTTTTCGAAACTATTAGTTGATGTTTGGGTGATACGCGTGACAGATTTTGAAATAACTTACCATTTGTACAGACAAGCTCTGATAATCCAACAATACACCACATTGCACTTACCTTGTGTAAGGTTTGAGATAATTATGTGTAACTATGCGGAAATTAACTATTGGATACCAAAATTCAACTGATCAGAAATGTCTTTAATTGTAATTTAAATTCAATTTTTTACAGTGGATACGCTGGCAGAGATTGGAACATGAGACAAACTGTTCAGGAGTGTTTCAAGATATTTGGAAAGAAGATCAGTTAGAGTCAGGTAGGCCTATCTAGATTAACCTATGATATCTCAATAGATAGTTAGTACAAACTAATCAAAGCTATTGAATAATATTAAAATGCATGGATGTATATGTAGAACTATTTAGGTGTTTGTAATTGGTGCAGAACATACCTGTAGGCCAGTGTCGAAACCGGATGATACTGAGGATGGAGGAGGATACAGGAGTAGCTTTGTCACAAACACGATAATTAACTGCTGGCATGCAATCAAAGTGTGTGCCACATAAACTTACCCAATATGAAACTGGTTACATGTAGTCATCTTTGTGGTATCAGTTTCAAAAAGTATTTGCACACAGCACTCAAACCACATATGCTACTTGCCGGAGCAGAACACTGAATATTGGATGAACATGACTCACCAATTTTACGAATGAGGCACGAGTTATTTTGGGTTATATACCCAGTAGCACATATGCAGACACCAACTGCACCACCCGTGCTTGAGCAAACAGCATTTGGCATGCCATTGCAGCTGGTGTCAGTTGTGCAGGATGTGTTGCCCAGTACGATCTGCATACAGGTTCTGCCGTTTGTTGACACTTGGTAGCTGCTCTCACAGGTACACTTCCCTGCTGTTGCATCACAATAGCTGTTCAAGGCTGGACATGTTGTATTTCCAGTACATGGGTTGACACCAAGTATTGGCAACTGGCATCCAAGATTTGCAGTTACGATAGTGAACCCTGTATCACATGTACAGGTACCGCCTACACAACTGCTATTTGCCATACTCCCAGCACACTGAGCATCAGATGTACACTTGCCACCAATTGTATTTTGATCACAAGTTGAGTTATCAGCTGAAGGCAGCCATCCATCCTTGCACATGCAAGTGTTTGCCCCTAGGGTACATGTGCTATTGCCTATTAAAGAACAGTCTATATTCTTTGTGCATTTGTCACCAACATTACGTTGCAGGCAGTCAGACTTGTCAGGCTTTGCATAATACCCATCAGCACATGTGCATGTCATGCTTACAGCATTGCATATGGCATTTGTCATTGCTCCAGAGCAGTCTATGCTTTTTGTGCAGTTCTCACCAATTTTTGTGGGTGAACATTGGAGCTTGTTAGCAGTGGCCTGGAAGAGAGATCATTGCCATTAGTATCCAGTAGGATTTATGATAAACACCAGAGGGCATCAGTAAGGTAACAAGAAAGGTGTGCTGTCCGTGCCACTGATCAAGATGTCTAGCCATCCTAGTCAGCAGAGTACCATGTTTTCAATTTGCATTAATTAATGGTTATGAATGAGCGAGTTCTCATTTGCGGTCATTGCAGGGCATGCAGGGCTGCGAGGCCCTCTCTTCCCCCCCCCCCACCCAGGTGGGGGTGGGTGCGGGGGGGACAATACACACCACCTGCCACTCACTCCCACTGGCACCTCCCTCACCACTCCCTCCCTCCCACATCACTCATGGCTCATCAGCCAATCACAGCCCACTGACACCTCACAAGCACCAGCTTCACCACTACAATGGTCACTCCGCATCACCCATCCGGACTGACCACACCTCCTTTTTTACCCATCCCACCCACACCATGAGATAAAGTTTAAACACTGTTACATTGCTATTACTCATAAATTAATGTCATTAGCGTAATTAACAACTTAATAATTGATTCACCATAAACTTGTAATATCACATTTACCAACTACTGCTAACCGCTAGTTGCATGTCATCACCTCATCTCGCACTGCTCGTACGTAATTCATGCCACTCCCATCTCCCTTACTATGATCATGACACTGTTCCTTGCAGCTCTCAGATTTACGGCTGACCATAAAACACACATGTAATGCCCCCGCGGGCTGCCTGGAATAAAGCCATGTTATCCCAACTCATGCCTCCTTGTCCTGTGTGCCATGGCTGCAATGTCTTTCTCGATAGCTGTTCAAGTTAAAGCCATATGATATATATATAAATGACTGAGTTCTTAGACCAAAATCAAACTCAATTCATTCTCTTACAGAAGAATACTTTAACCCCTAGAAATACCAGAACTACCTGATTCATGTCAGGATACATATCCCGACCTGATACAAAAATGTACAAAGCATGGAACCAGGTTTGATTGGGTTCTATAATAGAAACAAAATTTAGAAGCGAAATCAAGTTGAATACAAGTTACAAATAAGTTTAAATAACCTCTGACAGCAATGGACTATTAGTTATGCATCTGATATAAATGTATTGAGATAATAAGAGAAGAGAAGAAATTGATATAAAGTACAAAGTATCAGTAAACTGTAATATACCCAAATAATGGGTGCGTGTGTTAACAAGACAAATAATGGAAGCCTAGTAAATAATGATTGTAGAAGAATCTTACAGTGTAGCCATCCTTGCAACTACACTGGTTTCCAACGCACGTAGCATTTCCCACCCCAAATGAACACTGCGCTTCGGTAGTGCAGGGGTCTGTCAGGTTCCTGTGGTTACACATCGTCTTGGTATTACCAGGCAGGTAGTTGGTGGTGCAGATGCAGCTATTTGTGATTGTGTCACATGTGCTGTTTGTTACTGCATCTTCACAGTCTGCATTAGTTGTACATCCATCTCCGAGTTTTCCTGGAAATACAAATTAGTGCGTATCAATACATAGCATATAATCTGACCGTCAGCGCTGGTGTGGAGACGGTAGTAACCAAACGTAGCTGGTATTACTATTAGTGCGGCCAGGGACCATTTGCAAGTGGCGCCGGTGTGGGCACATCAGTAACTAAGCACCGGAGTAGTAGATAATTGGTACTTAAAGTTGCATAGTCCGATGGTTTTGTATTTCTGTATTTTTTTCTGAGATAAATATATTAGATCGATCCCTAGTATCTACTTTACATTAATTCAAAGTTACTTTCATTTTAAATGGTAAACTATTGAGATATTTTGAGTGCAAACATGTCAAATTAGTCTTGGCAAGCTTGCCAAAACTCTGACACCATAGACTTCTGCAGCAACAGGTTCTGTTAAATTGACTCGGTATTGCCTTCTACGCAGAAATAAATGCTTAATAAGTGCATCAGTATCTAAGTTAGATATATGAAATCAAATCTAGATAATTGGTTTGGTTTTGAAAATTTGATATTTCATCGGCCTATGCAGGTTTAAGCAATGGTCTGTATATATAGCAGAGAGAATTGAAATGTGGTATTGTCCTTGTTTATATTCCCATAATAGATTATAGAGCATATATGTATATATATAAATATATATGTGTGCTCATACATATATATATGCTTATGCATATGTATATATATAGAGAGAGATAGAGAGAATAGAGAGGTATGACATACTTCCAAGAGATAGAGAGAGAATAGAGAGGTATAACATACTTCCAAAAGAAAGAGAGAGAATAGAGAGGTATGAGAGAATTCAAAATTAAACTCCATTCTGACATCTCTACTGACATGTCCGCATAACCGCATTTTTTAACTCGAAATTGACAGGTATGCCAGAATTCCAAACTAAACTCTATTCTGATATCTCTACTGACAAAAGTGCAGCCTCATTATTTAGCGTGAAATTGAGCATTGCATTAATGAGACATTAAGTTAAATAGTATATGTTTCAGAGGAACTAAGTCATGGATATGTGATGCACAAATAATTTCTAAGTAATACAAAAAAGTGATTCGTTTTGCTGAACTTTATTTGACATATATAGAAATGGTTCAATTTTGTACATAACAGCAATTAAAATGAGATGCAGTGACAACAATGTAAGAATGTGATAGTTTCATACGGAAAACTTAAATAGCAAGTAATGCATTTCAAACGCTGAATATAAAGGAGAACTGATGAATTTAAAGGAGAACTGATGAATGAAAGTAAGACATTTATAGCATAACTTTGTATTGCTGGTGCTATTGTATTAGTGAATCATGCTTTGAGAATAGATTTAAGCGGGCATTCCTTACACGCGGTATGCGGTATGCGGCATGCGGCATGCGGTATGCGAATGGCATGATTCCTTACACGCGGTATGCGGTATGCGGCACACGACTGGCTATATTTAAAAAATAAAAATAAACAATTATTCTCCATACTGCTCTGTATATGACCAAATATTGCATTTATATCTATGTACCCTTTCGTACGTCACATGGGGGTTCCTACCTTTATTATAACCAAATTATAGATAAGTATTCATATTTCTGTGCATATGGTAGCATTTTTAGCTTTCCCCTAACCGTATGTCTCCCGGGTGCCCAGCTCACCATGTGTTTCCCCTCCTCACCCCTGTGTGAGACCGTTCCGTAATGCTCAGTCGCCTCTCCTAGTGTTAAACTAATGGACACATCAGACTCAGGTTTCTATTCGCACCCTGCGTGCCGCATACCGCATGCCGCACCAATCGCTACAGGGACCGATCGGAAAATGCATTCGCATTTGCATACTGCATACCGCATACCGCATGTAAGGAATGTAGCCCATAGGCTTCAAGGCATTTCGATTTTTTGTCGCATTTGCATTCGCATTCGCATACCGCATACCGCGTGTAAGGAATGCGCCCTTAATACTAATAGAAACAACCCAAGAGGCTTCTTCGTGACTCTGCTCTGGACACAATGATAAACAAACATGCCACAATGCTGCAATTAAGCCCGATGTATTTGATAGATACTGATATTAAAAAGTAGTTGTAGCAAACATGACAGATGGCGGAGTTAGTAGTTCTAGTGCACAGTACTAATGAACTTCTATGTAGGTGGAGAAAGTCGTTAAAATACAATCAAACTCACTCGCTGGATTAATGTATGTAGCATATTTAATTTAGTGTTTCTAGGTATGTTATAGTAATTAACTGGCGTCAATTTCTTAGCAATTAAATTATTAAATTAATCTAGGAACATATAAATTTACCTGTTCAAATGGGTTCAAAGGGGTTTTAAATATAGATCATGCTTACGTAGTATATATGTGCATATATTTGCATATATAAATGTGATGTATAATGCATTATACGAGTATAAATACAAGGGTAGCATCTATCCCCTATAGTTCCTCCATGCGCATATATATATGAAGGAAGCAATAACAAACTTTAAAACTGTATGTACATATTTAATATATATTTATGTACATATTGGCAAGGTTTGTTGAAAATCTATGGAAGGGCAGTATTAGTTTTTGGCCACCGAAAAAGAAGATATATATGTATAATTATGATTAGAAGTCAAAATTGAGGCCTTACCAGGTCACCGGAAACACGAAACACAAAATGACAGGGTAGAATTTTCTCTTTCAAAGCTACTTCACACAGAGATGTGCACACGGTGCTGTGTGTATCCGCTGCTGGACTGTGATACGTACTGAGTGTGCATGTGTCATTTGCTGCGTTACCCTGGTAGCCACTGTCACACTTGCACATCTGCGGGCTAGTTGCTGTGCAGTGACTCTTTGCCACTGCTGGTGAGCAGTCAACGTTTACTCCACAGCTATCATGAATCAATCCTGTAGGATATACACATATACACCTTATATCCTTAGCAGCATTCAGGACTATTCCTTTCAAATTTAAGTTTTTCAACAAATTTACTTTTTTTTCTAATATCACCATAAATAATGTTGTTATTAATACCATATTGATGTTCTATTTTAAGCTTATACAGTAATACCTTAGTTAGCACTCTAGATACGTTCCTACCAAATGAAGCGCTAAAAGAATGAGCGCTATACGAGGTCATTATTATACAGCATGAATAGACCTATTTCATATGACGTCAGCATGGGTATTTAGGTCAGTGCGCATGCAGCTTGGCTGCAGGACGACACACAGTCACACTGCAAACTCAATGACTATGAGCAATCTTCATACAGAAAATGTGAAATATATCTAAAACTACACCACTTAGAAACAAACCGCTTGGAACACATATATAAAACATATTCAACGAAAAGATTATATTAAATTTATACGGTTAGGGTTCTGCATTTCTATTAATTTTGAATAAAATCGACGTGTTGCACTGCGCGTATTGGCAAACTCAATGCATTCAAGCAGCATTGTGAATGGCCAGGAGAAGTCTTCATACAGAAAAAGTGAAATATCTCTAAAACTACACCGCCTAGAAACAAACCGCTTGCCACACATACAGAAAAGATATTCAACAAAGAGATTATATTAAATTTATAAGGTTAAGGTTCTGCATTTCTAGTAATTTTGAATAAAATCGATGTGTTGTGCTGCGCGTATCGGCAAACTCAATGCATTGTCAATGGCCGTGAGCAATCTTCATACAGAAAATGTGAAATATCTCTCAAACTACACCACTTAGAAACAAACTGATTGGCACACACACAGAAAACATATTCAGCAGAAAGATTATATTAAATTTATATGGTTAGGGTTCTGCATTTCTATTAATTTTGAATAAAATCGATGTGTTGCACTGCGCGTATCGACAAACTCAAGGGAAGTGTGCTTTGTTCTGCAACAAGGTGTGCGTGCATACACGATGTTTATAAACATTGAAAGGGGTCTATGAATAGAGTTTGTTGCAACATCTAGGATTATATCAAGACGGGTACTGACTTTTGACAGCCTCAATGGTTGATTGTGTTATAGTTAGACGGTCCTGGTTGTGCTGTGCATATGTGAGAGCAGTAGAAAGAACCTAGGTTTGACTCCAGATGGTGGCCATGATAAAAAAAAAAGACATATAGTGAGTCAATGCTAAACTGGGTAGCACTAAGCAGGGTATACCTTAGATAAAAGATTCACCCCATACTTACAGTAAAGGGGTGAAAACCAACCCATTAGAAAAAACTGGCGACAAATTTAGACATGCCGGGGAAATGAACTGAGCTGGTAAATTCTTAATTTAAGAAGCAAAATATATTCCTCACATACATCTTCATATTTACCCACTACTTCTGATTTGACAAATATAATAAAACATGTAGTTTAAGGAACTTTAAAAGTGATATCGATGGTGTTCTATCGCCACCGTCTTGTCTTTTTGCATTCTCTCTCAATTCACAAACTCTGTGCCAATAGTAGTAGCCATTTGATACTGGAGCAAGAGATTCTACTTCCTGTTCCATAGTAAAGCAGTTTTTGCCAGTATTTAGACTACGTTATCGTTCACCCCTGTACTGTAAGTATGGGGTGAATCGTTCATCTAGGTATACCTGTACTGGCTCTTGTTGTCAAAGTGATATATACGTAAGTGAATTAACCTATATCATTCAGACTTACTCATCCTGCAGTCTACCCCATTGGATGCGACGAGTGCTCCATCGGCACACTGACATGTGTAGTTCAAGCACTGTGAGATTGCAATAGCCCCGAGACAGTCAGCGTTGTTGCTGCAAGGGTCGTTAAATACTCCTAAAAAGAACATCGAGAATGTCGCCTTAGAAAATACATATGTCGCATGTTGATTCCACAATGTGGTTTACATGACATCATTTTCAAATGTATTGGTAAAGGCATTTGATGTGAACTTGATGTTCATTTGGGAAAAGGAGCAACAAATAAAACCTAATATAAATAAACTGAGTGAAATCACTTAAATATTCTGTGTTAATTGCTAAGACTACAACAGCTCACTCAGAGGGGCCTTCTTTTCACAGCGAGTGATAAACATGTGGAATGAGCTACCGGAAGAAGTGGTGGAAGCAGCTACCATGAATCAATTCAAGAATGCGCTGGACAGGGCCTGGGCCAGAGAAACATTCCTGTACGATTTCGATCCATTAGAGCTGAGAGCTACGAGCTTTGTATAGGCTACCACAAGCCTGCATCAAAGAAGAGGATAATAATAATAATAAGACTTGTAAAGTTTGCTTACCTTGACAACCTTGACAATCAAATACCTTATCAGCAGCCACTGTGTGGTAAGATAACACCAACAATACAACTGGCCAGCATTGAAAACAAGCCTGGGTACCCGGGCTTATATGCTATGGACAGTATAAATACAGCCTCAATAAAAAAAATTAAAAAATAAATAAAAAATAAACCTTGGCACTTTGCGATACTTAAACAAAACCTTAATATACCTTAAAATTGACCACAAACTAATGTTCATAACTAACTTAAATGGATAAGTGTGCATTAGTTCGCTGTGTTACCCTTACTAAGTGATCATTGTAGTGTCATAAGTGGTAGTAACTATCCAAGCCCTGACATTGCTTGAAGGGAGCGCTGGGCTTAGACATGTTACATTGATGCGCGAAAAGGAAGACAGGAAGGCGGGGGTGGAAGGAAAGGCGTTTATTAGCGCCTCAACAACATAGCAACAGAGCATACAGGGGAACAGAAAATAAGCAGGCTGAGGATGAGAAGGCAATGAGAGGGCTCATGAGGAGCAATAGACAGGCTCATGAGGAGCAATGCAGTGAACGGGCTCATGAGGAGCAGAAAGAAGGATAATACAACAGGGGCTCATAGGGAGCGATGTCAGAGTTCTGGTGAGGGGGGGGGGGGGCCGAGGAGCCCTCCGCCACTGAGAGAGGAGGGTAAGGAGGGGAGAGTTGGGTGGGTGGGTGGAGGAGAAGGAGGTCAGCGGTGGAAGGCGGCAGGAGGGCGAGTGGCTGAGGGAGGCCGGCGGGCGGCCTTATAAGGGAAGGGGGGTACGGGCGACAGCAGGTGAGGTGTGAATGCTGCCGGCCCGGGGGAGGGTGAGTAAGGGTGAGCAGCGGGCGTCGGGTGAGGCGCGAATGCTGCGCGACACGGGGGCGGGGGAGGAAGCGGCGCGCGGCGGTGTCTGGTGAGGTGTGAGCGCAGCGCGACAGCCCGGGGCGGGGGAGGGTCTCTTCCTCTCCTCGCATCAAGCGTAATGCTTCGCATTACGACCGATGCGCGAAAAGGAAGACAGGAAGGCGGGGGTGGAAGGAAAGGCGTTTATTAGCGCCTCAACAACATAGCAACAGAGCATACAGGGGAACAGAAAATAAGCAGGCTGAGGATGAGAAGGCAATGAGAGGGCTCATGAGGAGCAATAGACAGGCTCATGAGGAGCAATGCAGTGAACGGGCTCATGAGGAGCAGAAAGAAGGATAATACAACAGGGGCTCATAGGGAGCGATGTCAGAGTTCTGGTGAGGGGGGGGGCCGAGGAGCCCTCCGCCAATAAGTAGGAGAGGGCTCGAGGCGCGCCCGAGGCGGGGGCACGGGGCGCCCGAGGCGGGGGCCCGGAGAGGAGGTCAGGGTGAGGGGAGGGTCCGGGGCCTACGTGGAGGGGGAGCGGGCGGCCAAAAAAGGGGAGGCCCGCTCCTGAGGCCTGGGGGAGGAGGTCCGGCGAGGTTCGAGCAGGGGGGCAGCGAACTCCTCAGGGCTGGGCGGGGTGGGAGTCGGGGTCGGGTTGGGCGGGTTCATGAAGGCGGTGTCGTGAGGGCCGGTGGCTGGGTTGTCTGGGGAGGGTCCCTCGTGAGGCTGGGCCGTGTCGTCCGAGGTGTGAGGTGCGAGGTGGTGATCCCCGGCTTCGTCTGGGCGGCGTTTCGATTGGTGGTCGCTGAGGGGTTGTCGGTGGTCGTGATGGTCGGCGGTTGTGGTCTGGGCAGAGGGTTCCTCGTGAGGCTGGGCTGGGCTGTGGTCTGAGGTGTGAGGTCCGAGGTGATGAACCCCGGCTCTGACTGGGCGGCGCTGCGGTCGGTGGACACTGGGAGGTTGTCGGTGGAAGTCGCGGGGCTGTCGGCAGTGGTGAGGGTGAGGCACCGGGAGGGGCCCCCCGGGCCGGCCGGGGGGGGGCCAGCGGATCAAAAATCCGCCGAGGCGGCCGGGGTCTGGCGCTCACGGGCTTGCTTGGTGAGGCATTCGGCCTCGCTGTGCCTAGTTAATATGCACCGCACGTTGGCGCAGTAGGCACAGATGTGCCGGCGCCTGTCTCCCACCTCGCCGTGGGCCTCCCCGACGGGGGCCCGATCGCACGAGGCGGGATCGCGGTTCCAGGCGGGGCAGGGGGCCCCGTGAGTGTGCCTATCGTAGGCGGTGCGGATGTTGACTTGGGGCCGGGGCAGGTGTGTGCCTCGGAGAAGGAGGTCAGCGGTGGAAGGCGGCAGGAGGGCGAGTGGCTGAGGGAGGCCGGCGGGCGGCCTTATAAGGGAAGGGGGGGACGGGCGACAGCAGGTGAGGTGTGAATGCTGCCGGCCCGGGGGAGGGCGAGTAAGGGTGAGCAGCGGGCGTTGGGTGAGGCGCGAATGCTGCGCGACATGGGGGCGGGGGAGGAAGCGGCGCGCGGCGGCGTCTGGTGAGGTGTGAGCGCAGCGCGACAGCCCGGGGCGGGGGAGGGTCTCTTCCTCTCCTCGCATCAAGCGTAATGCTTCGCATTACGACCAAAGTGTCATAGCTATCTATGCATGTTATAGTCATGAATAACGATTATAATCATGAATGTGCCATAGAAAAAATCCATGATTTGTAAACAGTGTGAGATTTGTGATCCATTACAAAGACAGAATATTCAATCAAACGGTATTTTCATAATTGAAGGCTACACAGAATATGGAAGATAACATTGGTTTGAATGTACATACAAATCTGTATCACTTGGTCCTAATTGGTGAACCTAGTGAGTGTCCACAATCGTTATTACAGGTAGCTATTGTGTTTTATCCTTTACAGATTTACTAACGGGACATATTATGGCTATGTTAAACTAGTTGTCAGACTTGGTTTGAAAGGAAGTTGTACATGGTTCCCGAAAAGTGTGATGTGGTTAGTGGCAGCTGTATTGAGTGCAGGGGGGCACCCAGGAATTGGCTAGGGGTTTTTCCAAATATGGATCAAAACTACCCCTATTTTAGGGTAATTTTTTTCACATGGGTTGGTGGAAAAATTGTAAATGGTTTTCTGGTGCAACAACCCACATTGTGGTGCAATTTTTCACATAATCTTAAAATCTAGTGTTCCTTGATAAATTCAAAAAAATGGGGAGGGGGGGTTCCGGGCAACCAGGAAACCCCCCTGGGTGCGCCCCTGGAGTGAATCATTTATGTTATATTAAAGCAGTCAGTGTTGACTTACGTTTCTGGCATATCTTGAAGCTCATGATCATCCAACCTATTTTGCACGCACACTTGTTGGTGACACATTCAGAGTCGTTTGTGTACCTACTGCATTGAACCTTTGTGTGGGCAATGTTGCAGGAGTCACCGATGTATTTGACTGTTGAAAACAGAAGTTAGCTGTTACAAATTATATCGCTATTTACAATTTCTGTTACTAGTGTTAGTACTTTTTAACATGAATAGAAAAAGCTTATGATCATTCGGCCTATTGTGCATGCACAATTAGCTGTGACAGGTTCAGAGTTGATCAGTGCTGATTGTGGAATAGCTATGCAAAATCTCAGTTTGGGCCGAGTCGCAGTGGTACCGGTGCCCTTGACTATGTGGGGGAAAACAATGTCTTTGCAAAGGAAGCTAACAAGTGTTATGTAAAGATGAGTGGTGTGGCATGCGATAGTGGTAATTAGACCTGAGGATATTGAAGATTATCGATTACCGCTCTTTACATAGATATAATATATATCACATTTGTAAAATAAACAAGAGAAATTTCAATCATGAACAGGTGAACTTCCTCATTTCTACTGTGTAAAGCTAAGATTCCATATATGCGGTATGTGGCATGCGAATGCGAATGTGGTATATGCGGCATAGATATATGTCAACCCCCAATAGCCCTTGTTTACTTTTTGTGCTGGGGGTGGTTAAACAAACAAACACACCAAAAAAGTTACCCATACAATTTTTTTTGTTTTTTCCTCCAAATTTGTGAAGGAAGATCAAAGTTACTATTGTTTTCTATAGCAAACGAAGCAGTATTCGCATTCGCATTCGCACCGATTGGTCCATGGGTCGATCCATTTGCCGCATTCGCATTCGCATTCAGACGTATGGAAGCACCACTATTCATTTACATGCTTTTCAATTTTTTGCCGCATTTGTATTCGCATTCGCATGCCGCATACCGCGTATAAGGAATCTTAGCTTAATGCCATGTTCTAGTTATGCTGAGCGCCGGGCTAGGTAGCGACAAGTATCAATTTTGAAGTGACTGATTTGACTTGGCCAGGGTTGGAATCCTATGACCTTGCACATGAGAAGTATGTTTATGATCGATCGTTCAAGCAGTTATAAATATGAGGTGCTATATGCTGTGTCTGCAACTCAACATTATACTTATAGCACGGTTAAATATAGTTACTGAGTGGGTCAGTAAATGTCTGCTATGTTATGCCTTATCAGTAAAATCTTAAGTCATATTAGAACATGTGCTGACTTGTAACAGTTTCCATTTATTGCAAATTTATAGTGCTGCCGCACTGGGATACCAATGCCACCAGCACCATGACTTCACATCCCACTAAGGCATATTATCCTTGACACTGAACCAACCAGTCCTTGCTGTATCTTGGTAATGTACACACTAGACAATGTTGTGCCAAGTACCAATTGTGTAAGTCTATAATGCTTCACACTTCAACCTCAGGTCTAGCTAGCGATGTTCATGAAATAATTAGCTATTGTAAACAAACTACGTGTGTCTGTCTTGGTGTGATAAAGAATCATATAGTCAATTCTGGTCTTCACGATCGAAAATATTCGATCTCAGTCCCCACTGATTCAAGAACTGCCACCATTCTGTTGGTTATCTACAAGACCAATTCAATTCTTTTATTTTAACTCTCTGCAAGGTATGTTTACAATAAACTGAGGTGATACAATAAATGCATACAAAATTCCTTACAGACAGAAAGGATCCCAGAAAAGCAATGCTTATCTAGCTGGTCTCAGAATGCAGTAAGCGTCAACCATGATTACAAAACCCCGGTACAAAATCACCGGTGCTGAACCTGGCACTGCGTGCAATAACAATGCACAAAGCATTGAATACAATTAATCAAACAGCAAAACCTTGCAACACTTTTGATCAAACCAAACTGATATGGTATATATATACATCTTTATAATTTAGGTCTGTCAGATCTGTTTACGTCCGCACTATAGATTCTTATTTCTTTACTGGTGGTCGATTTGCTTAGTTTGGGTCTCAATTTCCTGCTGCTATAGTAATATATAACATCCTCCAATTTGTCATAATCTATGCCAAAATTGGATTATGTTTCATAATAATATAGCAGTTTGATCTCAATTTCCTGCTGCTATAGTAATATATAACATACTCCAATTTGGCATCATCTCTGACTAGGTACTCCAAAGTGATTTTTTATTTTAATGTTTCAGTGTTTAAAATTACATACATGAATAGATCTTTTAAATCCAATTCCAGATATATAAAATTTATATAGATCTCTTGATAAGTTCCGAAATTATGAGGTTTTAAACATTCATTTTTTTGCACTTATTTGTGCACATTTCCAAATTATTCAAATCTAGGTTTTTAAGGCCCCGGCCCAGAAGCTATGTTGCATATAATGTGTCCAATATTAAAGAATCCCACTCTCTATAGCACAAATAACAGGCTCAATGTTTTCCAGACCATTATCTTTGTTATTCATTCAGATATTTCATGCTAAACTTGCTAAATTCCTTAATTTCTACAGAATATCAGCAGGGTCAATGATAAAATCTTGAAAACATCATAACTTCTGTTCTACTTACACTATCACTCTAAATTTTATTCTAAAATAATCTAAATCAAAAGCTCTATATGATCGTATATGTTTTCTGTCGACACGGTAGCTTCAATCGACGCCATATTCGTTGCTCCAGTGCAGAGATGGGAATACACAGTCACTTCTCAGACCAACCTTATTGAGCATGATATAAATCTCAACCAAATATTGTTCTGATGATATAATTTTCAGCATGATCCTGATCAATTTTCAAGGAGGATTGATGTCTTAATGTTTTCACTCCTTCAGTTCAATCAAATTTCCCACTTAAAAACAGCCATGCTTGAGATGCTAATGAAGCCCAGTTTCTTTTGTCTTTCATTGGTGGTTATTTTTAGCTCAGGTCACTGTGCTGACTAAGGTATCAATTTTAGGGAAGGGAGTAGCTCATACTGGATGAAAACAAACTCGGCGAGCATGCACAGAGCTGCCGATGGTACCCCAAACAAGTTTCCATTGACTCTAATTTATTTCATAATGCTAACTAAAAATCAGATACCCAAAAAACAAAAGAATAAGCTTTAATTTCATATAATTTGTATTTCAAATGAAGTAGAATTAGTGGAGATTGAAGTGTTTTAGAAAGGGTTAAAATATGTCAAATTCCGCGCTGCGGGCACCGAATAAGCCCACTTTGGAGTACCTACTATGACAAAATTGGATTATGTTATATATTAATATAGCAGCAGGAAATTGAGACCAAAACTAAGCAAATTAAACACCAGCAAAGAAATAAGTATGTTTAATTTATAGAACAGGATCTTAGTCAGTTGTGTGTCGGTGGCCTGGTCTCCCAGTGGGGCAGCACTATAAAATATACTCGTTTGTGCACTGTCACAAGCCGGTACCAATCCTGATATGACCTTAGATGTTGCTAGGGTGGAAACAACAATAAACAAACAAACAAGAACTTAAGTTTAACGGTATCAGTTAATATGTACTACTTTCAGTCATTTACATATATTCAAACATTACTGATAGATGCCCTGATTATCCACGAAAGAGATAATAAATAAGGGTTACTTTCGTCAGATCCGTCACCACAGTCTTCATCGCCATCGAATCGAAATGATCTTGAAATGCATGAACCTGAAGTGCAAGCGAATCGATTCGAAGCGCAGGTTGTGGATACTGGTAATAGAAACAATGAAACAAATTGAATGTGGGTGAGTGGGTGTCTGCGTTCACTAGACGTCCAGCTAGAAGCTATGGGAAAGTGCACATAACACTGAAGGGGGAGTAAATAGTAAAGCTTCTTTCATTTAATGAATACTCTAGAGCACATTGCTTTTTATCATCGGCTATTGGACGTCAAACATATGGGCATTGTGGCATATTTCTTTAGAGGAAACCCGCTACCACCACATAGGCTACTCTCTCCGATAAGCAACAAGGGGTCTTTTATAAGCACTTTCCCACAGACAGTACAGCACATACCACAGCCTTTGATGAACCAGTTGTGGATCACTGGTTGGAACGGAAAATAGCCCAAACTGCAAATTGGTCCACTGAGCAGGATCGGTCGGATGACCCACACCTTCACAGGTGGACACTCTATCACCTGAGCTATGTCCCGCTCCCCCCCTGAAGGGAGAGAGACATGATACATTCAGTGACCTAACTTCTATACAGGCAGGTAGGCAGCTGCATACCACCTGAGATTACCCCCCAAAAAAAGTATTAAAATATATGATGTACTTATTGTTGTAAATACAAAATAAGCGTGATATGAAGTCTGAACATGACTTATCACAATTCAGAACTATTCTAAGACCACCCAGGTTTGTAGGGGGTGGGGGGTGGGGGGTGGGGTGGGGGGTGGGGGGCGGGTGTGTGGCGAGGTGCACACAGTCAAAAACGCTTTATTCCATTGCCGAAATGTGCCACTTGCAATCCCAAGCTAGGCCCCAGAAATGTATAGCTATTATATATATATATATATATATATATATTATATATATATATATATATATGAAAAATTCCGGTCGCAAGTGACAGTAGTAGCGGCGGAAGTATGGTTCGGGGGTGGTGGAGCCACTGGTGCCCGAATGAGTAGGAAGCAAATAGATGCAGAGATCCCATTGGCCAATAATATAATATCGGAATAACATAATACAGTTTAACAAAGACATAGAAATTCCCTTACGCGGCTTTATACTCACATAATGCTTATACATCACATCTATATGTATAGTATATCTAGTTATGCACATATTATTTAGGCTGCAGGGCCTCGCCTATAGTCCACCGGCGGTGGGTGGGCGTTGTGCCACCTGTACTCCCCCGGCTGCTGCTCTGGTGAGCCGCTGGCTATCCTCCACCGGCGGGTGGGCGGGCGCTGTGCCGCCTGTACTCCCCCGGCTGCTGCTCCGGTGAAGCTTCCCGGGGGGAGGCGACTTCGGGCGGCGCGGCTCCTACTCTGCCTCGAGTCGGTAGGAATTTTGACTTTTGAGTGATTGATAAATATAGGTGGCATGTTAAATATAATGGCATGGTATTAAAGATAGTTAATTATTTATTACCTTCATCGGAATTATCCGGACAATCCGTGTGCTTGTCAGAAACAAGCGCACTGTCGATACACATCTCTGGGATGACACTACGGCACCGGAATGTGCCTGCTGGACAGGCAGCCATTGCTGGAGTTAAACAACACATACAACAGTTGAGGTTATGAGAAGACACATAAGCCGTGTTCACACGGGCAAAATATAAAGCGATTTAAGACAAGGCGAATCATATGAATCGATTTAGTTTGAAAGTGTTTCGCGTTCACACGGGCAGTGCTTTGACTCGGTTTAAGGCGGAAGTGGATATCTGCGCATGAGCAAGTCCAGACTAACCAGCGCCATTTTGGGTTCGTTGACGCCGGCACGAGAGAGTGTGGGTTCAACCTAGATATGTATTGACTGAATCGTATTGGTTTGGAACGGTCAAAACTTCTGCTGGGCAGTGAAGCCCTAAAAATAAATGATGAAAAAAATATCTGTCCACAGCTAGCGGTTTCATAGACCAAATTATATTATATAGTGTCACGTCCTTAATCCACCTCAAGTAAGTTGGTTGCGTTCACACGGGCGAGATGGGCCGATCTAAGCTAGTTCGCTTCATATAAACTACCTCGCTAGGTGGTTTATATAAAGCGAATCATATGAATCGATTCAGCCCTAATCCGCCTCACGTCGCGTTCACACAGCAAAATGTGAGGCGAACTAGGCAAGGCGCTTTATATGAGGCGGATTAAATCACCCGTGTGAACACGCCTATAGTCCCAATGAACAGGACCTGTTTATGAATCTTCCCCTTCGGAGATGGTCAATTAACATAATCATAACATCTGGTCCCCGGTCCTTGCACACAGGATGGTGGGGGTAGTAATGAAAACAGAGTAGGTACCGAACACCTTATCTGGCTTCCAGAAATCTGGAATTATCAGAAAACCGGCTATTTTTTAAACTGGCTAGTTTTACATTGTACTATATACATCGACATAGTACAGTATTATATATTTAAAGAATTTTTAGTAGATTAAGAAAGATCAAACAGGCCCCACTTTAGCTGTTAAATACAATTTAGTTCTGTACTTTTCATTGTTTATTTTATAATTTAAGTATATATTTAGGCTGTCTCCAGAAAACGGTAAATCCAGAAATCCGAGCCACTTCTGGTTGTAAGCTTACAGGATATTCGATCTGGTACATGGACCATATTAGTTGACATTTTAATAAGTAACTAACAGTGAGGTATATGTTTGTTTGTTGTTGTTTTACATCCTAGCAACATCTAAGGTCATATCAGGACGGGTACCGGCTTGTGACAGTGTGCACTCATGGTGACTTTTTAGTGCTGTCCCACTGGGAAACCAGTTAGTCACATTATCCTGACACTTAGTCACATTATCCTGACACTGAGCACACCAGTCCTTGCCCTGTCCTAATAATGCCGAGTGCCTGGCTAGAAAGCGACAAGTATCAATTTGTAAGTCATTGGTTTGACTCGACCAGGGTTCGAACCCACGGTCTACCAGCACGGGAGATGGGCGCGCTAACTCATTCGGCCGTCCCCTCTGGTCAACAGTGAGGTATAACTTAAAGGGACTGTAACATAACCAAAACACTGTTACGTAACCAAAACATCTTCACTTATTCACAATTATAATCAAACATACTGATCAGAATTTGCATAGCTTGAAGCAGCTCAATGTCTGGGAGTTACTTAGAGTTAGAGTCCAACCATAGTCGGAAAGTTCTTGTCGTCAACCTGTGGCTATTTGTGTTATTCAGCCATAATTGTGTCATATTAATTAGGTCATGGTTGGGCCAAACATATTAGTTTTGTCTGGCCCAAGTATATATGCATGCATTTAAAGTTGAATAGTCCGATCGCGTTTGAATTTGTGTCTTCTGTTTTAGATAAATATATCAAATTGATTGTTATGACCAACTAATCATTAGTCCTGGGTCCTTTTGATGAAAAATTGCTAGTTCTGAAACAATTTGAACTGAAAGAACCAAAAATTCTTTCAACACGCTTTCCAAAAGTCCTCTCGCTATGACACAGATTACCATCTCACGATGGTCATGTGATGTAAGCTGACCTAATAATGTGTTCATATGTCTTAGAACCTGACTCATGCCATACATGGTATAAGGGCCGCGTTCAGGGTCCGTCTCGGAGGCGCCTCGGCGACGTCTCGGCGATGCTTTTTGGTCTATTTGCGTTCAGGGTCCGTCTCGGCGACGTCTCGGCGACGCCTCCCTTTTCAGGTTGGAGACAGAAAGCGTCTCGAAAATGGCCGCCGGGCTCAGTGGTTTCATCCAATCAGAGCGCAGCATTTCGATTGCAAATGGCCGCCGCCTATGGGGGCGGCCATTTTCGAGGCGACCAACTGCTATTGTTGTTCAGACTAGCCTGACGTCACGGGCGCCTCCGAGGCGCCTCCGAGACGGACCCTGAACGCGGCCCAGGAATGAGGGCAAGACAAAATAGGTCATGAGATTGACCTAATTTGTTTGTGGCCTCCCTGCCTTAATGACTTCCTCAATGTAGTAAATTCACTGATTATTCTGTATATATGCTGTCCCGAACTACTAGTTAATGCACCAATATCTAAGTTGGGTATAATGAATCAAATGTTTAGAAAAATATATATTTCATTGGACTATGCAACTTTAAGGGCACGGTTCAAATGAATCCATGTCTTATGTTTCAGCAGGTGCATGCTGGACGAATTTTGTAGAGTGTGGTTCCTTCCCAATATAGCAGCTTTAATTTGTGTGGTAATTTTTCTGTTTTTGCTGACTCACCTTGCCAGACATTGGCGGCCATGACACACGCGAGAAGCAGTGGGATCTCCATTGGGGTTTTACAGACTATGCTTACTGGTCAGGTGATGAGGACTGGACTCCGAATGGAGCTTCCAACTCGGGTCACACCTGAAAATTATATAATGGGATAATTCTCGTGATAATGAGGTTATATAATGTATTATTTATGTATTATTGTTACGGAGCAATGCTTTTATTAGCTTATATAACTGTTAACAGTAGCGCAGTGGTTGTGCTGTCTATGTAGACATCCTGTAAGCGATGTAAGATGAAGGTATTCATCACTATGATTATGGATAGTTACCATGGTAACGAGATATAACCAGACACTGTGGCCGAATCGGTCAACGTGATACTTGTTAAGCCCCAGTCACACTTGTTAAGCCCCAGTCACACTTGTTAAGCCCCAGTCACACTTGTTCAGCCCCAGTCACACTTGTTAAGCCCCAGTCACACTTGTTAAGCCCCAGTCACACTTGTTAAGCCCCAGTCACACTTGTTAAGCCCCAGACCACCCCTGGAGCAGTCACCCGGACTGTCCTGGACAGCCCTGGATAAAATCGGTATTTTGGTCGTTTTTGGCCTTGCAGTCACACCTACACGGTCTAGCCCCCGGTCTAGCCCCGGTCTAGCCGGACCACCCCCGGACTACCCGGTGTACCCGGGAGTAGTCACGGATCAGTCCCGGACTGGAAGTGGAATTGCTCCTGCTATATATATACAAAAACGGGGCTCATCCTGGACTGATCCGTGGTGAACTTGGCTATCTGTGGCGATATGTGGCTGATCCGTGCTCATCCGGCTTGTCCGGGTCTTATCCGGGAGTGGCCGTGACTATGTTGGGGCTAGTCTGGGCAAGTCCGGGACTGCTCTGGGTTTAACCGGGGCTAAAAATGGCTCAGCCGGGGCAAAACAGCCCTGGACTACCCAGACCACCCCCGGATTACACCCGGATCATCCCGGATGCTGCAGGATTGAGCCCGGATCGCAAAATCCCCCGTACCCCCCCCCCCCCGGACGAGGACGGACCAGCCATGGATCACCAAGGATCACCAAGGATCACCAAGGACCAGCCATGGATGAGCCACGGATCACGCCGGATCGCCAGGGACCTCGCCAGATCACGGTCCGGGGCTCGTCCGGCCCCTGATCCGGGTAGGTGTGACTGGGGCTTTACCCATAGCATGACGCTCAGCATAAATAGGAAAGGGCAAAGCTAATTGATTAGCTCAGTATCAGGATAATCTGACTGAGTAGAATATATGGTCATTGTGCTGGTGGTTTTTTTCCAGTGGGGCAACACTATTAAGTTGCCACGATTGTATACTGTCACAAGTCGATATCTGTCCTGACTTAGCCTTAGATGTTCATAGGACATACACCCCAATAAACATCAATGATATACTCATACACACATTATATATATATATATATATATATATATATATATATATATATATACATATGTATATATATATATATATATGTGATGTATAACGAATTATGCGAGTATAAAAATACGATGGTAATTGTTTCCATATTATTATTATTATAGTTATTACCATTGTTGTTCTCCTGTTCTTTAATTAATAACCAGGAAGCCGAGAACGAGGTGAAATGTGTGTATATATCCTGTTGAGAGTGGGCGTCTCACACAGAGTGACATTGGTTACCTGTGGAAAATTATGATTTAATTTACAGATGGTTCACACCATGGTGCACTCCTGTCCTTACATATGCATCACACCATGGTGTACTCATGTCCTTACAGATGGCTCACACCATGGTGAACTCCTGTCCTTACATATAGTTCACACCATGGTGCACTCATGTCTTAATAGATGGTTCACACCATGGTGCACTCATGTCCTTATGTATGGTTCACACCATGGTGAACTCCTGCTCTTAGAAATGGCTCACACCATGGTGTACTCATGTCCTTACATATGACTCACTTGGTGCACTGATGTCCTTACATATGGTTCAAACCATTGTGAACTCCTGTCCTTCCAGATGGTTCACACCATGGTGCACTGAGGTCCTTACATATGGTTCACACCATGGTGAACTCCTGTCCTTAGGAATAGCTCACATATATCCTCATGCCATTAGATGGGAAAATTTTACAACGTACTCCGCCCCTCCACTTCTTACCACCTGCCCAGCAGCGTAGAAAGAAGTGCACAGTACTACGTTGTAGTTATATCACCTTTAAATCTCTTCTATCAACCAAATAATAAATTGAGTCTAAGTAGTCGCGTTAATGGATAAGGTATATCTGACTTCGAGAGAAAAAGACTGAATAAAAAATATATTTTTCATTTTATTTTTATAATCTTAATTTTTACCATGTTTTGAATATCATATCATTCTTCTGATATCTGATATGATGTCTTATGGAGCAGTCACACTACGACGTGTTGGCCCGGCATTGGACAACGCGTGCCAACGTGTTGTGTTTTTGGTCAAAACGTCGGAACCCGTCGGAACGCGTTAGCAACGCATTGCCGGCGCGTCGGTACACGTCGGTACACTATGATTGACAAGTCGCTTTGATACAGCGCGTCGGCGCGCGTCGCCCAGCGCCGAAAGTTTTGTGCTTGCACAAAACTTTTGGCGCTGGCCGACGTGTTGCGTTACACGTTACGGGCGCCAGCAACACGCTCCCAACACGTCGAGTTTTCTCAAAACACGCCGAAAAGTTTGACGTTTCTTGACGCATTGAATATATTTAAGCGCGTTGGCGGCACGCCGGAATACACGTCGTAGTGTGACTGCTCCATTAAGAAGCATCTGATTCATTTGCCATCATTTTTAGCTTATTCCGAGCATTTTTTAGTTTTGTGACAGTTTAGAGGTCGTTTTGCAATGATTCAAAGGTACACTCCAGTCACATATGAGGGATATGTGGAGTTGGTAAACTATTACTCATTAAGTATAGAAATTGTATAGTAAAATAGTATAGAGGAGGAGTGTCACTTCTTAGATACAGTCTCGTTGTGGTCGCCATTTTGTAAAGTCGCCGGCTGGTGGTGTGAGTGGTGTGGACAGGCCAATGAGAAATCAATACAGGTAATGAAGGAAAGTAGAGAAAGAGTGAAAAGTAGGAGAGCTAGACTCCTGGTTTCTTATCTTATATAGGTCTCTAGAATCCAAGATGGTGGTGGTCACATGGGTTGATCTCCCAATCCCTAACAGGTATTTATCTATCCACCAATCAGAGTTCAATCTCTTGTATCCAAGGCCTTGTCATGCTGGTTAAAGTGCCTTGTGGTGTGTAGTGATCCATAAATAACACCTGGGGGGAGGGGGTATGTAAGGCAACTCCTCCAAAGACTGTATCTAAGAAGTGACACTCCTCCTCTATACTATTTTACTATACAATTTCTATACTTAATGAGTAATAGCTTACCAACTCCACATATCCGTCATATGCCTTTGGTTTGATATATTACCGTTTACAATTATATTGATAAGTTGCAATTTATTATAATAGAGTTCATATATCCTCATGTCCTTATATCGGAAAATGTTACACCATGTTGAACTCCTGTCCTTACATATGGCTCACACCATGGTGCACTCATGTCCTTACATATGGTTCACACCATGGTGCACTCATGTCCATACATATGGTTCACACCATGGTCCACTCATATCCTTACACATTGTTCACACCATGGTTAACTCCTGTTCTTACATATAGTTCACACCATGATGAACTCCTGGCCTGATATATGGCTCACACCATGATCCACTCATGTCCTTACAGATGGTTCACCCCATGGTCCACTCCTGTCCTTGCATATGGTTCACACCATGGTGCATGCATGTCCTTACATATCGTTCACACCATGGTCCACTCATGTCTTTACATATTGTTCACACCATCGTGAACTCCTGTCGTTACATATAGTTCACATCATGATGAACTCATGTCCTTATATATGGCTCACACGATGGTCCAGTCCTGTCCTGTCCTTACATATGGCTCACACCGTGGTGCATTCATGTCCTTAGAAATGGTTCACACCATGGTGCACTCCTGACTTGACATATGGTTCACACCATAGCGCACTCCTGTCCTTAGAAATGGTTAACAGCATGGTGCACTCATGTCCTTACATATGGTTCATACATTGGTCCACTCATGTCGTTACAAATGGTTCACACCATGGTCCACTCCTGTCCTTACATATAGTTCACACCATGATGAACTCCTGTCCATACATATGGCTGACACAATGGTCCACTCCTGTCCTGACATATGGCTCACACCATGGTCCACTCATGTCCTTACAGATGGTTCACATCATGGTCCACTCCTGTCCTTACATATGGCTCACACCATGATGCACTCCTGTCCTTACATATGGTTCACACCTTGGTCCACTCATGTCCTTACATATGGCTCACACCATGGTCGACTCCTGTCCTTATATATGGTTCACACCATGGTCAACTCCTGTCCTTACATATGGTTCACACCATGATGAACTCCTGTCCTTATATATGGCTCACACCATGGTGCACTCATGTCCTTACATATGGCTCACACCGTGGTGCATTCATGTCCTTAGAAATGGTTCACACCATGGTGCACTCATTTCCTTACACATGGTTCATACATTGGTCCACTCATGTCCTTACAAATGGTTCACGCCATAGTCCACTCCTGTCCGTACATATGGTTCACACCTTGGTCCACTCATGTCCTTGCAATTCGTACACACCCTGGTCCATTTATGTCTCACAGATGAACCACACCCATGATTCTCTCATATCAATCAAATGTTCCACTCATGTCATGCGCATGGTCCAAAAGCATGGTCCACTCAAACCCTACAAACTCCACACACATGATCATTGCTGTCCTACATGTGGCCTGCTCCTGTAATCCATTCATGTCCATACACGAACCTGTCATATCACACACCTGCTATGAGAAGGGATGATGAATTAGTTGTGCTTATTACCCGTGTGGCCGGTCAAGGGATTCAAACCAGGCGGTTTGAACCTGAGCCTAGTCAAACAAATAGCTTTAAAATGTACACTGTTCCTCGCTTTAGTAGGATGAGGTAGGAAGTGGAAGACCAATTATCCACAATAGAAATTATACTCTTAATAAATTAACGCAAGAATAGCCACACCCAGTTAAACATAAGTATATATAAACAGGCATGTGATTTCTCCGGTTTTAACCAGTATTCCGGTTTGTTTCTGGTCGCCGAAACTGGAATTCCGGGTTTTTTTTCATTCCAGGGGCTTTTTCTGGCTGCCGAAACACCTCTGAAATATACTATTTGCATCCCTCTCACAGCTCAGTGTGATGATGTGTGTCCCCACGATAACCTAAAAAAAAATTCAAGTTTTTTTTCCTGCACCCAATCACATGCCTGTATATAGTAACTACATGCATGAGAGCAGTGGGACTATATAATAAGAATAGTTTCCTGTTCAGGCTAATATGACCGGATGGCTGAATCGATAAAGGAACCGGTTGACTTCTAGAGCGGGAGGTTGTGGGTTCGAACCCCAGCTGAGTCAAACCAATGAACAGATTGTCGCTACCTACTCGACATAATAGGATACGGTAAGGACTGATTAGGATAATGTGACCGAGTGGGAAATCGGCGGCATGATCTTCCAGTGATGCAGCACTATAAAGACGCGATGCATGCCCACTGTCACATGTTAATGGTATGATCTTACATGGTGCTAGGATGTAAAATCCCTTCAAACAGACATATTTACATAAAGCATTATATAGCGGCACATGTATCCTTCCATTGAATAATGACTTGCTGGTAATAATTGTCGTTCAATCCTACTCTGTGGTAGGTTTGGTTTTGGTTTTGTTACTGCTTTAGGTCCTAGCAACATCTAAGGACGGACTCTGTGGTAGGTGTTCATAATTATATGTCGTAAAGACTGTTTATGTATATATTATGTGAATGGAATTATGTGTGTGGAGTTGGTACGGTGTTATTTGGTATAGTTATGGTGAAGGGGAGCAGCTTATGATTGGTTAGGTCTGCACGAAGGAGTGGGGGTGGGAGGGTGGGGTCTGGCTGCTGGTAGGCTGGTTCCCTTCTACCGGTGGATCAACATGATCAATTGGTGCCAGAACCTTTGCTTTATTTGCTTTATTAAAAGGCGCTATGTCGCTGTGGCCTGCCAGAGATTTGTCCTCAGTCCAAATGTATGTCTTGATTGTTTTGTTTGTGTAATGAAATACTATTGTCGATCATAAAGAAAATGTGTTGTCAAAGCGCTCCCAAGTTAAAAGCCACGTTCTCCTAACCAAAGAAGACAATTCCATATGTATTATATTGTGACGCATTGCACTAATAGTTAACGATTCCAAATGTTATTTGTTGGCAACACACCCAGTTTCTTGGTGGGGTTTGCTTGTCGGGGTTTGAAACAAAATGTACAGCCATGTTATACTTCTCCTCAGGCCACCGAAAGAGTAAGCTTAATTACCTTAATTGTTTGTCGAACAACTATGTGTTCTATGTTGAATAGCTGACTTAAGCTAAGATTCCATATATGTGGTATGCGGTACGTGAATGCGAATGTAACCAAAAATAGAAAAGTGGTGCTTCCATATGTCTAGATACGAATGCAGATGCGGATTGCTCCGTGGATCGATTGGTGAGAATGTGAATGCTGCTTCATTTGCCATAGAAAAAACAGGAACTTTGACTTTCCTTCACACATTTGGAGCAAGAAAGACTGAAAATGACATGTCGCATGCCATGTACGCATTCACATTTGCATGCCGCATACCATGCATATGGAATCTTATGGGGGTGTCACACTACGACGCTTCTTACCGGTGACCCGTCGACGTCTGAGCATTTTGGGCGAAAATAAGGGAAACGTCGGAACCTGCTGGGCATGCGTTATGCGCGCGTCGGTACACGTCGGTACACTCTCTTTGACGTTGATGGTCGGCGGACAACGTCGGCGTGCGTTATTGGTCGCCCAAGGTTTTAAGCATGTTAAAAAAAAACCAGCGATCGACAGCGCGCGCAAATATATGGGTAAGGACGTTAGGCACGCGTCGCGCTGCGTTGGACGCGCCGGAATAACGTTATGGGAACGCCAGGCAGACGCCGTGCATGGGAGGGTCGTTCCCAACCGTTTTGGCAAACTGGGGCGTTTTTGTTTTATGCCCTAGCAACATTTAAGGTTATATGAAGACGTCGCGCCAAACTTTCTTTTTTTTTTTTTCTTTTTTTTCCCCCAACCCGTCGACACACGTTGGCGGCGCGCTACTAACACGCTACTCACACGCTGCGCCAACGTCCAATTTTCCCATATTTCCCCTAAATCTTTAACGTTTCTCGACGCTTAAAATTTTATTTTCAACGCTGACGGGTCGCCGGGAGAAGTGTCGTAGTGTGACAGCCCCATTAGCTTTAGGATATGTGCTTCGTTTCATCATTCCTTTCACAGTTATCTATATTTGCTTGGTCAAAGGACTACTTCCGGTCAGCGCTCTACTTCCGGTCAGAGGCAGCAAAGATGTCCCCTGCAACTCTATGTATCACTATCTATGTATCTATGTATCAACCACTTATGGCCATCTTCCACCACCGAATTCTAAATTTAGTCAGTTTTAATCTTGGACGAGATCAGAATTCTAATCTCAACCAACCTAATTGGTTTAAATAAGAATTCACATTTCATCAATAAAACATGGTTCTTGATTTCAAATCTAATGAGGGATCTGATTTTAGCCAGTCAAGGATAGATGAGATCAGGATTAGTGGAAAGCAGTTCAAACATTATACTTCCTAAGTGCATGCGTACTAGATGTCATGGCTAGATAACAACTTTAAATAAATGGTTTTTTTAACAACTATTTTAGCTACTTACCTGGATTTTAAGTAATAAGCAGTTATTACTTTTCATATGATTCCAGGGAAGCTCAGAGATGAATGCTGACTGCGGTTAATGCGAAATTAGATAATCATTAGGGGTGTGACTACTTCGTTTGATCAAATATACTGGTTATTGGTAAATAAAATATAATAGCATTTTCTTTGCCATTTTGGTCGGTAGAAGCTAACTTTTAAATGAATTTCAATAATTTAACCTACTGAAGCAAAGCGTGACATCAGAACCAGCTGCAATATGGATAACGATAGAGAATGTGCTGTGAACACAATTTAGACATTTAATAAAGGTATTTACTTAACTGCGCAGTGCTATATTAAACTCAGTCGTAGTATCCGGACACTAAGCCAACTAATCCTTACTCGAGCCGAGTAAGCTCAGTAGCAGACTTGGCCGTGAGCAATCTTCATACAGAAAAAGTGAAATATCTCTAAAACCACACCACCTAGAAACAAACCGCTTGGTACACATATAGAAAACATATTCAATGAATAGATTATATTCAATTTATATGGTTAGGGTTCTGCATTTCTATCAATTTTGAATAAAATAAACGTTTTGCACTGCGCGTACCGGCAAACTCAATGCATTGTCAATGACCAATGACTTGAAAATTGATACTTGTCACTTCCTAGCCAGGCGCTCGGCATTATTAGGACAGGGCAAGGACTGGTGTGCTCAGTGTCAGGATACTGTGGGATACCAGGTCAGTGGGATACCAGGTCATGGTGCCGGCAGCCTGGTTTTCCAGTGAGACAGCACTATAAAGTCGCCATGAGTGCGCACTGTCGCAAGTCGGTACCCGTCCTGATATGACCTTAGATGTTGCAAGGACGTAAAACAACAACAAACAAACAAACTGGCCATTTATGCCCACGAGTACCGATGCGCCACCAAGTGTCGGAAAAATTAATTACGCCAAATGTCCCCCATTGTCTGAGTCCATTGTTTGACTCAGTTGGGGATCTTCCCCACGACCTCTCATATAAGACGATCGAACAGGATGGTCGAATGGTAGAACGACCACATTGCGTTTACGGTCCATGGGTTCGATCTCCAACTGAGTCAGGCCAAAGACTTTTTTAAATGGCCACTTGTTGTTACCTTGTAGGGCTTTAAGCATTGCTGGGATGTGACAAGGACTGGTTTTCCTATGTCAGCCCCCCCCCCCCCCCACACACACACAACCAGTATGTAACCTGCCTGAAATGACATACCACCATTTAACTTAATTAAAATATGTCCTGGGAGGGAATACTACCTGCCTCCCACAAACAAACAACAAATCCTAACTACAGCTATGACATGTGCCATGATGCGGGAGGCACGACACCCCGTGATACAGCATTATAAAGACACCATAAGTGAGAACTGCCATAAATCCTAACCCGACCTGATATGACTTCAGATGTTGCCAGGGTATCAAACTCCAACTACTCACTCCATAGGACGAGGAGCGGACGCCCTAACCAGTAAGTAGTTTGTCCATTTCCGCCGTCCTACCTGAGGAAAGCATTAACGATTCCTATTCACACTATTCACGCGTGACCTAATTCGTCATCAGAACGAGGCTGATTACGCGTCGGGTATTGGAAATTGCCATAACCAACGGCTGTGTGCCGATGTGTATGAACTACTACAGAAATTAAGGGAGTAAAATTTGAAGATATTCACTTTTGAAACTATCATATTCATTTTTGCATACCTTTTTTCTATTTATTGGTCAATTTTCATGAAGATTGAGTGATGATCAGATGCATTTCAGTAGGCAATGTCAACAAAGTTGCTCACCTTGGCTGCCAATCTTTTCTTAAATTCAAAATTGCATAACTTTCTTAATATATATATATTTAACAAATATATTTGGACTCTTTTAAAGCTTTCATTAATTTCTAATTACTAAGACTAGTTGTTTAACTGTGTTGCACAGATAACTATGCTGAAAGTGCTCCATTACATGATACCACCATAACTATGCAGACTTGAAGTTGACAGTCACATTGTAGTTAAAGAATGGGAAAATCACCATGCAAAGGTCAGCAAATCTTCCTGAAAATTGGCCAATAGATAGAAAACAGGTATGCAAAGATGAATATGGTAGTTTAAAAAACTGAATACCCTCAAATTTGAGTGATTTTGAGAGGTATTGGTCGATGAAAACGTATTCACATTAGTTTTCATACAGCGGCGCCTCGGTCTGGTTTCAACATGGCCGTGGCATGAATAGTGTGAATACCAATGCACTTACCCCTGATATTTGCTGTATAGATGGGGAGGGGGGGAGGTACAATTTCTCAGCCGTCGTGTCGGTAAAGTCAGTATAGTCACCCGTATTGTCGAAACGGCGATTTGGCGAGAATGTTGTTAGGTGGCTCGCTCACTGCAGCAATGTGAGTTTCCGTCCTTGAAATAGAACATTTCCCTGTTAAGTTAGTTACTTTAGTTTCCGTAAATGAGCAGGTTCTACGAGAAACAAATCAGTTTACCCGAGACTTCCGTCCCTCCTAGTCCCAGGAATCCGCAGCAAAATCTGCGCATGTACTTGGATGCGGCCGTCGGGAAGGCCTGCTCTTAAATGCGCGGGGAGAGGCAAAGGTTAATTAGTCCGGTTGGACCAATTTATTTTAAAACATCCAATTTCGCAATTAATACAACGTTCAGCTCTGCGTCTTCCTGGCCCGAATTTGGAAACACCGCGAACTTGGAATGTCAACATGTTTCATCACATATTTAGGCAGATATTTGGATGATGTGAATCCATGTCTTGGATTTTGATTTCCCAATGGCTCTCCCCGCGCGGTATTGCACACACCTTCCATGGGAACGATCAGAGTGGACGTTATAATTAATAGTGTTAATACATATTCGCAGACCTGATCCTCCGGTACCGGTGTGGCGTGCTCAGCCGTGTCTGGTGCTCAGCCGTGTACCTATGCTCAAACTCAAGGTCGTAAGTCACTAACCTTATAAATTTAATATAATGTTTTTGGTAAAGATGTTTTCTATATGTGTACCAAGCGATTTGTTTCTAGGTGGTGTGGTTTTAGAGATATTTCACTTTTCCTGGATTTTCTGTATGAAGATTGCTTCTGTATGAAGATTGCTTTCTGTATGAAGATTGCTTCTGTATGAAGAATGCCTTGAGTTTGACAGTACGCGCAGTGCAAAACATTAGTTTTAATCAAAATTAATAGAAATCAAGAACCCTATCCTTATAAATTTAATATAATCTTTTTGGTGAAGATGTTGTCTATATGTGTACCAAGCGATTTGTTACTAGGTGGTGTGGTTTTAGAGATATTTCACTTGTTCCGTATTTTCTGTATGAAAATTACTCATGACCATTGACAATGCCTTGAGTTTGAGTATAGGTACACGGCTGAGCACAGGACACGGCTGAGCACGCCACACCGGGCCCACCCACGCTCTCCTGTGTAGGTGTATGAATGTGTATTTAATCTGTATGTATATATAGATGTATATATATATATATATATAATTTATGTATATATATACATCAGGGATGAAAGATCTCCGCGGTTTAGCGGATTTCCGCGATTATTTATATTTACTGATTAACTTTTATACACTTGGGTAGTTCGAATCCCATTCATGCCCTTAGATGTTGCTAGAACATGAAACTCAAACAAGAGCGAGTCAGGTATGGGCGATAATACAGTCACGAGAAGGTTAGTTGAAACCTGACTTCCAGCATTTTCCCACGATTCCCTGACAGCGCTAAGTCTATGGGAGAAGATCTGCATTATGGCGGATATTTGCCGTTGGTGTAATAATTGCGGCCTGATTTCTGTGTTTTTAGCCGGAAGCCACTTTCATCCCTGATACATATATACATTGAGTTGCACTCAGCTCTGCAGGTGAAAAGCTACATACACAGGTAGTAGTGGGTAGGTTGATTGCATCAGACAGGGGGCCACCCAGGAATTGGCTAGGGGGTGGTTCCAAATATGGATCGAAACTACCCCTATTTTAGGGTATTTTTTTCATATGGGTTGGTGGAACAACACCCATTTTAGGGCAATATTTTACATGGTTTTCTGGTGCAACAACCCACATTATGGTGCAATTTTTCACATAATCTTAAAATCTAGTGTTCCTTAATAAATTTAATGCAAGAATTTAGGTCTATATGGTTCATGAAATTATATTTTCTTTAAAAATACTCATGAAATTATTTCTATGAATAAAAACACTATGATAACTGTTAAGAAGCAACTGGGAAACCAGGAAACCCCCCTTCATGTGCATCCCTGAGATATATTGTTATATCATTTTTTTTTTTTTTAATTTTGAGGGGGGGGGGGTTTCCGGGCAACCAGGAAACCCCCCTGGGTGCGCTCCTCTCAGAGAGCCTAGATAGTTAGTTTGTGCGCTTGTTTGTGTGTTTAACGACCTCCCCCCCCCCCCCCAACACAAAAATAAACATCGGCTATTGGAGGGATGATACATTGGCTAAATATGTATTTTAAGAATTTAATTAGAAGGAAAACCGAACAAATAGCTGATTTATATTTGCAGTTCATACAATAGAACATAACAATATAATCGGAGCCTCGATAGATGACCGCCTCGACATGATAGACATGTGGGTTTTAGTCTAACTCTAGGTACATATGAGGCGTTCAGGTACAAAACCCTGTAAACACCAATTTACAAATTGAGATAAACATTGGAGTCAAAGCTTCAAATGGTTAATTTTTTTTTACATTCCTATTTTATTGTTCATTGTTCCATAGCTATTTCATTACAAGAAATGTGGAATTAGTGATAACTAATATTACCCTCAGGTAAAACTCTTTTATTTTTATTTTATTTCTGGATTGGCGTTTACAGGGTTTTCCGCCTGAACTCTTCATATGTTCCTGTTTATTTGCAAAACCTCCGACGACACTCGTGACATAAGCAGGATTATGTTGTTGTTTGTTGTTGTTGTTTTACGTCCTAGCAACATCTAAGGTCATATCAGGACGGGCGTGCTGGTCACTGTCGGGTGATGAATTTGCCCTGTGTAGATAATGAAAGCATACTTCCTGGATATTTATAATTCTCATATTTACAATTTCATGGGGTCGAGTGCATACAATTAGAACCCTCAACCTGAAATGGCAAAAATGTGGATTCAATGTCTGCTCTCGACACGATGATCTGTTTGTTAAAACATCCCCACGACAGTGGAATATAGTCATATTTAAAGCTGCATAGTCCGATGAAATATCAAATTTTCAAAACCAAACCAATTTTCCAGATTTGATTTGACATATCTAACTTAGATATTGATGCACTTATTAAGCATTTGCTTCTGCCTAGAAGGCAATCCTGAGTCAATTTAACAGAACCTTTTACTGCAGAAGTCTATGGTGTCAGAGTTTTGGCAAGCTTGCCAAAACTAATTTTCCATGTTTGCACTCAAAATATCTTGATAGTTTACCATTTAAAATAAAAGTAACTTTGAACTAATGTAAAGTAGATACTAGTGATCGATCTAATATATGTATCTCAGGAAAAAATACAGAAATTAAAAACCATCGGACTTTGCAACTTTAAGTGATGCACAATTTCTAAGCTTCCTTTACCACAAAAACTAGTGACGATCTCGTGTCGACTGACTGACACGACCGAGAACGACCTGAGCTCGACTCGTGTAGTGATGGAATCCAGGCCGGTCAAGCTCACACCCTTTATGGTTAAAACTTAAATAACAAAATTAATAAATGCATTTATATATCAGTGAGTGAGCATAACGGCCACTGATGCGTGGGCGAGCAGGTGGCGCCACCTGAAGGGGTCATGAGGTAGAGGTGACCAGCCAATACAATGACTTAGTGGCTAGTGAGTAGGTGGATCTTCCGGCTTATTATACTCGTATAATGGCTTATACAGCATATATATATATGCATTTATATTTGTTCTTCTATGTACATTTGTACATATATATTCACTAAGTATTTACTATTTAATATATCTTTGGTGAATTTTTGTAGCTTTTTTTTTGGTTTACTTCAGTTGGGTGTCTTATCATTATTCCATAGAATAACTAATTCGCTTGAGGCCCAATGGACTGTGGGGTAGCAGCCAGTCTCCCAAATAAAATAACTAACATATACAAATAAAAAATAAAAGCATAGTGTATATTTGTATCATTCTCTGCCAGTAAGAGGCTGTTTTCTGCATGGGTAGGGTGGCGGTTTTGAACTGTCGTCAATACTGCACCCACTACATACCCAAATCGCTGGCCATGCACACAAACCACAACCCTGTTTGGCAAACCCGAGCAGTCGGCTGCCGCTCGCCCTACACCCGCACATTGACAATTTACGCGCTACATATATGCTATGTAATATCAATATAAATAAAACAGGTGATCATAGTAATAAGTAATGTTGTATTGTATATTTCCTATTTCGCCAAGCTACCCGTTCCGGTCAACCACACCCCAAGCGCCATCTGGAGTCATTTTCCTGTACCACCACCTAAGTTAGCTGGTTAGTTCATAGATGGCGCTGAAATGCCACTCGGACCTCGTCTGTACTCTACCTGTGTGCTGCTGCAATCTGACGCCACCGTTAGCATCAGCTTTGGTTGGTTGTTTTACGTCCTGGCAACATCTAAGGTCATATAAGGACGGGTACTAACTTGTGACAGTGCGCACTCGTGGCAACTTTATAGTGCTGCCCCACTGGGAGACCAGCCCATCAGCACCATGTACCTCATTCTTTTCTCTCTTTTTTTGCCAGCAATATTCTTCAGCCATTGTGATATTCGTTAAATATAACACCGTATTGGTTTGACGTTCACTTATGATTAACTACCATGTATATCACTTGATATATCGCATAATAGATGGTAATACTTGATGTATCTGTTCAGATGAGAGTACAGTTTTGGCTCCATGCCTCCTGCACACAAGCATCGTCTGCCAATACACGATTTCCGCGATGCATGCACAGAGCATAATCCAGACTGGACTTGTGCGTCACAGAGTCTGAGGAGAGGCAATTTAGGTTCTGTTAACACTGGCTTCATATTGAGCAACTGATGGTCTTTTCGGCACAAATGTGGATTTATAGAGAAAATATGCTTATCATTTTTTAATCATTTTTGATAATTATAGCTGTATCCTATTGATTGATTTATAAGCTTGATCATCAGTGTAAAACAACACAGTGACACACTGTCGACCCACAACACGAGTGTCATTGCCTATCACCAGGTGACATACTAATCGTGGAAATTGTTTATTGGAGCCAGATATACAATTGTTTGTTGTTGTTTTCTCGAAGATATGATATTGCCAAAGCAGACGTCCTAACTCGTGTGGGTACTAACTGTTAATAGACAGTTCATATTGTAATCCGCACAGGACTAAGTGCACGTCTAACTTCACTCACTATCATATTTAAGGCCCTGTCACACTATGATGTTTCTCACCGGCGCGCCGGCAACACGCAACATATTTGCAACCCGTCGACAAACGTCCAACTCTTCGTCGTTTTGGGAGAAAGTTTGATGGGTTGTAGCGTGTTAGTGGTGTGTTTTTGGTGCGCGGCCAACGCGTTTCGACGCGCGGCAGAACAACATGTCAACGCTGTCAGTGCGTTGACGGCTTGTTGGTGTCATGTTAGTACCGTCTCAACGCATACATACCCGCCAGCAACACTTTAGGATGCACCCGCAGCGCATCCACACCGCGCGGCCAACACGTCCAGGCCCGCCGGCAACACGTCCAACGCGCCGAGAAACGCTGGAACAATGTCAATATTGCGCCGACTACCCGTCGATCAGACGTGACGGACGCGCCGACGGAACGGTCGCATTTTGGGGGGAAAAAAACCAACGTTAACCGACGTTGATCAACGTCCTGCCAGCGTTCCGCCGGCGCACCGCCAACGGGTGTTGACGTGTTGCTAACACGTCCGTAACGCGCTCACCAACACGCTGACGCACGTTGCAGCCCGTCGAAAGTTTTGTGCAAGCACAAAACCTTGACGCGGCCCGACACGCGCCGACGGCCACCAACGTGTCGATTCACATGTTGCTATCCGTCACCGTGTACCGACGCGCCAGTAACGCGCCGGTAGCGCGCCGGTAACGTACCGGACGTGTACCGACGTTTCGCCCAAAAATGCAACACGTCGCCACGCATCGAAGCGCGTTCGTGAGAAACGTCGTAGTGTGACAGGGCCTTTACAGCCCACTTCACTCATTGCCAACTTAGTGCTTACTTCACTATCTACGCTGTACCTCCTAGCTGCATGCTTCACTTCCTAATGGGGCTTGCCGGCCGATATAATGCTAGGTGGCGCTTGTGTACTATCAGGCCGTACTCTTTGTGTGCTATGACTGCCTGCCTGACTATATGACTGTTTGCATGCAAGCCTGCCTGTATGACTGACTGCTTGCCTGCCTGCATGTATGTCTGTTTGCCTGCCTGTATAACTGCCTGATCATATGCATGCCTGCCTGTATGCATGTTTGTCTGTATGATAGCCTGCATGCATGTATGACTGCCTGTCTTCTTGTCTGCATACTTGCCTGTATGACTGCATGTATGTTTGCCTGCATATATGACTGCCTGCCTACATGTATGTTTGTTTTCCTGCTTGCCTGTATGCCCGCCTGCCTGTATGACTGCTTGCCTGTATGCCTTCTTGCCTGCCTGCCTGTCTGTATGTCTGTCTGTATGACTGCATGCATGCATGCCTGCCTGCCTGTTTGTCTGCCTGCCTGCCTATATAAATGTATGTTTGCCTGTATGTATGTTTGTATGTATGTATGTTTGCCTGATTGTATGTATTATGTATGCCTGTAAGTCTGCTTGCCTGTGTGTCTGTCTGTATGCCTGCCTATCTGTTTATTTGCCTCCCTCCCTGCGTCCTTGTCACACTCCATTCTTGTCTGTCTGTCTCACTCCACCCACTCCTTCCCTGCGTCCCTCCCTCCTTCGCCCTCTCTTTCTCCATCTGTTTGCAATGCCTCACATGACGCTACACGAACTGATAGTACACGAGCGCCACCTAGCATTATCTCGGCCGGTCGGAAAGCCCCATTCCTTTCCCATTTCACTGAACACTTCATTCAGCACCTACTTCATTCAGCACTCACTTCATTACTCACTTTGTTACCCACTTTAAAACCTGCTTGTGTTGTTCTGTTCACTCTCATATTTTCTGTTTTCTTTAATGCTTTACGCTTCATAGTTGACCTTGATTACTTTTTTTTGTACATTAGTTGAGTAAGCAGGGGAAGTTTCAACCATGGAGAATAGACGCTCTCTTCGTGTGTATTACACCCCACCAGTTAAGCTAGTGACATCTATCGGCAGAATCTGGAACTACTCTATTCAGGTACTTTCCAGCTTAACTGGTGGGGTCTAATGGTCTTCCCCATTCCACTGCTCCTTGTCCTATCCTAGTAATCCTGAACGGCAGGCTAGGTAGCGACAAGTATACATTTGTAAGTCATTGGTTACCACACCACTACAACACCAGTACCACATCAATACCATGTCACTACCACGTCACTACCACGTCACTACCATATCATTACCATGTCACTACCACATCACTACTATGTCAATAACACACCACTATAACATCACTACCAGGTCACTACCATGTCACTACCACATCACTACTATGTCACTACCACATCACTATCACATCACTACCAGGTCACTACCACATCACTACTATGTCACTAACACATCACTATCATATCATTACCAGGTCACTACCACATCACTATGATACCACTAATACATCACTACAATGTCACTGCCGCATCACTACCACATCACTACCATATCACTACAACAACACTACCACATCGCTACTATGTCATTACCAGATCACTATCATGTCACTACCACATCCCTACCAAATCACTACCATATCACTGCAACAACACTACCACATCGCTACTATGTCATTACCACATCACTACCATGTCACTACCACATCACTACTATGTCACTACCACATCACTACTATGTCACCAACACACCACTATCACATCACTACCACGTCACTACCACGTCACTACCTTTTCACTACCACATCACTACCATGTCACTGCCACATCACTACCACATCACTACCACAAGACTACCACATCACTACTATGTCAGTAACACACCACCACCATGTCACTACCACATCACTGCCATGTCACGACCACATCACTACTATGTCACTACCACATCACTACCATGTCACGACCACATCACTACCATGCTACTACATAACTACACAACATACTACACTACGACATACCACATCACTATCATGCTACTACATACCACATAACTACATACCACATAACTACCACATCACTAGTATGTCACTATCATGTCACTATCACATCACTACTATGTCACTAACACATCACTACTATGTCCCTCACACATCACTACCACATCACTACTATGTCACTACCACGTCACTACTATGATACTACCATTTCACTATCACATCACTACCACATCACTACCACATCACTACTATGTCACTATCACATCACTACCATGTCACTATCACATCACTACCATGTCACTACCACGTCACTACTATGTCCCTAACACATCACTACCACATAACTACCACATAACTACCACATAACTACTATGTCACTACCGCATCACTATTATGTCACTACCACATCACTACTATGATACTACCATTTCACTGTCACATCACTATCACATCACTATCACATCACTATCACATCACTACCACGTCACTACCACATCACTACCACATCACTACCACATCACTACTATGTCACTACCATGGCACTACTATGTCACTACCATGTCACAACTATGTCACTACCACGCTACTACCCTGTCACTACTATGTCACTACCATGTCACTACTATGTCACTAGCACAACACTATCACACCACTACTAAGTCACTACCATGTCACTACTATGTCACTAGCACAACACTACCACATCACTACTATGTCACTACCACAGCAGTACCACACTACTACTACATCACTACTATGTCACTCCCACATCACTACCACATCACTACCACATCACTACTATGTCACTACCACATCACTATTATGTCACTACCACATCAGTACCATATCACTACCCCATCACTACAATGCTACTACTACATCATTACTATGTCACTACCACATCACTACTATGTCACTACCATGTCACTACCACATCACTACTGTGTCACTACCATGTCATTACTATGTCACTACCACGTCACAACTATGGCATTACCACAACACTACCACATCACTACTGTGTCACTACCATGTCATTACTATGTCACTACCACGTCACAACTATGGCATTACCACAACACTACCACATCACTACTATGTCACTACCATGTCACTACCACATCACTACTATGTTACTACCATGTCACTACTATGTCACTACCACGTCACAACTATGGCATTACCACAACACTACCACATCACTACTATGTCACTACCACGTCACTATGACACCACTACCACATCATTATGGCATCACTATTATCCCACTACCACACCACGACCATCATATTCCTACATTACTACCAAATCACGCAATATCACTGCCACGTCACTGCTATGTCATTCGCAAGTCCCTGTTAGTCATTACTTCTTTTGACACCTCTACGCAGCTGTGTGTTGCAGGAAGCACATTGCATTCCTCCAAGTTATACCCCTGTTACACTACGACGTAACGAGCCAATGTAAGCCTGATGTGGTGATTTTTCGTCAGTACGTTGACGTACATTGGATTATGTTATGATGACGTCAGAATGACGTTAGACTGACATTGAGCTACGTGATGTTACGTCGTGTTACGTCGGCGTGCGTCAAAGTTTTCAACCTGTTCAAAACTTTTGACGTAACTAGAACGTAAGGGTTTATGTTCGTTGTATATTCTGTCCACGTTCGCCGAACGTCAATGACGCTAAGCTGGTCACTATGTTGCACTACGTTGCACTGGTCACTATGTTGCACTACGTTGCATTACATTGCATTATGTTGACCCACATTAAAGGTGGTGGGAACGTGCAGTCCGCATAGTGAAAACGTCGGGATAACGGACGCCTAACGGACGTCCAATGTACGTTTACCATTTTGCCACCATTTCATGACGTAAGTAACGTAAGGTAATGTAAAGCAACATAGTTCTAGCGATCGAATAATGTTAATGACATACCGTCAACGTAATTACGTTGTCCTCTCTCGTTGAACCACGCAATCACTACGCTTTACTGACGTTACGTTCTCGTCAACTATGCTGCAGCCATGTTGAACTTGTGCCCAAATTTGCATACTACGCCGAGAAGTTCGACGTATTATAATTATTTTCACGTTGTGCCTATGCTGACGTTGTTACGTCGTAGTGTGACAGGGCCTTTAGATAGATACCTTCTACATTGTTACCTCTCACGTGTATCACAAAGAGATCGGTCTGTGAGAACGGGTTCGGCTTGGGTGGTTTTACCTTCTCTCCAGATGCACTCTTGTCTACACAGTGCACACATTGGTGCATATGGTATACATTATTAACGTACATTGCACGATATCAGTACTAGGCACGTGGAGGGTATGGGCTCAGTACAAGCTTGCGAGGGTTTTTATCGGCATGGCTATACCTCTGGAATGAAAGTAAAATAAAGGTTGTTTTATTGAACGACGCCTCTTGTTATCATCAGCTATTGGATATCAATCTTATGGTCATTCTGACATATTTCTTTGGAGGAAACCTGCTGCCGCCACATATACTACTCTTTCCGATAAGCAGCAGGGGGTCTTTTATATGCACTTTCCCACAGACAGGACAGCACATACCACAGCCTTTGATGAACCAGTTGTGGACCACTGGTTGGAACGAAAAATAGCCCAAACTGTAAATGGGTCCACTGAGCAGGATCGACAGGATGACCAACACCTTCACAGGTGGGCACTCTACCGCTTGAGCTACGTCCTGCTCCCACCTCTGAAGTGACAAAGACCCATATCGTGTGATAAATGATTTTATTAAATGGTCTATATTATAGATGCTATAAACATATTGAGTGTTATTGTCTACATCATATAATTATCGCACACGTGCATTGCTTGGAACCAGACGCGAATAGGTATAGCGCAGGTTTCCCGTGTGAAAGGTAGGGAGTTCTAATCCCGGCCGAGTCAAACCAATAACTTACAAAAGTGATACTTATCGCTACCTAACTGGTTGGCTTAGTATCAGGATAATGTGACTGAGTGGGGAATTAAAATGATTAAAATGGTTCAGGTATTTCCCTAAGTTGGGGCATCGAACATGAAAGCCTCTGAAGCGCGCATTAACCTCGATACGCCTCGATCAGTATTTGCCCCAGAGTACATCAGGGTGAAAATCGCATAACAGGTGTTAACCAGTTAATTTTCAGGTTGTGTATCGCTTTCAAGTGACGGGGATAAGGCCCCAAACAAATATTTGTGATCGTCCTTTTGATCACACAAATCATGGTTGGGCGGGCGGTTTTTATTTTCATTTGATATTTTTCTGGCATATGACGTAGATGTAATATGTAACCAGACACGATGGCCGAATGAGTTGAACATCTGCCTCCCGTTCTGGTAGGCCGTGGAATTCGAACTCCTGGGTTTGAACCCGAACCCTGGCCGAGTCAAACCAATGACTTAAAAATGTATATGAAAGTTTAATTGCTGCTAGCCCGATGCATTTTTAACAGTTTGATTTTTTTTTAATGAGGGGCGGGCGATTTTTCAGGGGCGGGCGGGAACGATCACCATTTTTCTTTAATTATTTGGCCTAACTTCCACAGCGGTTGGTGCCTGACGCGCTCACCAGGTGGTGCTAGTGATCTGGGTGTGGCGAGACTGGCGTCCAATTACCTACCACACCCTGGAATAGCATCGCACTAAATTTATTGATGATTGCCAGCGATAGTTTGTTGGGCTCTCTGGGGATTTGTTTGTGGGTATCTTTATTCTTTAGAAGGATATTCTTGTCAACGCCGATGCACTGGTCTTCTGCCATTTCCTCAAATATGTTAGGGAATTCCTGTAAATACGAACAATTATTTCCACAACCGTATTAACATAATCCCATACATACTGGCAGTTATTTCCCCAACTGCATTAGTGTAATCCTGTAGATACTGGCAGCTATTTTCCCAACCACGTTACTGTAATCCTGGCAGTTATTTCCACTACCATGTTAGTGTAATCCCATACATTTGACCTCCTGGCAGCTATTTCCACAACCACATTAGTGTAATCCTGTACATACTAGCAGCTACAGTAGATACTGGCAGCTATTTCCACAACCACATTAGTGTAATCCTGTACATACTAGCAGCTACAGTAGATACTGGCAGCTATTTCCACAACCACATTAGTGTAATCCTGTACATACTAGCAGCTACAGTAGATACTGGCAGCTATTTCCACAACCACATTAGTGTAATCCTGTACATACTAGCAGATACAGTAGATACTGGCAGCTATTTCCACAACCACATTAGTGTAATCCTGTACATACTAGCAGCTACAGTAGATACTGGCAGCTATTTCCACAACCACATTAGTGTAATCCTGTACATGCTAGCAGCTACAGTAGATACTGGCAGCTATTTCCACAACCACATTAGTGTAATCCTGTACATACTAGCAGCTACAGTAGATACTGGCAGCTATTTCCACAACCACATTAGTGTAATCCTGTACATACTAGCAGCTACAGTAGATACTGGCAGCTATTTCCACAACCACATTAGTGTCATCATCATCATCATGCTGTCGGTCGCGATGCGACAAAGACTGCTTTCATTACTTGACTGCCGCTCTCCTTGTGCGGTTGTACATTTCATGAAAGCTGCCTGCAAAAGTGTTGAAGTGCTGCTGGCTTTTGGAAGTTACCAGCGGCACTCTCTCGGGGAGCAAATAGAGGTTTCACACCGGCAAGAACATGTCAAGACAGGTGCAAAACTATTTGTCCCTGCAGTGGCTGGTCGGGAGATGTTGGGAGTTCCATACATCAACTGCCCTTAATGCTGCCACAGTGACATGGTTTTCTGTTTAGGGTTTGCTCCCTTAGCCTTCGGTTCTGTCAAGGACCTGTACCACAATGCAGTGGTTTACAACTCTGCAAGGCAGGGGCGTCAAACTCCCTGAGGTATTGCTATACCTGCAATACCTGCATACCTGTACATACTAGCAGCTACAGTAGATACTGGCAGCTATTTCCACAACCGTATTAGTATAAAAATCGACAAATGTATAAAAAGAAATCGTTAAGCTTTACCGGAGTGAAAATACATAGTAGTCTACTTACTATATAAACAATGAAATGTCATTTACACTATTAAAGGTAATATACTTTCTACTTTCAATTTTAAAATGTATTATTTTTATTGTATTAGCAATGTATATGTGTTATTTTTAATTGGGGAAAGCGCCTCATAAGTATTGTACTTCTGCTTTCTCATTTTCCATGCGAAACATTACATAAATGATACATGATACATAAATATCAGCTTGTATGTACAATGATCATGTGGAAATAAATTAATCTTAATTTTAATCTTATTGTAATCCCATACATACTAGCAGCTATTTCCGCAACCACATTACTGTAATCCTGTAGATACTGGCAGCTATTTCCACAACCATACTAGTGTAATTATGTACATACTGGCAGCTATTTCCCCAACCATATTAGTGTAATCCCGTACATACTAGCAGCTATTTCCCCAACCTCATTACTGTAGTCCTCTAGATACTGGCAGCTATTTCCACAACCATACAATTAGTGGAATCACGTTCATACTTGCAGCTATTTCCCCTACCATATTAATGTAATCCCGTACACACTGGCAGCTATTTTCCCAACCATGTTAGTGTAATTCCATATATACTGCAGCTATTTGCCCAACCATATCCCATACATACTGGCAGCTATTTTCCCAACCATGTTAGTGTAATTCCATACATGCTGCAGCTATTTCCCCAACCGTATTAATGTAATCCCGTACATACTGGCAGCTAATTTGCCCAACCATGTTAGTGTAATTCCATACATACTGCAGCTATTCCCCCAACCATATTAATGTAATCCCATACATACTGGCAGACATTTGCCCAACCATGTGACTGTAATCCTATAGATAATGGCAGTTATTCCCCTGTCACACTACAACGTAACGAGCAAACGGAAGCCTGACATGATCACGTTTCATCATTATGTTGACGTATGTTGGGTTACATTATGATGACGTCAGAATGATGTTAGACTGATGTCGAGCTATGTCACGTTACGTCGTTTTACATCGACGTAACTTGAACATAAGGGTTTGCGTTCGCCGTACGTTCTGTACACGTTCGGTGAACGTCAATGATGTTAAATGGACGTTGGTCAAACGCTGCTTACTATGTTCAACTATGTTCCACTATGCCGACCCACATTAAACCCGGTGGAAACATCCATGCGGCGTAATGGGAATGTCAGGAGAACGTCAGGAGAACGTCAGGAGAACATACGTTCAACATACGTTCAACGTTTAGCCACCATGTCATGATGTATGTAGCGTCACGTAATGTAGTTCTGGCGATCGAGTAATGTTCATAACGTTCCGTGAGCATAATGACATTGATCTCTCGTTGAATGACGGTATCACTATGCTTTACCGACGTTAGGCTCTCATCAACTACGCTGCATCCACGTTCAACTTGTGCCCAAATTTGCATACTACGCCGAGAAGTTCAACATTCTTCACGTTCTCCTTATGCTGACGTCATTACGTCGTAGTGTGACAGGGCCTTTACTTCCACCACAATGTTAGTGTAATGACTAAGCTTGTAAATGAGGATGCTATGAGTGATGTAGAATCACGTTGTTTATGGTCACGGCCCTGGTCGTCATGCTCTGTTTCACAAGTCCACCCTCAGTGTGGTTTCTTCTCCACGGTCTGCTGACCTTGTGTGACGTAGTGGGGCCCTCAGTGGACCCACCGGACACGCCCCTCCGCTCTCCAGAAGGAAGGCGCCCGCGGTGCATAGCGGAGCTGGACACGGGGATTTGCATTGGAGTTTTTAAATAACAGATTCGTCAAGTTAGTAAAGACAGAAGGTAGGCAGTGATTCAGTTGGTTGGTTGTCGGAGTTTTACATCCTTGCTACACCTACGGTACTGACTAGTGACAGTGCACACTCATGGTGATTTTATATTGCTGCCCCACTGGGAAATCAGGCCACTGGCACCATGACCCGATATCCCACTCAGTCATTATCCTGACACTGAGCTAACCAGTCCTTGCCCTATCCTATTAATGCCGAGTGCTGGGCTAGGAAGAGACAAGTCATTGGTTTGAATCGACCGGGAACCAAACTCCTGATCTCCCACAAGCGGCGAGGCCCTCGCTCTACCGATTCGGCCACCGCGCCAGGTCCCAGCATAAGGAAACCCTAGAGATGTCATCTCAGGCTCTTGTTTGACCACCTTTTCCATTTACTTTACATTGTGTTTTATTATTATACTAGATTATGTTATTATATTATAATATAGTATGGAATATAATATATTGTGTTATATTATACTATTATGTTATTATATAGGTATAAAGGGGCGGAGGTGTGTTACTGCTTATTTATGTATTAGTTATTCTTTATCTCGCTATTGGAATATTAGCCAATGAATGCATGACTGATATTCACCTCGTACAGCGCCCCCTGCACCGGCTTTCGCCAGGTTGTGCACCAAACCCACCTGTAACACATACTTGCAGAACAGACTCAGCCATACTGTAGTCATTGCCGCGTACTTCTTACTGACTAGCAGCTACTACCTGCTATCACTATTTGCAACGGTCACCGGGTGACCATTTCACCGTCCAACATTTGCCCAGTGCGGCCCCGGAACACCTTAACAACAACTTAATTAAATTATACCCTAATAGTGACACCCAGGTAGGTATTTTTCACCCCGATCTACCACTCAACTATTTACAAACGCGTCATTCGCTGCTCACTTTTCAAACTTTACCGGCAGAGGCCTGTATTTCCTCTGCCAAGAGAAGTAAGTAAAGATAAGCTCCAACCCATCTCCTGCTTGTAGTTTTATATCTTGAACATAGCCATTTTATATTATTATAATATATTATTATAAGATATTAGTTATATATATTATTATTATATGTTATTATATTATGAATTCCGCCCGTAGTTCTGCACAAGTAGCTTAATTTTCGTTGCAAATGATGTGAATGTTTCTTTTTTCAAATGAGGGTGGTGTCGCGGCGGTGCGCGTTGCTTCAGGGGTAACTGTAAAGGCCCTGTCACACTACCACGCTTCTCCCGGCGACCCGTCAGCATTGAAAGTAAAATCTTGCACGTCGAGAAACGTCCAACTTTTCGGCGGTTTGGGGAAAAAGATTGGCGTCAGCGCGGCGCATTATTCGCGCGTGGCCAACGTGTGTCGACGCGTTTGGAAATTTTTTTTAAAGTGTGGCGCGACATGCTCATATCACCTTAGATGTTGGTAGGACGTAAACCAAGAAAGCAACGATTTGGTGCAACGTGTGGAGACGACCCGCCCGCACGCGCCGTCTGCCTAGCATTCCCATAAAGGTTATTCCGGCGCGTCCAACGGAGCTCGACGACCGCCTAACGTCCTTACCCATATATTTGCGCGCGCTGGCGGTCGTTGTTTTTTTTTTTGACACGCTTAAAACCTTGGTCGACCAATAGCACGCGCCGGCGTTTTGCGCCGACCATCAACGTCAAGGATAGTGTACCGTCGTGTACCAACGCGCGCATAACGCGCCCCCAGCGTGTCTCGATATTTCACCCATTTTCGCCCCAAAACACCACACGTCGCTGGGTCGCCAGCAAGAAACGTCATAGTGTGACAGGGCCTTTACGGTTGAGCAGGTTCCCTTAATGGGCAAAGCTTTGAAAGGCATTCATGCAGCAAGTACCTGTACGTGACCTCGTTCTGGAAGGGTGCCACTCTAGTACCTTGCGCTGCTACCATAACCCAGGGATGTTGGTTATGTTGCAGTCACACTATGACGACAAGGGCGACGAGCGTCCAACGAGTTGGACTTTTGGTCTGTCGTCAGGTGTCATTACGGTGTCATTACAGTGTCGTTCGAGTGTCGTCGCAATTCGTCCACTTTACTCCTCTCGCGTCGGTTGTCGTTGGCAAGTCGTCAAAGTTTTGGACATGTTGAAAAAGTTGGACGTAGCTCGACGACTTCAGAACTCGTCACGGTCACATCACGGTCATGTTACGCTGACGTCGTTGCCATTACGCACTCGTCGTTGCCATTACGCACTCGTCGGCGTCTCGTCGGCGTCTCGTCGGCTCCTCTTTGCCTTTGGGTATATGGGTCGTTCTCAGAAGCTGTGTACCACTTGAGGTAGTCTACTAGAAATGCATATTTCAAAGAAACCCTTTATTGGAGTGTCAATATTTAGATTTCATCAGTTAGCCAAATAATGTGGGAGATAGTTTAGATCAAAAGTAAATGTTAATATTGTGTATTATGTATCTTATTGGGATGGATGTAGCTAAATACATAGAAAATTACATCACTAATTTGTGACATTGTCAACAGCATTGAAAATAAAGTGTCACAAACTTAATGAAAACCTCTGAACAACAGCTCATTTCACTTCAAATGGTCATATACAATGTCTTCATTAAGTTGAAGACATTTATTTCTAAAAAAAAATTGTTAATGATGAAATAGTTAACATTTTCTGGAGTCATTAACATCGTAACATTTCGTTTCCACTTGCAAATACTATGAAACTCTGTATCAAACACTGAGTACAGATACAGTACAGGAATTATTTTCACCATTTGACACTATGCATGGACCCAGTTATGGTATAGTAAAAGATAAATCCTGAAATTGCCCCTAAACATTGAAATTTGAGCCGAACATTTGTGTAAAATTGTTTGTTTCCACTTTGTTACTCTGCTAATCCGTTACTCTGCTAATATTTTCTTGCTTTTCTCTTTAATATTCACAAATAAGACAAAACCATAGCAATGAGGTTTCAAATTATTATTACTACTGTTTATAAAGCAAGTGGCATGTGAAATGTCCTAAAAATGTCAAATTTTGTGTGGAAAATATTTGATTTTGGAGTCAGATTGGTTTCCATGCTATACTGCTATTTATTGGGTGTGAGCATCATTTGACCTACTTAAAAATGCCAGAATATGTTTATTTTCAATTATTCAGATGCAAAAGGACATACACATTGAGGAAACTTGCTTATAGGACTTTGGCAGCATTTTGATTTTCTGGTACTGATGTCACACTATTGGTACACAACTTCTGAGAACCACCCATATATAAACCTGTGTCTGTGTGTGTGTCTCTTTGTCTCTGTGTCTCTGTGTGTGTCTCTGTCTCTGTATGTGTGTCTCTGTGTCTATGTGTGTGTCTGTGTGTGTCTGTGTCTCTGTGTCTATGTGTGTGTCTCTGTCTCTATGTGTGTGTCTGTGTGTGTGTCTCTGTGTCTGTGTGTGTGTCTCTGTGTCTGTGTGTGTATCTGTGTATGTATGTGTCTCTGTGTCTCTGTGTGTGTCTCTTTGTCTCTGTGTGTGTCTCTGTGTGTCTCTGTGTCTGTGCGTGTATCTGTGTGTGTGTCTGTGTGTGTGTCTCTGTGTATGTGCGTGTGTCTGTGTGTGTATCTCTGTGTCTGTGTGTGTGTCTCTGTGTCTGTGTGTGTGTCTCTGTGTCTGTGTGTGTATCTGTGTCTGTGTGTGTCTCTGTGTCTCTGTGTGTCTCTGTGGGGGGGGGGGGGGGGGGGGGGAGGGAGGGAGAGAGGCAGAGAGGGAGAGAGGGAGAGAGAGAGAGAAAGGTGGGAGAGAGGGAGGGAGGGGGGAGGGAGAGTGTCTGTGTGTGTCTCTCTCAGAGACACACACACAGACACACACACATAGAGACACACACACAGACACAGAGTCACACACACAGAGGCACACACACAGACACACACAGACACAGAGACACACACAGACACACACAGAGACACACACATAGAGACACACACAGAGACACAGAGTCACACACACAGAGACACACACACAGAGACACACACAGACACACAGAGACATTGAGACACACACACACAGACACACACAGACACGCACATAGAGACACACACAGAGACACAGAGTCACACACACACAGACCCACACAGAGACACACACACAGACACATACACAGACACACACAGACACACAGAGACACACACACAGAGACACAGAGACACACACAGAGACACAGAGACACACACAGAGACAAAGAGACACACACAGAGATACAGAGACACAGACACACACAGGCACCGATGTCGTTAGAGCGTCGTTTCACCCACGTCGGGCTGTCGTCCGGATGTCGTCCGAGTGTCGTCCAACTTGGCCCGAATTTGCATATGTCGTCGGGTTTTAGAAAATCCAACTCGTTGGTCACTCGTCGTCCTTGTCGTCGTGCTTGTCGTCGTAGTGTGACTGAACCATTAGCAAGGCCTTCTTCTGCCACGAGAAGTGTGGTTTCTTACAGACACAGCTATCTAGGGTGGCATAGGACAAGCCTCTATAGGCCCCTACTGCTGAGAGACGAGGCCTAGCCCTGCTCCCAACAGACCATTATATAGTACAGTAAAGTAAAAGTAAAGCTTGTTTATTTAATGATGCCTCTTGAGCTACATTGATTTTATATCATCGGCTATTGGACATCAAACATATGGTCATTCTGACATTTCTTTAAAGGAAACCTACTGCCGCCACAGAGGCTACTCTTTCCGATAAGCACCATGGGGTCTTTTATATGCACTTTCCCACAGACAGGACAGCACATACCACAGCCTTTGATGATCCACTTATGGACCACTGTACATCGGCTCAGGGTAGATTTGGACTAGAATCACGCACTTCTTCAAGAAAAGATGAAACTTCCCATAGTGGTACTCTGACACCTATGGATCATTTTTCTTAAATAGACCCCTAAAAACAGCGACCTTTGCCGAGCACCATCTTGAATTCAAATATGGCCACCAAAATTTACAATTGTAGTCAATATATTCATATTTATACAGCATTGACGTCAAAAGGTCGATTCGGTGATGAAATCGGCTATCACTATCAGCTAAGAGTAAGGAGACAGGCTCACCCTCCACTAGCAGAAGCACCAGGCCTGGATACCTCTTAGAAGGATGTTATGTATATATAAAGGCTGCCACACCCACTGTGTTCGCGGTTAGGCCATGCGCAGTAAGGCTCGCAGTTACTGCGCGGTAGCGGTCGCAGTTACTGCGCGGTAGCGGTCGCAGTTACTGCGCGGTAGCGGTCGCAGATACTGCGCAGTAGCGGTCGCAGATACTGCGCAGTAGCGGTCGCAGTTACTGCCTGGTAGCGGTCGCAGTGACTGCGCGGTAGCGGTCGCAGATACTGCGCAGTAGCGGTCGCAGATACTGCGCAGGAGCGGTCGCAGATACTGCGCAGTAGCGGTCGCAGTTACTGCGCAGTAGCGGTCGCAGATACTGCGCAGTAGCGGTCGCAGTTACTGCGCAGTAGCGGTCGCAGATACTGCGCAGTAGCGGTCGCAGATACTGCGCAGTAGCGGTCGCAGTTACTGCGCAGTAGCGGTCGCAGATACTGCGCAGTAGCGGTCGCAGATACTGCGCAGTAGCGGTCGCAGTTACTGTGCAGTAGCGGTCGCAGATACTGCGCAGTAGCGGTCGCAGATACTGCGCAGTAGCGGTCGCAGTTACTGCGCAGTAGCGGTCGCAGATACTGCGCAGTAGCGGTCGCAGTTACTGCGCAGTAGCGGTCGCAGATACTGCGCAGTAGCGGTCGCAGATACTGCGCAGTAGCGGTCGCAGTTACTGCGCAGTAGCGGTCGCAGATACTGCGCAGTAGCGGTCGCAGTAGTGTTGCGGGGTTCCGCAGTGCATGGTCATAGAGGATATACCCTTCTCATCACCACACTATGTGCGCTGTATGAGATGGTCTGAATGTTAATTTATTGGGGTTTCACGTCCAAACAAAATATAAGGGCGTGTCAGGACGGGTAGATACTGACTTGTGACAATCCGCACTCATGGCGACTTCATAGTGTTGTGCATTTGGGCTACCATGCCACCGGTAGGTACCATGGCCCGATATGCCACTCAGTCACATTATCCTGACACTGAGCCAACCAACCAGTCTTTGTTGGATCCTAGTAATGTCGAGCATCAGGTGATGTAGTGGCAAGTATCAATTTTGTAACTCAAACTGGCAATTCAAACTGGCAATTATTCAAACTGGCAATTATTTCACGTGGGAAGCAAGAGTTCTCCTGATTGGTCCTCCATTCCAGTCCGTCCTTTGTGATGGGCTGAATAGCACTAGTAGTAGTACCATATGAAATCACTATAATTCAAAACCAGACACAGATAATTTGTTTATGGGCTAATAAATTTATTAATCAGGCTTAATAAATTTTTACACAGCCTTTTGCCTACACCTTTGTGAACAATCTTATAGCACCTATTTCTCAATAATACAATTGAGATATTGGAATTACCTATACTATATCATCAGATAATACAATCTGATCAAGATCTAATATCAATTATTACTTATTTGCAGGTTATATTTGAGTTAAATATTTTCTATAATGCAATTACTTATATGCAGGTATAATATTATATTATTGATTGTACTATCATACTACTATATGATATCATTCTGAGTACTCTTCATTCAATCCTGTAATGAAAACTTGAAACGGAAGACATAATGACACAGCTACAGAAGATCACGGTCACACTCTCAGCTCACATCTGGCACACTCACTCACATTTGCACTTTCATTTCTCACAGCCACCATCATTCAAATTTCACACTGGGATCATCATCTCTCAGCCAAATTTGGAACAGGAGAGATGATGCTTCCTAACCAACACAATTTTTATTTACATAATTAAATACACTATTTGATTTCCATCTCCCAAGTCTTTTTATACAGTCTATAGGCATCCCCACTCGTGCGTACGCTTGTGCTCCTCCTCGTCGTAGACTGTGACATGTTACCATTGGCCACCATGTATAGCCACATGATTTTAATGCCGCTTGCATGCACTTATTAAACACTTTTGCTGTCAGAGGATTTCCATTGTTCATCATGAATGCTGGTGCACCCTCTTGCAATGGAGTCAGCTTTATGTACTTGAGCCAAGCTCGCAGTGGACAGAAGTTTTGCCTTGCACCTTGTGGTAGCTCAATACTGTACACATCCTGCGGTCTGTGTGTGGTCTTAGTGCTTCTAACTGTTACTGTTAGATGTGATTCGTGTGCCTTGATGTCTTCCTTGAGCAGCATGTGACCGCCATCACCAGTTACCTCGGAATAAAATAAGTTAGATTGTCTTAATAAACACAAATAGCCTATTAATAATGCAACAATCAACACAAGGCCATCATCTTTAATTTTGTTAAATTTTATAATTATCATTTTAATATGTTTAATATTTAATGGATATGCTCTATTTACAGTATTGTTTTTAAGTTTACAAATCCCGGCTTTAATTACAGTCATAGCATAACAATCAAATGATTCAGTATCTCCTTTCATTAATCTTATCCACGTCCTTGCTCCACTCATATAATTCTTAATCGCTCCTTCTGTCTTTAGGTTATCATTTAAATATAAAGCATACAACATTACCGTCTTCATTTTGGGCCTCTTAGGATTGTCACCAATATTCTTGCAAAACATTAGATACTCCCTAAACTGTACCCTTTTATTTCTCCAAGTCCCTGCTGCTAATCCTGCTGAGAAGTACACACCTATCCTATGTACTAACGCCCGTCTACTCTCTGCAAATTGATAAAGGCAAAAAAAAAAAAAAAAGAATTATCAATATGCAGCGGCCCTGTTCATAAAGCAACATCGAGGACCTGCTCATTAAAAGAAACATGTACTTTAGTTAATAACTTTTGCTGACATAATTTATCAGCAATTATTTTAAATTTATTATCCAAGAACAACCTACTTAGAGCATCTGCTAATACCAGGTCTTTTCCAGGTTTATGGACAACTTGTACGTCGCAAGAATATGTGGCTGCAAACCTCCAAATTTCGCGAGCACAAGCGCATAATACCGGATCCTTCCCAGCACCAGTAGATAACACCTGTTGGGAAGCAGCATTATCCGTGTTTATTACAATACGATAATCATGTGGATCAGGTGGAGACAAATTTTTTAAAGCAACTACCAAATTCACAGCTTCTAGCTGTGCAATATGAAATTCATTTGTTAAATATTTTGAAGAATACATCTCAGAATAGTAATGTGTTGGACTGAACGCGCCTCCACCGCGTAATGAAGAATCACATTCGATGATCCACTTCTTGCTAGGGCTATGATGCAACAAAACTAGCTTATTATGACCTTCTGAGTAACGCAAAAACCAAGCTATATCTCTAATTAACATATCTGTAACTTTAACCTTTCCTATAAATGGTGTATTCCTGAGAAATTCTAGAATTCTATTCATAAAAACACGTGCAGACATGACACACTTAGAAATAAATTGTAACCTACCTACCAGCCTCTGCACATTTTTACGCGTAACTTGTTTACCCACGATCCACTTTTTACATTCCCATAAAATATCTAATAGCTTGTTATCCGGAATACGTACAAATAATTCTTTTGAATTTATCTCATAACCTAACCAAATTAAAGTTTGTGTAGGAGGGACACATTTTTTAAACGATAATTTTAAGCCTAAACATGCAGTCAATTTTAGGACATAATCATACGCCTTTTGTGCTTTAACCAATGAATCCTCCACCCCCACAAAATCATCCAGAAAACATAAAGCAAAAAACCCCATTTTCCTCATCAAATAAACCACAGCAGATGTCGTGCGAGCACAAGCCATACTCGATGTTCGACACCCGAACGGTGGAGCAATATCGAAATAAATTTTTTCATTAACTTTAATACCAAACAACGGTACACTTAAAGGGCACGTCCGTAACTGTCTATAAGCCCTTGCCAGATCAATTGACCACATAAAACAACTTTTACCCAATTTTGTAACCTCCTTAGCTAAGGACATTATAGTGGGGAGATTATATTTATACGGCTTCCCTTGATAAAAACCCTTATTAATTCCAGAATTTACACTACGCCCCTGTGGGTAACTAAGATCGACTATTATTCTCCGTTCATCAGTATTTTTCTTGGGGCGGGTCATAATAGGGCTAATTTGTGCCCATGGACAAAAGGGCGGATCATCAAAAGGACCCAACAAAGCACCATGAAGTAATTCAGTAGCAACGTAATTATCAATCCAAAACAAATCTTCCTTAGAACGAGCATGATTACTCAACGTTGGGGTTGGTACAACTGATCCAGTAAAGTTGGCTGGCCAACCAAATTCTAAAAATGATACTAGTTCCTTGTCTTCATATCCTAATAATAAATCTCTCCAGTTTTTAATAATTAAACCTGAAGGGACAGGAATCTTAGCCGACAAATAATTAGGCATTCCAGAAGCTCTGACTTTACTAAAAATATCAGCATAGGGAACAGACATTGTACAATTTTCAACTAACGTTGGCCACTTTTCCAACACAAACGGGAGGCAATCTAGTGGTGACTTATCACAGAACCCAACAACATTATTACCATAGATTTGTGGATCTAACAAAACATTAACATCAACACAATTAGCATTTTGCGTAACATTATTAAATTTTAACAATCCATGAACGGAATCAACACTGTCAGCAGAGCAAACTTTTTTAGAACTTTCAATTATACTACTAGGTGGATCGATACTACCAGTATTTCGATCCTTTTTATTAACTAAACAGTTTGGTGAGTTCGAACCCGAACTCCTGATAATTGTAACATTATCAAGGTCAGTATTACCAAGAATACAATGTGGACTCGCTAGATCCGTGGAAATAGAACAACATTCTATCTCATTCTTCAACGTACCAGAACAATCATAACAAACAGGAACATGAAACATAGTATCTGGAGTAACGAAATGAGAAGATTGAGATACAATGCAAGGAGAAATTTTAATTAAGTCGGCGGCTGGGCCAATCTCATTTAGTTCATTGTTGTTCAATTCAGAGTCAAGCACTGTTACACAGTCTGTATCGTTCATATTCGACTTTGCTGACAAGCAAGTACCGAATCTGTCCAGAGGGTGTAGTCCAATATTCAAACTATCTGCTAACGGTAGTTTAAAACCCGTGTGACGGGCACTAGTATCCACTGTTTGGCCGTTACTAGGACAACCGCATCCAACGAACCCAGTCGGTGCCGGAATCACCGTCAATGGTGCCTGATGTGTCGCCGTACCTATGTTTTTAAACTCGATGTCAGTCACATATCTAGTTTTACAATCAATATTGACTAACTTGCGCTTTGATTTATTAAACCATTTATAATGTATCTTTGTCCTCTCCCGTGCCATTTGACAAGAATCGTTACTTTGAGTAACCCTATTTCCTTGAACACCATTAGTGCCACCACCAATTTGAAGTTTTTGGAACTTACAGTTCTTTGATAATACATTAGATGGCGCAAGCTGTCTTTTACACAAATTTACTGAATTTCTTCTAACGATGTTCCCCAGGGGACTTGAAAGTGTCGGTAGTGTACCCTCAGAATCCAATACCTCACTAGCATTATTATATTCATCAACCAGCAAAGTAGAACATTCCGTGGAACTAATCTGATCAGACACAATCGAGTTATTAACAGGCCGACACGCCACCGTCAGAGCCACCGCATTGAACTCACTCCGGCCAGTGTCGACTGGGTTAAGAGACGACGACTGTGCGATGGCGCCATCTGTAGAGTCAGACTTGACACATTGAACTTGCTCCGAAGATACACGCACATTCTCAACCGCACACGCAGCCCCAGACCAGCTGCCAATTAAAAATGCTTTGCACGAGTAGATGATTCATCCCCAACGTTGTCTTTTGCATGTTGTTTAGTTTTACAATCGATTTCTTTATGTGTATGTTTCTTCCTCAATTTAAACGCACAGTAAGAGCAAATATGACTAAATTTATTACTTCCTTCACCATGGTCACCAGTGTGTCCACATGAACCTCCACGGTTCCAAATAATACATGGGCGAGTATCCACCCCTTTTTTGTATTCAGTTGCACTCGACCAGGCAGTAGCATTCACAGTATTATCGATCCGTTTTCCAAGACCACATACATCTCGTCTAACTTCTACAATTTTGCCTTGATCCTCCCAACCTCCCGGTAACCTTTTATCCGCCACCATGTTGAAGATTTTTTCACTGTATGTGAGGCACGTACGCCAGGAGTAATTTTGAGCCATGTCCAAAATAGTGTCAACATGCTCCTCCAAATGTTTTTCCCAGGACACTGGAACGTCACCACGCTTTACCATGCGCCTAATCGCCGCCAAATACTCGAACCAAGTTGATTCACCTTGCTGTACTTTTCCTTTCTTTTCATTTCTGATTACATACTTATGCGGAACTAATTTAAAAGTTTTTGCTTTTCTTGCCTTCTTACCCGCATAATGAATTAGTTCCCTCATCATTGAGCCATCACTGTCCGTATCACCATCCAAATCTGAAGATGCTCGCTTACATGCTCGATGGCCACAACAATTATTAAGACACACTTTACCTTTTGTCGCGTGCACACTCGTTTCCCCAGTGCACACTCTGCTCGAACGAACCTCCGATACCTCGCCAGTGCGAGGAACTGTCACAAGTGAATCTTCCGTCACGTCATCATTGGAAATCGGAGGTTCGTCCGATCTGCCCAGAAATTGTCCTCCATGTCGATATGACTCCTCCAGCCGGCAGATACGATCTAACAACGGCTCTTGAGATGATTTCAGCTTCACATCCAGTAACGTAGCTATATTACCAAGTGTCAACATCCCTGTATCACTTGACGTCGATGGCACTGGTGGAACCGAGTCCAGCTCCTCCATTTGTAACTGCGCGGTCGACACGCGCCTGTCAGATGAATCTTTTTCCTGGAAAACACCATTACAACCGTCCCCGGAAGACTCCATTGACCTCAACAAAGCCTTGGAATACTTCCCTACTACAGATTTTACTTTTGGCATCTTCAGCGTAGTAAAATTCAACTCAAGCAGTATCAGTACGTCAATGACGGTGGCCAGGTAAGAACTGAGCTACGCTTGGATTTACTACCGGAAGTCAATTCGGTCCATAGCAACGCGTGCTCCGAACGGTATCTATGTTACTTATCATATCAAGCCCGTAGCCAGGTATTTTGAATTATGCATGTTTCCGGCAACATGGACAATGTAGTTGAAGATTTATACTGCCTATCATTCATAAGTCTGAATAGACTTGTTTTCAGCATTAGACAGTTTATCGACAGAAAGCCCGAGCCTACACTTTTACCGACCCAAGTGATTTTTAACCTCCCACACCACATAGACATGGTATGAGAGCAACCGGCCTTTGATGATGCTTTAAGTTATACACAGTGGTGGAAATCAAAATTGGCAGAGGTGAGAGGGGGCACAGGGACTCAAACCACCGACCTTCAGATTAGGAGTCCTACCTAGAAAGAAGTCTGCCACTCTAACCACTCTGCCACAGAGAACGCCACACATAATTGTAGATATAATCCCTGTGGGTGGATGGAGTGTTTTCAAATGGGCATTGCACATATAAAATCGTGCTTTTTGATGGTATGTTATATTAGAATAGTGCCCATGTATATATGGACATACCTATACGTTTGAATGTGGTTAAGCAGGCGTTTAGCAGAGGCCAGAAACCAGGCGAGAGAAACCAAGATTGCACAGAGTCAGCGGTGCATATCTGTTGTTGGTTTCGTATCGGTAGCGAATTATTATGGACATATAATATATAACATGTTCTTTCTTTCGTATCAGTATTACAGTATTATGGAAATATATAACATGTTGGTTTCGTATTAGTATTGAATTATTATATAACATGTTGGTTTCGTATTAGTATTGAATTATTATGGAAATATATAACATCTTGGTTTCGTCTTAGTATTGAATTATTATGGGAATATATGACATGTTGGTTTTGTATTAGCATTGAATTATTATGGAAATATATAACATGTTGTTAGTTTCGTCATCTATATCGACTTAATAAATAATATAGTATATATATATATATCTATATATATATATATATATATATATATATATTCAGGTCATATATAGGTATGCATCCCTGAGGAGTGATGGTCTCAAATTTATACCTTATCATAATTATAGTGGGAGTAGAGTAATAGAAACTGAAATGCCATGTATTTCAACATATAGCTGCTAGTCAGTGCTGACTACTACAATGAAATGCATTTTAAGATGTGATATCCCTTCAAGGCTGATCCGATAACACTTTATCTGACTTGGTAAATAGCGTTGCAGTCTAAAGCCGTGTTTACACGGGAAATTGTGAAGCGAATTAGGCAAATTGATTTATATGAAGCGATGTAGTGGCGCGTTTACACGGAGCTAGTTTGAAAGTGTTTCGGCGCCGGGAACCAGCAGCCTTAGTGTTCCGCCTGTAGCCGGCGAGCACTGCTATTTGCTTAGTTAACACTCGTCGATTCGACGCCGATGTAGCTGCTACGTTAATATCGCTTGGAATTTAGGGTTAATTTAATTAAATTTCATTATTTGAGTATGTAATCCTGTTAAATATGATCGCATTCAATAGTTTTCGGCCTAATCGGTCCCTAACACAGCCGGGTACCAGTGTATAATTACAGCTGAGCCTGTAGCCGGCGAGCACCGCTATGTTACACTATTGCCACCCGGGAACCAGCGGAATCGCTTCATATAAACCACCTCACAAGGTGGTTTACATAAAGTGAATCATATGAAGCGAATCAGCTCTAATCCGCCTCAGAGTCGCGTTTACACGGCGAATGTGAGGCGAACTAGGCAAGGCGATTTATATGAAGCGATTTAACTCTCCCATGTAAACACGGCTTAACATTGAACATATGTTTAATAATGAATATTCACTGCTGCACTCATCCACTGATGGATGCTGTCACTCTGTCACTCCACTACTCCCACACTTTCATACTTCCCTAGCGATGTGAGATTCCTTGATTGAAATACAGTAAAACCTCTCTAACCGACCACCTCCACAGATCGACCACTACCCTATATTGATCGCTTTATTTGGGTCACAAGCGATCGCCCATACAATACCACTGTAACGATACCAAAAAAAACTCCCTAAACCGACCACCTCCCTAAATGGACCAGTGGTTGATTTAGAGAGGTTTAATTGCATACTGTTCTGGCAACATTTGAGGTCATAATCATCAAGATGGCGACTGACTTGCCTCACCAGTAAAGAATGCACACTCCACTTAACAACAGACTTCATAAAGAGGCCGACCGAGGATCGTGTTTCCATTTGTCTACCAATACTGTTTTTTTAATTTTTCAGTCTCACTGCCCGTGTATCGCCATGGTGTGTGCCGCGTCATGCGTGACCGAACTGTGTGGGCAGGTGTCGACCTGGTGGCACACTTCCAAGGTCCACACCCACTCCGACAGAGGCGATGTGATGCGCCCGGGGTACCACGCCAACCTGTGCGCATGTGTGTAAGTAAGGCTATTTAAGGGGCTGTCACATTAGGGTTTTTTGCGGGAGCGCACGGTGGCGTAGGCGCGTTACGTCATATACATCGGCATATGCCGCCATACGCCGCCATATGCTACACATACGATACGAATACGCTACACATATGCTACGCATATGCTACGCATATGCTACACATACACTACGCATAGGCCGTCATGTGCTGGCCTATGCTGGCCTATGCCGGCCTATGCCGTTGTATGCCGCCATACGCTTTCTCCCGTCCGTCCGTCCAAATTTTGTTGTGCATGCTAAAAGAATCTTGACCTATGGGAGCGTATCGTTTATACGCTACTCATATGCTACTCATACACCGGTGTACGCTCCTCGTACGCCGGTGTACGCTCCTTGTACGCTAGGGGTGTGCCGGCGTAGGTTACGCATACGCTCAACTTGCGTCACCGGCGTATCTCTAGCGTATGTAGCATACGCATAACCTACGAGTTACGTATGGGAGCGTACTCCTAGCATATGCACAGTGTATGCACAGCGTATGCACAACATATTCCAAGCGTATGTCATAGGTCTTGACATCGATCTTGACTCATACGCTCATACGCTATGCATACGATGCGCATACGCTACGCATACGCTACGCATACGCTACGCATAGGTTCCATATGCCAATCAAAACCGTACAAAAATGTCACAGTACGCTCTCATACGCTCCTTGTATGCTCCTCGTACACTCCTCATAGGTTATGCATACGCTCAAAAACACCCAATAGGTCACCAAAGGTCATGATAGGCCGGCACGCGCAGCTTTTTCCCATTTTCGACGTAGGTTTTCAATACGCTCCCGCCATATGCCGTAATGTGACAGGGCCTTAAGGTTGCGGCAAGCTTATGAGACATTGACCTCATAACTTATATGCAAAACGAAAACGCCCTCTTGCTGTCTTAGATATTTGATCGTACATATCGAATTTAGATACTGGTGTATTCATTAGACTTTTGACGCCGCGTCGAATGGAGATTGCGTCGATAGGTTAATCTTGAATACTCTATAAAGAAGCCATTAGGCCAAAGAAAATATATAAAAATTGGTGATCGTCCCCGCCCGTGCCTGAAAAATCGCCCGCCCCTGATTCATTAAAAAAAAAAATATATATATATATATATATATATATAAATATATATATATATAAACATATTATTACCAGTTACTCTACTAAAATTAGCTACTATTCCATAGGCAGTTGCCATGCCATAACTATCTACCATAACAAAACTGGCCGCTTTGCCAACACTGGATACCATACCTTAATTGGCTATCCTACGATAACTGGTTACCATATGACAACTGCTGTATAACTGGTAACCATACCATGTATGGCTACCACACCATAACCGGTTACCATACCACAGCTTGATATCATGTCATAACAAGCTACCATGCCATAACTGATTCCGATATCATGACTGGCTATAATATTACAACTGGCTACCATACCAAAACTGCCTGCTATACCAATGCTGGTTACCATACCATAACTGACTATCCTATAATCACTTGTTACCGTGATATGACTGGCTGCATAAGAGTTTACCATGCTATATCTCACTACCATACCATACATTGTTACCGTACCATAGCTAGCTACCATACCATAACCAATCACTGCAGAATAACTGGCTACCATACCATAGCTGGTTACTGTTCCATAACTCGCTGCCATGCCATAGCTGGGTGCCATACCATATCTAGCTATGATACATAACTGGTTACCATATCATAACTGGCTACCATACCAAAACAGGTTAAGATAGTAAAATTAGCTACCATACCATTCCGAAATATCAAGGAAAATAACAACTACCAAGTACAAGCTCCACCCTATAACACCTCACCAAACTAATAAACAATATAATAACCAAAAAGTTATAGTTCACCAAGACAAGTTAAATGTATCCTGCAACTATTTTCAGCATAATCCCAACTACACTAATGGTAACAGCAAGTCATACCAATGGTATCAATTCCTCCTCATGGGTATGATCAACAAATCAATGATATATTTAAAGTCATATGACTATACTCCTATCTAACCATCTCATCCATAAATAGTACATATGAACCATAGCTGCAAACCCTGGAAGATCAGTACATCGGTACTGAAAAAAAGATGTTATTCAACTGGAATACAAGATTTCACCCGAGCCCCCCTAAAAAAAAAACACGTACCCATGCATACATGTGCAAGTGGTGTGGGGCCGTTCAAGTATTAGATAACGATATTTTTGTCAAAATTATACCCCCCCCCCCCCGACCCTTATATTGCTGATTAATGCTAGACCATATGCCACCGGCCCTGTCACACTACGACGTGACTACGTCAGCGTAGGCAGAACGTGAAAATAATTATATTACATCGACGTTATGGGCGTAATATGCAAATTGTGGACGTGAGCGTAACGTGAAAGTAACGTCGGTGTACGTCGTGACCTTAGCTGTAACGTGACAACGTTAGGGGGGAGGGGTAATTGGCGACGTGACCGGGTGTTAGTGTAACGTGAGCGTAACGTCGCCGTAACGGGTGCGACGTGGACGTAACGTGACCGTAACGCCACCGTAACGTGACCGTAACGTGACCGTAACGTGACCATAACGTGACCGTAACCGTGACCGTAACGTGACCGTAATGTGACCATAACGTGACCGTAACGTGACCGTAACGTGACCGTAACGTGACCGTAACGTGCAAAACGCTGCCCACACGTTGCTCCCACCCGGGCCGTCGGTCTGACGTGACATAATGTGACTCTAACGTCATTTACGCTGCTATAACGATCGCGGAACGTCTACCTAATGTCATTGTCACGTCATCCCGACGTAACGGCTTCACGTCGAGATATGTCGAAAGTTTTGAACAAGTTCAAAACCTCGACGCGTGCCGACGTAACACGATGTAACATGACGTAGCTCGATGTCACTCTAACGTCATTATGACGTCATCATAACGTAACCCAACGTACGGCAACGTAATGATGAAAAATCATCACGTTAGGCTCACGTTGGCTCGTTACGTCGTAGTGTGACAGGGGTATTACGCTTGGACATACACCCCACCCCCCTCCCCGCCCCCACACGCGTCACGTAATAGTTGAATGGCCCCTATTTCACTTGGGGAGATAAATGCAGCCTACTACAACCATATCTCTATATATTATATATATTATATATATATATTATATATATATTATATGTATTATATATTATATATATGATATATATGATATATATGATATGTGTGATATATATGATATATTATATATATTGCATATTATATATATTATATATTATATATGATATATATGATATATGTGATATATATGATATATTATATATATTGCCTATTATATATATTATATATAGTAAATATATTATATATATATTATATATATTATATATATTATATATATTATATATATATATTATATATAATATATATTAGATGTACATATAGCTTATAAGTTGAATCTCTTACTAATTAGTATTTCAGTCGTGAATGTCTATGTGTGTTCTGAATAAATATAATATGTACATCTTGGTTATTATTTTAATTGGCCTTCAAAGTATGTCTTCTTATTGACTGATATGTCGCTATGCATCTTCGTCTGCTGTATTGAGCTAATGCATGTAGCTTTGTCTTGTTTAGGATGCTTCTGATCGTTGCCAGTTTCCAAGTTGGCATGGCAACAGGTAAGAACCTTTTTAATGCGATAATAGAATGTGCATAAATTACACCAGCGCGAACGCGGGGTGTCTAGGTTATCGTACTGCTCATGACAGGGGGGTGTAGTGGGTGTTTTAGTTATTGTGCACCTATTTGAAAATATTTGGAGTGTCTACTCACACAGTACTGTGTCACTAAATATGTCATTTGTCTGTCGACAAAAAGTCAGTCATCTTGATACATCTTCAACTGTAATACTAATAGACCCCGCCAGTTAAGCTAGTGACATATATCGGCAGAATCTGGAACTACTCTAGTCGGGTACATTCCCCGACGGCCTATGATTTCACATGCTATATCTCCATAAAGAATGCTTGGAAAAATAATAAAATGCTTGATTATATTCAGATATTCATATCTCAACAGGATTCAAGCTCTTATCCTTGTAATTTTTTTTTTTTTTAAAGAAAACTATATTGTATTTTTCTTCTGCAATTTCATCACTGCTCTCTTTGTATATTACACCCCTCCTGTTAAGTTAGTGGTATCTGTCGGCAGAATCTGAAACTACTCTAGTCGGGTAGTTTCCAGCTTAACTGGCGGAGGTCTATTGATTTTGACAACCCAACTCTAATAACACACAACCCAAACCAACAACTCTTATACCAACACTGGTTCTTGTCCTATATCCCCGTTAAATGTTCTCTTACACCAACACTTATGCCTAGCCTATATCCCCTTCAACTGCTCTCTTCCACCAACACTTATTCCTGGACAATATCCCTTTCAACTGCTCTCTTACACAAACACTTATTTCTGGCCTATATTCCCTTCAGCTGCTCTCTTACACCAATACTTATTCCTGGCCTATATCCCCTTCAACTGCTCTCTTACACCAACACTTATTCCTGTCCTATGTCCCCTTCAACTGCTCTCTTACACCAACATTTATTCCTGACCCATGTCCCCTTCAATTGCTCTCTTACACCAACACTTACTCCTAGCCTATATCCCCTTCAACTACTCTCTTACACCAACACTTATTACTGACTTATATCCCCTTCAACTGGTCTCTTGCACGAACCCCTATTCCTGGCCTATATCCCCGTCAACTGCTCTCTTACACCAACACATATTGTGGGCCTAAAGGTCATTTCACTGCTCTCTTACTCTTACACCAACACTTATTCCTGGTCTATATCCCCTTCAACTGCTCCCTTACACCAACACGTATTCCTAGCCTATATCCCCTTCAACTGTTCTCTTACACCAACACTTATTCCTAGCATATATGCCCTTCAACTGGTTTCTTACAACAACACTTATTCCTGGCATGTTTCCCCTTCAACTGCTCTCTTACAGCAACACTTATTCCTAGCCTATATCCCCTTCAACTGCTCTCTTACACCAACATATATTCCTGGCCTATATCCCCTTCAACTCTTCTCTTACACCAACACGTATTCCTGTCCTATATCCCCTTCAACTGCTTTCTTACACCAACACTTATTCCTGACCTATATCCCCTTCAACTGCTCTCTCACACCAACACTTATTCCTAGCCTATATCCCCTTCAACTGTTCTCTTACACCAACACTTATTCCGAGCCTATATCGCCTTCAACTGCTCTCTTACACCAACACTTATCCCTGGCCTATATCCCCTTCAACTGCTCTCTTACACCAACACTTATTCCTAGCCTATATCCCCTTCAACTGCTCTCTTACACCAACATTTATTCCTGGCCTATATCCCCTTCAACTCTTCTCTTACACCAACACTTATTCCTGACCTATATCCCCTTCAACTGCTCTCTTACACCAACACTTATTCCTGGCCTATATCCCCTTCAACTCTTCTGTTACACCAACACTTATTCCTGTCCTATATCCCCTTCAACTGCTCTCTTACACCAACACTTATTCCTGTCCTATATCCCCTTCAACTGCTCTCTTACACCAATACTTGTTCCTCCCCTATATCCCCTCCAACTGCTCTCTTACACCAACACTTATTCCTGTCCTATATCCCCTTCAACTGCTCTCTTTCACCAACAGTTTTCCTGGCCTATATCCCCTTCAACTGCTCTCTTACACCAACTCTTGTTCCTGTCCTGTATATTTGAATGGCTCCGTCATATAAACAAATCCTCGATGTCAGACAATAAGTGCTAATAATAATGTTAAGTTAATAGAGTGCCCTTGCCAGCAGTGGTATTTTGGCGATGATGTGCAATCAAACGATGATATATTTTCAACCTGGCTATAATTGTGGAAGGATTGAGAAATTAGATTTACTTTTTTTTTAAAGTTTGTTAAACAGATGGCTTCGTCATAATAACAAATTCTCCATGTCACGCAATAAGTGTTAACAAATAATAATAATGTTAAGTTAATAGAGCGCCCTCACCAGCCCTCACCAGAAGTGGCCATTTAGCGATGCTGTGCAATCAAACCATGACATATTTTCAACCTGGCTACAAATGTTGAAAGACTGAACAAAAAATTGATTTGCTTTTTTTTAAAAGTTAGTTAACCAGATGAGTATTTAGGGGAGATTATGATTTCTTTCCTCTGGTAATCATCCCTAATGTTGGCATTGGAAGTGTTTGTCATTTTTCAGCCCTGTGTACGGGAAGGCCAGCGCACGATCCAAACGCTTCCCGAGTGCAGACGGCGCTGGCTGCCCAGCAGCTGGAGTATATATGTACCACCGGATACGAAGTGACGCCAGGAGTCCACCACTACACGGTCCGCTGCACAACAGACAATAAGTGGGAGATCCCGCAGAAAACGTGTGTCGGTAAGTTGCCACAACACGCCAAGATTCGATTCAAACGTGTTGGTGCCAACATGATGAGTACATGTAGTTTGGGAACGAGGGCGTGCTTGGATTGCCAGCAGGGGCTCTACGGTGGCGCCACCTTTTTTAAAAGTTTTTTTAGGGTACATTAGTTGTTTAAGCAGGGAAAATGTCAATCACGGACGCTTGGTCTTCCTCATTCCACTGCTCCTTGCCCTATCCTAATAATGCCAAGCCCCTGTCTAGGAAGCGACCAGTATCAATTTTTAAGTCATTGGTTTGACCAGGATTCGAACCCACGACCCCATGATCTACCAACACTGGAGACGGTTGCTCTAACACATTCGGCCTGTTGGGGACCATGGAAGGCTGATCGCTGACTAAGGTTCCCCCCTTATGGACTAGCTGAACGTTACTCGCTTTGTTCCGGCCCATTTGCTTCATTCCGCTCATTTGGTTAAAGCTGCATAGTCCGATGAAATATCACATTTTCAAAACCAAACCAATGATCTAGATTTGATTTTACATATCTAACTTAGATACTGATGCACTTATTAATCATTTGTTTCTGCGTAGAAGGCAATACTGAGTCAATTTAACAGAACCTGTTACTGCAGAAGTTTATGGTGTCAGAGTTTTGGCAAGCATGCCAAAACTAATTTTCCATGTTTGTGCTCAAAATATTTCAAAAGTTTACCATTTAAAATATAAGTAACTTTGAACTAATGTAAAGTAGATACTAGCGATCGATCTAATATATATATCTCTGCAAAAATACAGAAATTCTAAACCATCGGACTATGCAACTTTAAGGTATCTTTAACACACACACCCTTCTTTCTATTGGTTAAAGCTGCATAGTCCGATGAAATATCAAATTTTTTAAACTAAACCAATTATCTAGATTTGATTTTACATGTCTAATTTAGATACTGATGCACTTATTAACCATTTGTTTCTGCGTAGAATGCAATACTGAGTCAATTTAAGAGAACCTGTTACTGCAGAAGTCTATGGTGTCAGAGTTTTGGCAAGCTTGCCAAAACTAATTTTCCATGTTTGCACTCAAATATCTGAAAAGTTTACTATTTAAAATAAAATTAACTTTGAACTAATGTAAAGTAGATGCGACTGATCGATCTAATATATTTATCTTAGAAAAAATACAGAAATTCAAAACCATCGGACTATGCAAGTTTAAGTACTCGAGGCAAAAGTAAAGCTTGTTTTATTTAATGACACATCGAGAGTACATTGATTTTTATCTTCGGCTATTGGATGTCAAACATATCGTCATTCTGACATATTTCTTTGGAGGAAACCTGCTGCCGCCGCATAGGCTACTCTTTCTGATAAAGCTAGGGACAGACAGGACGCGAATGTCATGTGGGTGGCATATTACAAGCGGACGCCATGCAGTTGTCATGCGGAAATAGCGAACACACTGGACGCGGAGGGCACACGGCAAAAAAGCTATGCATACATATATTACCCGACTTGACTTTACCCGACCTGACTTTATCAGACCTGGCTTTACCTGACCAGACTTTTCCCGACCTCACTTTACCCGACCTCACTCTACCCGACCTCACTCTACCTGACCTCACTTAACCCGACCTCACTTTACCCGACCTCACTTTACATGACCTCACTTTACACGACTTGACTTTACACGACTTGACTTTACACAGAAACTTTATGGTGTTGTTGGGTAAATTCAGGTCGGGTAAATTCAGGTCGGGTAAAGTCAGATTATGTAAAGTAATGTTGTGTAAAGTCAGGTCGTGTAAAGTCATGTTGTGTCAAGTCAAGTCGGTAAAGTCAGGTCGGGTAAATTCAGGACATGTAAAGTGAAGTTGTGTAAAGTGAAGTTGTGTAAAGTTAAGTTGTGTCAAGTGAAGTCGTGTAAAGTGAAGTCATGTAAAGTGAAGTCGTTTAAAGTCAGGTCGTGAAAAGTCAGGTTGTGTAAAGTCGGGGAAAGTCAGGTCGGGTAGAGTGAGGTCGGGTAGAGTGAGGTCAGGTAGAGTGAAGTCGTGTAAAGTCAAGTCGTGTAAATTCAAGTCGTGTAAAGTCAAGTCATGTAAAGTTGGGTAACGTTGGGAAAGTCGGGAAAAGTCGGGCAAAGTCGGGTAAAGTCGGGAAAAGTCGGGCAAAGTCGGGAAAGGTCGGGAAAAGTCAGGCAAAGTCGGGCAAAGTTGGGCAAAGTCAGGCAAAGTCAAGCAAAAGCCAAGCGGCACCACGCGTCAAGTGGCAAAAATCGCTCCAAAAGCGATTTGATCTGTCTGGACAAGAACCGTGTGAGAACCACATGAGAAGCGCCCGCGCCAGTGTGTTTGGCTTCTCTTTCATGCATTTTGATTTTCGCCGCGTGAACTCCGCGCGAAAACCGCGTGACGTCCGCGTCCAGTGTGTTCGCAGCTGAAGCAACAAGGGGTCTTTTATATTTACTTTCTCACAGACAAGACAGCACATACCACAGCATTTGTTGAACCAGTTGTAGACCACTGGTTGGAACAGAAACTAGCCCAACCTACAAATGGGTCCACTGAGCAGAATCGATTGAATGACCTACACCTTCATAGGTGGACACTGTACGGGCTGTCACATTACGGCGTATGGCGGGAGCGTATTGAAAACCTACGTACGCCATCGGGTGCCACTTTCGGGTGTGTTTGAGCGTATGAGGAGCGTATGAAGAGCGTATGCGTAGCGTATGCGTAGCGTATGTGTAGCGTATGGGAGCGTATGGGAGCGTGCTGTGACATTTTTTGACAGTATGGGCCATACGCCCTCATAGGTCGCGTTTTTTTGAGCATGCACAAAAGAATTTGGACGGACGGATTTATGAAAGCGTATGGCGGCGTATGCATCATAGGCTTCACATACGCCGGCGTGTTGCGGCACTGGCGGCGTATGCGTAGCGTATGCGTAGCGTATGCGTAGCGTATGCGTAGCGTATGCATAGCGTATGCGGCGTATGGCGACGTATATGACGTAAGCTGCTACGCCGCCATACGCTCCCGCCATACGCCGTAATGTGACAGCGCCTTTAGCTACGTCCCGCTCTCTGGTACTCGAGGCCGCAGTTGCAATAGTACTAATCTTAGTGCAGTAGTAATAGTAGTGGTATCTCTGAGCCCTCTAGGTAAACAGTCGGTCTATCACTGTCTTTGACATTTCAGGAATGTACACAGTTATATTGGATAATTACGTAAGATACTGAATGGAAATTAAGCTTCATAATCTGAAACGATTTTGGAAAATAAAACTCAATAATTACTATATCCACATGAGTAGTGGGGAGGGGAGGGGTTACTTCCCAAGCTTCCAACTCGTCGAACACTCGTCCATTGTGTGAGTCCTGTACATGGTCCTGTACAAATTGGTCGGAGCCATGGGATTCAGTCTGAAATAAGTACTGGTCAAGTCACACATAGCAAAAGACCATTTTACGACCACTTGCAAGAACAAAAATACGCAAATATCGACGACCTTCTTGAGCCCAAAAGCAAAGAATTGAAGGAAAATGAAAGGTGATTGATTGCCGTTCAGTTGGGGATCAGTCGGTGATCGGTCGTGCGACCAGTCGCTGACTTTTGTTTAGACCAGGGAAGATTGGGTGGGGACTGGTTTGCGACTGGTAGGCTAGTGATTGGTGTTCAAATGCAGATTAATTGCCAATCGATCGCCAACCCGTTTGAGATTAATTCAAAAGGGTATATATATATATATATATATATTATTATATATATATATCTAATATATATATATATAATATATATATATATAAATAAATATATATATATGGTTTTTTGGGGGTTCAGTGTTCGACCAATAGGCGAGCAGTCAGCGATCAGCCTTCCATGGTCCCCAACTGGTTCCTAACTGGTCTTCGATCAAAATCACCCCCCCCCCCCCCACGTCTAACCCAAGAAACTCACTTCGTGACTAATCTGGGACTGGTCGGGGCTGACCACCTACTGATCGACAACTAATCCCCAACTATGAAAAAGCTTGGTGACCAATTTGGTCGCAAAAAGGTTGTTGGTGCAACACCTGCAACCTTCTTGTGCCCAAGATGATGAAAAAGTGTTTGCTGCTCAGTGAACACTGATTTGAGACCACTAAAGGTCTTTTTACACCTATCTACGACCACCCGAATTGTGTATGGTCGCAAGTGGTCGCAGTGGCCTTCTCTGTGGCGGAGTGGTTAGAGTGTCTGACTTTTTTCTAGGTCAGACTCCTAATCTGAGGGTCGGCAGTTCGATTCCCCGTGCCCCCAGCTCTGCCAATTTGGATTTCCACCGCTGTGTATAACTTACAGCGTCATCAAAGGCCAGTTGCTCTCATACCATGTCTATGTGGTGTGGGAGGTTAAAAAATCCCTTGGGTCGGTAAAAGTGTAGGCTCGGGCTTTCTATCGACCAGCAGTGGAATGAGGAAGACCAGTCATTTATGACTGAAATTTCCCCTGCTTAAACAACTCATGGACCAAAAAATAAATAAAAAAATGGCCCCAAGCCTTATGTGACTGGGGTATAAGACATTTGACGTCCAATAGTCTAAAACCCATCTGTTGAGTGGTGGTAGCATTAATTGGATAGCTGCATCGGGTAATGAACTATCACAAAAGGAAATATTGCACTCTGCAATGAATTGCAGTAATTAATAACAGCCTCGTGTCATATTGCTTGCTTTTGGGGGTGTTTGTAACCTTACGACGGTTACCGGCTGCAGAACTGCAGCAACATTAAATCGGTCCAATCTTTGGTTGAAGATTAATCTTCAGTAGGGACGGTTGTAGAAGCTGGGGATGTCTTTACAACATTCAAAATGGCAAAGCATTGGGGCGGCCCCGAATCTCTCCGGTCCAGCGGTAGCAGAGCACTCGTATCCAGTCGACAGCAGCAAGGGTTTGGGAGGAAGGGATGGGTAAAGATGTGTCCAGCGGTTCCAGCAACAAGAACAAAGCGAGAGAAACGATAAGGTAAAGGGCCCCACCCAAGCATACAATTCCCTTGATCAGGGGGGAAAGTAAGCATGGGAGAAAAAAAAAGGGTAGAGTACAGGAAAGAGAAATGAGGAGAGTTGAGTCAAAGGACCGTGTCTATTTGCTCTATGATGACCAGCCGGCAAGCCAAAGACACGGACAGAGTAAGAGTAGAAAGTGAAATGCTTGTGAGCTCCCCTTCCTGGAACTTTTTTCAGACAATATCAAGGAGGAGCATGGCCAGCGGAGAGGAGATAGAGAGAGGTGTGGACGAAGTGCGATCCGGATAGCAAGTGCGTCTGTCGTGTCATATTGGCTTTTTATGTTTGCAGATATTGATGAATGCAACGAATTGAAAACATGTGGATCCAACACAGAGTGTCGCAATGTACCTGGTTCCTATGTCTGTATCTGTGAGGCCAACATATACCGTACCGGCAACGACTGTCAGTGTAAGTGCATTTATTAAATTCCTAAGTAGGGTTTGTATTGCATTCGCTGTGCATTGGTTGCCTCCCAGTACACGAATACTGACAACCGACTGGTCAGTCTATTACTTTTGGGGTTTCTGGTTATTTGGTCAAAACATATCAATTTCACTTTCAATTACTCAAAATAGCTCAAGTGTATTTGTATTTTTTATTGAGGTTGTCTTTTTTTAGTGACAGTGTATTTATGCAGCCCATAACAGTTAACTCTAAAGGCTTGTTTTCGCTGCCAGACAGTAATAATCTCGTAGTTCTCCTTGTTTTGTCACTTTCAGTTGTTGTGTAGCTGTCCACTGCTTGCATTATTTCTCTGTTTGTAAGCATTATTCCACATCACCCCACCCTCTGTGACTTTGTTGGTTCTCCAATGGGGACCTTTCATGAGCCATTTCTCTCGCTATGCATTTGGTAGCAGCACCTGTTCCCGGTCCAAGTTGGCCATCATGGTTGGATAGAAGGGTGTAGGTTTGTGTGTTGGTGGTGTAGGTGTGTGGTGGGGGTGGTGGGGGTGGGGGTTAGGGATGTGTGTGTGTGGGTGGGGGGTGTTAGGTGTGTGTGGGGGGTGGGGGGGGGGGGGGGGGGGGGTTTAGGGGTGTGTTCGGGTGTAGGTGTGTGGTGGTGGCTTAGGGAGGTGGTGGGGGGTAGGTGTGTGATGGGGGGGGGGGGGGGGGGGGGGGGGGGGGTTAGGGGTGTGGGGGGGTGTGTGGTGTGTGTGGGGGTGGTGTGTGGTGTGTGTGGTGGGGGTGTGGTGGTGTGGTGGGGGTGTAGGGGTGGTGGGGGGGTGTGGTGGTGGGGGTGGGGGTGGGTGTGGTGGGGTGTGGAGGTGGTGGTGGGGGTTTGGGTGGTGGGGGGGGTGGGTGGTGGGTGGTGGGGTGGTGGGGTGGTGGGGTGTGTGGTGGGGGTGTAGGTGGGTTGGATGGATGGGAGGGGTGGGTGTGTGGGGTGAGGGGTGTGGTGTGTGGGTGGGGTGTGGGTGGTGGGTGGTGGAGGTGTGGTCTGTGTGGGTGGGGGTGTGGGTGTGGTGGGGGGGTTGGGTGTGGTGGGGGGTGTAGGTAGGTGTGGGGGGTGGGGGTGTGGGTGTGTGGTGGGGGGTTTGGGGTTGTGGTGGTGGTTGGGGATGTGGTGGGGGTGTGGGGTGGTGTGGTGGGTGTGTGGGTGGTGGGGGTTGGGGTGTGGTGGGGGTGTAGGTGTGTGTGGTGAGGGTGTAGGTGTGTGTGTGGTGGTGTAGGTGTGCTGTCTGTGTGGTGAGGGTGTAGGTGTGTGGTGGGGGTTTAGGGATGTGGTGGGGGTGTAGGTATGTGTGTGGTGGGGGTGGGGGGTGTAGGTATGTGTGTGGTGGGGGTGGGGGGTGTAGGTGTGTGGTGAGGGTTTAGGGGGGGGGGGGGCATAAGTAGGTGTATGGTGATGGCTTAGGGTTGTGGTGGGGGTGTAGGTATGTGGTGGGGGTGTGTGGTGGGTGTGTGTGTGGTGAGGGGTTTAGGGGTGTGTGGTGGGGGTGTAGTGCTGTGGGGTGGGGGTGTAGGTGTGTGGTTGGGGTGTAAGGGGTACTGGGGGTATAGGTGTGTGTCGTGGGGTGTAGGGGGTATAGGTGTGTGTCATGGGGTGTGTTGTGGGGGTTTAGGGCTGTTGTGGGGGTGTAGGTGTGCGGTGGAGGTTTATGGATGCTAAAGATTGTGAGGTGCCGCTCTGCAAGACACCCCTACACCCCCACCACAAACCACCTACACCCCCACCACACACACCATCAACACCCACTACACACCCCCACCACATCCCTACACCCCCACCACATCCCTACACCCCCACCACATCCTAATGCCCCCACCATACCCACTCACCACACACCCCTACACCCCTACCACACACCCATAAATCCCCATACACCCCCACCACACACACCAAAATCCTCACCACACCTCCATCACACAAACATACACCTCCAACACACACCCACCATACACACCTACACCCCAACCACGCCTATCCCACACAAACACCCCTAAATCCCCACCCACACACCACCACACCACCACCACACACACCAAAATCCTCACCACGCCCCTACACCTCCACCACACAACCCTACACACCGACCACACAAACATACGCCCCCCCACCATACACCCCTCAACCCAACTACACCCCCTCAATCCCCACTACACCCCCTCTTATTTAGAGACACTTGATAGTAGAAGGAACTGCTTCTATCCAACCAAAGCATTAGAGAGACGGGCATGGTGCGCCATCTGACGAGAGACTCATGCAAACTGAAAGGTGCCCATTGGTTTGTTGTTTGGCTACCTGTAGTTAATCGTAGTTACTTTCCCTCACTGCCTTCACCTTGTTGTGTTAGTGTGTCAGTATCACATTAGGATCACTGGCTCTCACCTGATCATCCGAGTTGAGCAACGGTGATCCTAGTAAGTACATAGATGGGTGACCACCTGGGGATACAAGGTGCAGTAGAAATCCTGCCACAAACTTATATTATAGCCTATTAAAAATTGTGAATAAGTAATCACGTGATAGATGATTTCCGCCATCAGCCCATCCTCTGACGGCACTTCAAAGAAATTGTGTAGAACTACTGCATCCACACAACAGAAGATAGGACATAAAGGCCGTATTCGATTAAACAACTCGGGTCACCCGAGCCACTTTTTGTCACATGCAGAGGCCATACGACCCCGGGTTGCATAAACGAATACGCTCGGGGTAAAAAAAAATGGTGACTTAATCCAAAACTTTTTTTTTTTTAATAACCAATATAACTACAGTAAAATAGGATTTAAAATATTTTATGATTGCATAGTTTAGTTATATTTCCATTTCATTAATCTGGGTTATTAAAAAAACATTTAGGACTGGTACTGGTACTGGTAGTTGTTATCCTACAGGACGGTAGCAGTGCAAATGTGAAGTCATCGCTCCTAGCCACCCCCAGCCAAAACGTGGGGCACTGGGGTTGGGTCGTTTTGCATACGGCCTGTGTATTTTTAGACTCCACTCACGGTGTTCTATTTGAAATCCTAACGACTCGGGCGACCCTGGTCACCCGAGGCGTCATAATCGAATACGGCCAATTCTCGGAAAATAGAAAAGAAATGCCAAATATAATAGCCCATTTTAGGAAGGTTAGGTCTTCCATCCGGTGCTGACTTAATAAATGCATTCCTATGAAGCAAGTGCCTCTCAATATGTTTGATATCTGCATTTCTATTTAGAAGAGCTTATATAGAGATCTAAAAAATATATACTTTGATGGTCAATTTCTTTCGTATTATATTCATGTTTTCATTATTTATGTTGGTCATTTTCATATTTTAATCGTTTTATTTGATTTATGCATGTGAGGCTTCAGTAATGTGAGGCTTCAGTAATGACTGCATTGAATAACTATATAAACTTAGTAGTCGCTTCCAGAGTTTATCCGCAACCCAAGTTTCAGCAATTGTCTATTAAGTATAAGTATTAATTAATATAATGATCAATTATGAGTTCTCACTCATCTCTTTGAGATACAAAGAATGTTCTGATCATTAATATGGTGGCTTTTGTGAGACTGGTTACTAATTGGTGTAGCTCTGTAAATGAGATGAATGAATCAAATTAATCATTTGTTTTAATACGTATTCTCCAAATGCATTTTAATAACCATATTATTTCAAATGTATGGCATACTGGCATGCTTACGAGAATATGTAGGCTTAATGAAATGTGAATCACCAATGTCAAGAAATTGAGAAAGTACCCTTGTCCAAACAGAGTGAGAGGTCGTTGGTGTCTATGCAATTTTGTGTTTCAGATCCAGTGTGTCGGTCCCCGCCTATCGACCCACGCGCATCCACAAATGCCATTTTTGGTCGGCCGAACAATGTTTTGGCGTATTATTGTGTTTCTGGATATGTCAGCCATGAAAGCACCAACGCTTACAGTGTGAGATGTAGTGAGACAGGGGACTGGGTGTTTCAAGAAAAATCAGGGAAAGACAATTGTCAAGGTGAGTAAGAAAGGACAGAGGTACAAAATATGCTTGATGTTTAAATCATCATACCATCAATTATACCCCAGTCACATTACTGCTTGCGGTCACTTTACAACCACAAAAAAGGGGTGGTCGCAAAGAGGTCACAAGTGGTTGCAAGTGGGTGCAACGTGGTTGTACTGTGGTCGTCATTGGTTGCTGACCTTCTTGTGACCATTTTGGTCGCAAGGAGATTGCAGCTACTGCACTAAAAACCTCCTTGCCACTAAAATGGTCACAAGGAGGTCTGCGATCATTGCTTTGGTAGCAAGGAGGTCACTAGAAGGTGGGCTCTTTGCTCCAAAGTGGTTGCAAGGTGGTCGCAAGGCATCGCAAGACGTCTTGTGACTGGGGCTTCAGTAACTAGATGACTATAATACATGTTTATTTGCTGGACGTAAATAGCCTTTATTTGGCTGGCTCGTGTAATATATGCATAAAAGACATCCAGGCACATGTGGAGAACAAAGGAAGATGTAAATGAGACGTCAGAGTTCAAAGGGTGCCGGGCGTTTAGGGCCCTGGACGTGAATAAAGCATTCAGTATCCAGAAGTCAAAGTGTTTAGTTGGCATACTTTCACATGTTGTCAGATAAGGATAATGCCGCCTGCTAACACACTGCCAAGCCTCAGGCCGCCAGGCCAGCTCATCCTCTGCAACAATGCACATTCAAACTGGAAAACATAGATCAAAGCATATAACATATATGCCACGGCTTCAGGAGTCGTTACAAAAACAGAACGAGTGCAATGCTGTATCTTCCTTCACGTCATGGGCGAAGAAGCCCAGAAGGTTTTCGCCAACATGTCCATCACGCTTGCCGAACAGGACAAAATCGGGCCGCTAATGGAGGCATTTCAAGCATACTGTAGCGGTAAATTGAATTTAATAATAACACATTACTCTTTCAATTCGCATAATCAAGCCACTGAGAACATGTCTACATATATCACGGCCCTCAGAGACAGAGTGAAAGATTGTGAATATGGGCCGGTGGAAGAATCGTTGTTGCGCGATGGTTTGGTGGCTGGAGTCAATAACATTAATTTGAGAAGCAAAATGCTTCAAACAGCCAATCTTATACTGGAAAAATGCATTAATATGTGCAAGCTCAGGGAGTTCAGTTCTGACCAGTTGGAGGAAAAGAAATCGGACGTGGAGGTGAAACAAATCGATTTTCTGAACAGATATGCAAATGCGCATACCGGTGCACCGGTGGTTCGCCCGTCTAGGCCACCATCTTGGAAATCGCCATCTTGGAAGGCTGGGAAAAGCGCCGGTGCAGGCGAATTCAAGATTCAATGTCAAAACTGTGGTTACAAGCACTGGCGTGGAGTTTGTCTGGCGAGGGGCAAGACTTGCGTTGCCTGCAAGAAGGTCGGGCACTTCGGGAAGGTTTGCCAGAGCAAACTTGGCAGAGTCAATGAGTTGAATGTGGAAGAACCCGACCCTAACAATGCTGAACAGGAACCAGATCCATCGGAAGTCAATGTGTTGATGACGGATCTGTTTGTCGGTGCCATCAAGCGCAGCACCGAACAAGATGCCAAACTCTGGTATGCGACCATCCGAGTGAACGGTCATCCAGTCAAGTTCAAGCTCGACACAGGATCAGAGGCGAACGTTCTTCCGAGGAACATCTTTGACAGGGTCGCATCAGTGTGGCTGATGAACACCAGGTGTTCGCTCGTGACATTTTCGGGGCATTGGATCACTCCCGACGGCGAGGCTTCGATCGAGATCGATGGCAGAAACTTGACATTCCAAGTGGTGTGGGACTGCCAGCCCATTTTTTGGGTAAACAGGCTTGTGTTGTGTTGAACCTGTTGGCGCATGTTGACGAGGTGAACTCTGGCATGCCGGCGAACATTTCCACCCAGAACAATGTCCACAGCTTGCAAGCCGATGATCTGGTAAGCAAATATAAAGATGCTTTTCAAGGTTTAGGCCTGATAAAGTTGAATGCTGTCATTAATGTTGACAAATCTGTACAATCTGGTGTCGACCCGCCGAGGAGGATCCCATATGCGATTCAAAACAAAGTGCATGACGAGCTTGATTGTATGGTGAAAATAGGTGTAATTGTTGAACAAGACAAACCTACTGAGTGGGTAAATTCTATAATTGTAAAAAGCATAATAAGATATAGATTTGTCTGGATCCAAGTAAGTAGAACAAAGCTATCAAAAGAGGGCCATTCCCTACTAAAACTATTGATGAAATTATCGCCAAAACGGCAAACGCACAGTATTTCTCAGTTTTGGACATTATGACAGGGTATTGGCATATAGAACTAGACTATGAAAGTTCAGTATTGGTTACGTTTAACACTCCATGGGGCCAGTACAGGTACACCCGACTGCCTTTTGGCATCAAAACAGCCGGTGACATTTTTATTCAGGAAATGCCACATGTCATGGGCGATCTACCCGGCATAGGCATAGTAACGGACGATATTTTGGTATATGGCTCAACCATCAAGGAACACAATGACAGACTGAAAGCAGTACTGGACCGAGCTAGGTCGGTAAATCTTAAGTTAAACGATTCAAAATCTTTGATATGCAAAACTACAGTAAAGTATGTAGGTCATCAACTTACCCAACAAGGCATGAAGCCAGATCCAGACAGAATACAAGCGATTGTAGACATGCCAGAGCCGCATGACAAACAAGGCGTGCAGAGGTTCCTGGGTATGGTTGGCTATGTGCACAAGTTCATATCGAACATGTCCAAGATCGCTAAGCCATTGCGCACGCTCCTTGCTAAGGATGTCACGTGGCACTGGCAAAGTGAACAGCAAGTTGTGTATGACCAACTCAAAGAGAAATTGAGAACTGCTCCTGTATTGTCATATTATGATGTAGACAAACCCATTGTCATTCAGGTATATGCTTGTCAGTCAGGTCTAGGTGCCGTAATAATGCAGGATAACAAGCCAATCGCACTCGCATCTCATGCGCTCGACTCAGCACAGTGTGACTACGACACTATTGAAAAAGAAATGCTCACAATATGTTTCGGCTGTCAGAGGTTTCATGACTATATCTTCGGCAAAGAAGTTCAATTTCAAACCGACCACAAACCATTAGTGGCGATAATGCAGAAGCTGATACATAAGCTGTCAGCATGTATGCAGAGAATGCGAATGCGATTACAGAATTACAGCATACAGCTGTGTCATGTTAAGGGTTCTCGAATGTTCTTTACAGACACGTTGTCCAGAGCACACAGTGCTAATCTAGGTCATGCTGACCTATTTGATGACACACTCAGCGTCGCTGCAGTGGACATGCAATCGTCCAGTCCGTTAAGTAAAATTGTCAAAGAGTATGAAAATGATGTATCCATGTTCATGTTAATAACACATACTGAATCGTGTTGTGGTACCTCCAAAGCTCCGCGGTGAAATGATAGAAGCGTTGCACGAGATGCACTTGGGTATCACTAAGTCCAAGCAGTTAGCACATGACTGCATGTTCTGGCCTAACATCAATAAACAAATTGAGGAAAAAGTCAGTCTGTGTGACACATGCCAAAATAACCGAAAGAATTTGCATAATGAACCATTGATAAATCACCCGATAGCATGTCAACCTTATGAGAAAATAGGTGTGTGGATTTCTTTTAAATACATCACGAGAATTACTTAATAACTGTAGATTACTACACTAAATACCCAGAGGTAACTTTGTTGAAGGATACGGCATCTGCCACAGTAATCGAGGCCATGAAGGATAACTTCACTAGGCATGGTATTCCGAGCCAGGTGATTTCGGACAACGGTCTGCATTTTAAGGGCCATGAGTACAAAGAATTTGTTCAACACTGGGTTTACAGCCACATACTCAAGTCTCCAGTATCCCCGAAGCAACGGCCAAATGGAAAGATTTGAGCAAACAATAAAAAACATGCTAAAAAAATGTCTAGACACGAAAAACAGATTTTCAGCTAGCGTTGCTTAAATATAGGAACACTCCCCTGCCCGTGCTTAATGCATCTCCAGCTCAGTTGCTCATGAGCAGAACGCTAAGGGGAAGGTTGCCTATGTCAGAAGATAATTTAATACACGAAACACAATATCAAAAAAGGGCAAAAACGGAGAAGCGCCAACAAATTCAGAAAAGCTTTCATGACAAAAAGTGTGGCAAAGCAGGGGAATGGAAGAAAGGGGTGATTTTGGGTCAAACAGGAATTTTTGGAAGGGTATACAAAATTTTAAATGAGTCGGGCAACATGTTGTATAGGAACAGGGTAAAGGTTATAAGGGCTCTTGAAATCGTACAGCCAGAGCCAGTCGGGCAGGCACAAAGTGTGCCAACAACGCAGACAAATGTAAACAACACAGCTAATCTAACTAGGTCAGGTCAGGTGATTAGGCCGGCAGACAGGCTAGACCTCTAAGTTAGTCAGCTGCGAACTGTAATCACACATGAACATATGTGCATGTTAGTTTAAGTTTTACTTGTTTTCAGAAGTCATTATATATATGTCAAAGTAGACACTGCGTCGTAAGGAGGCTAAGCAACTGGGTACATTTGGACATTGGCTAACCTGTGGTTGAAAGCTAAGTACTTATGATGTTACTTCTTTATTACTGTATTATTGTATTTTAACATGTAAACTTGGTGTGAAGGTGACGATTTTTAAGATATTGCATATCTCAATAATACTTGTGAAGGGGGGATGTAATATATGCATAAAAGACATCCAGGTATGTGCGGAGAAGAAAGTAATATGTAAATGAGATGATGTCAGAGTTCAAAGGGTGCCGGCAGTTTAGGGCCCTGGACTTGAATAAAGCATTCAGTATCCAGAAGTCAAAGTGTTCAGACGTTGTACTTTCACAGCTAGTACTACATGTAAGCATGTCCACGTGCTGACCCATTAGATGTAATGGGTGGAGAGAAATAGAAACAATATTCAATGCAATCTTTGGTATGTATTAACGTTAATAATTCACAGCGCAAACAAAGGGTTACTATAGTATGGGCTATTATTTCCATAGTAGAACATTTAATTCATTTTAGGCAAGCAGGTCGGGGGTTCAAGTCCAATACGGAAAGCAGACATTCAGCCCTACAGAGACTCATTAATCTACGGGAGGGTGGGTGGTAAGTTGTGAAGAATGGCCTGACTACTCAGAGTGGCGTCTTGATGAGAAGTGCATGGCAGCAAGGCAACTGGAAGTGAGGCCAGACCTCGCGGTTCCAGGCTCAAGGGTTCTGTCAACATACGATAGGTGGCACCACAATCTGTGTTGATTCGAACCAAAGGTCATCAGCGTCTGCCCTTTGCAATATGTAAATTATCCATGTCACCGAAGCAACATGAACAATTTAAATTGCTCTGAATACACGGCAGGTGGATGCATTCTGGTCCGAGTGTCCCCTGGTGAGAGTAATGAATCTCTTATTAGCATGTGGTAGTAATGGCAGCAGTGGCATGCTGGTCTTCATAGCAGTGGAAGCAGCTCCGAGCCCCAGATCGTCAGTCATTACATATACCATGTAGGCATTGGATTGGTCGCTTGGTTGTTGGTTTTATGTCCTGGCAACATCTAAGATCATATCCGAAAAGGTACGGACTTGTGGCAGTGTGCACTCATGGCGACTTTATAGTGTTTCCCCATTGGGAGACCAGGCCATCAGCACCATGACCTGATATCCCACTCCGTCACATTATCCTGACACTGAGCCAACGAGACCTTTCCCAATCCTAATAATGTTGAGCGCCTGTCTAGGAAGTGATAAGTATCAATTTTTATGTCATTGGTTTGACTCGACCAGGATTCGAACCTGTGGGTTCGAATACCACGATCTACCAAAACGGGAGACAGACGCTCAACTCATTCGGCCCTCCCGTTTGGTCTAGGCATTGGATGACCAAGCGCTCTCAGATCCACATTTTCATCAATTTCAGAAGGACTTCAAGCACATTGCATGCTGTGCAGAGATGGAATTAGTGATTATATCTGAATACGAAACTACAAATTCTATTATGTCCAATTTGAGTAGTCGGTATATTTTATGGTTGGAGCCGCGTGGGGAAGTCGTGAAGGGTTTGTTTGTTGTTGTTTTACATCCTATCAACATCTAAGGTCATATCAGGACGGGTACCAACTTGTGACAATGCACACTCATGGTGACTTTATAGTGCTGTCCCACTGGGAAACCAGGATGCCGGCACCATGACCTGGTATCCCACTCAGCCACATTATCCTGACACTGAGCACACCAGTCCTTGCCATGTCCTAATAATGCCGAGCGCCTGGCTAGGAAGCAACAAGCATCAATTTTTAAGTCATAGGTTTGACTCGACCAGGGTTCGAACCCACGACCCCACGATCTACCAGCACGGGAGACGGACGCTCTAACTCATTCGGCCATCCCGTCTGGTAGTGGTGAAGGGAGTCGGTAGAATCGCCTATTGTGGTTGGCTGCTTTTATGTAAGATAAAGGTAGTGGCACATAGTGTTTTAGGTAAGGAAATGAAGGGTGGTAGAGGTGGATGGCTGTTAGGTAAGATGAATGGAATAGGTAGAGGTTGGTAGTGTGTGTTACATAAGTATCTGAAGGGAGTGGGGCAGCCCTGTGGTTAGTTTATTGCCAGAAAAGACCCAATAATACTCAAAAATATTAATCAAAATGATCAAACCCACCACTTGGTGCACTGGCTGTTCTCTTGGTTAAACAGGTGCTATATTATATGTATTAATGTATATATGAATGTGAAAGATGTGTGATGATGGCGATGCTGATGATGATGCTGATGATGATGTGTATTTGTTCATAGCAATTTCATATTGATGTGTATTTATACTTACCTATCTCATGTATAATATAATTGTATGTGTTTACATGTGAAACACCAACCAGCAGCTGGGCTGATCAAACCCACCACAAGGTGGCACTGCGAAATTTACATTACCATGGGAGAGATAGGGAGTGAGCCGTCTTAGTATTATAGGGTCTTTGTTGCCAGTTAGCCGCATGGCGGCAGTGCGTATATTGACTTGCATATCGACTAACACAAACAGATGTGATATTGTGCATTGTTTACACTGAAGATATCGACGAGTGTGCGGTGACGCCGGACATCTGCGGCCTTTCCGGTCAGTGCAGGTAACTCACAACAAAACCACCCCTCGTGTTGCCACCGGCACTAACTAAATGTCTGCTACCAGAGCCCTTCCATTAAAGGTGAATATATCTAATTTCCTGAATATTCCCAGGACATTTAGTTGCGACCGGATTGAGTAAATTAACAGTGAATATTAGGAAATAATTCATTAGTTATAACAAATGGCTCCAGCCAGAACTGTCCATGATAGTACTATGTTGGTATAGCAGAAATCCCAAACAATGGAGGAACCTCCAGCCAACCATGGGGCTATATGCTGGTCTGTGGCCCACTCATATATTTCCACTTGCCACTGGGGAGGTCCTGTGGGGACTGTTGTACATCATTTAGATATATTTTGTGCATACCAATCTATATATAATAATAAATAATATATAATTGATATAAATAATAAATAATTATAGATAATTCACTGTGATTATGCATCTGATGCATAATCACCACTAATATGGCTTGTCTTGCTGGTACATTAAGAAAAACTTACCTTAAATATTATGTATTTGATTTATTTTATTGTTGGTCATCACATTTTATTTCTATTCATATTATTTAAGGGAAGGTTGGTGCCCGGAGGCCTGGCACCGGGAGGCCGAGAGTTCTGGCGCCGGGAGGCCGAGACTCTCAACACTGGGTTGTATATATATATAGACCAATATACATGCACATATATATGCATATATGTATATCAATATACAGACCTACATATATATATATATATATATATGTATAAACATATAACCTACATATGGATTCTATATATAGAAATCATGTATACATATACATATATATTCATATATATGGTAGTGAAGGGGGGGCGTCCCTGCTAGATAAAAGATTCAGCCAGTATTTGTAGTACACGGGTGAACGACAACGTAATCTAAATACGGGTGAAAATAGCGTTAGTATGGAACAACAAGTAGAATGCTTGGCACCAGTGTCAAATGGTTACTTATATCGCCACAGACTTGGTGAAATGGGAGAGAATGCAAAAAGACAAAATGGCAGCCGCAGAACGCCGTCGATTTCACTTTTAAATCTTATTAAACTAGATATTATATTATATTTTTCAACTCAAAGGTAGCGGGCTATCAATAAGACATTTGTAAAGCATAATTGTTGCTTCTTAGATTGTGAAATTAGGCTCTCAATTCATTAACCCGCTTTTTTGACCGTTTTTATATAGGGTTGGTATTCACCCATGTACTGCGAGTACCGGGTGAATCCTTTATCTACGTCCCTGCATGCCCTGCTCTAACCACCCTGTGCCTGGCGTAAAACTCACTCGGAAGTGTATACATGTGTATTTGTTTATATGTATATGGATACATATGTATATGTGTACATGATATTTACATATATGCACATGTATTCATATATGTACATATATATGTACATACATATATATGTGTATATACACACATATACATATACCGTAAAACCACCGGAACCGACCACCGCTACAGATCGACCACTCCCCTATATTGATGACTTTATTTGGATCCCAACAATACCATGTATATCTGTAAATGCATGTGTATTATGTATATGTATATATATATGTATATATATTTATGTTTGTATATGTATGTATATATATATATATATATGCCTATATATGTATATTACTATATACATATATATCTATATGCATATATTTATATATCCATATGTATATAGGTCTATATATACGACCTGGCCTCCCTGTTCCGGGACTCCAGGCCTCCCTACGCCGGCCGTCCCGCCCTCCCTAAGCCGGAACTCCCAGCATCCCTAAGCCGGAACTTCCTGCATCCCTGCACTATGAATCCCAAATTCCCTGAACCGGTGTAGTAAGTTCAAAACACTACCCCACAAAAACACTACGGTAATGTTTTCAACCTAGGTTCAAAACACTACAGTAGTGTTTTCAACCTAGTCGAAGGTAGGCTGAAAACATTACTGTAGCCACGCTCAAAACACTATCCTTAAGTTCAAAACCTTACCTTTAAGTTCAAAATACTACTCTAAAAAAGATGTTATAATTGCTGATTATTCATTTTCATTTTTAGTAGGGTGAGGCAGTATGCATTAGGGTGGGGCAGTATCTAGTAAGTTGGGGGCAGTAGGGGTTGTTATTGCTTGTTGTTTTATGTCCTAGCAACATCAAAATTCATATCAGGATGGGTACCGACTTGTGACGGTGCACACTTGTGGCGAATTTATAGTGCTGCCCCACTGGGAAATCAGGCCACCAGCACCGTGACCCGATATCCCACTCAGTCACATTATCCTGACACTGAGGTAACCAGTCCTTGCCTTATCCTATTAATGCCAAATGCCATGCTAGGAAAGCGACAAGTATCAATTTTTAAGTAATTTGTTCGACTCGACAGGGAACTGAACTCCCGACCTTCCACACGCAAGGCCCGTGCTCTACCGTTTAAACCACAGTGCAGCACTACCCGTGTACACTAATATGTTGTTAAATGTCACAGCAATATCAGTGTATACTAATATGTTGTTAAACACAGCAGCACTATCACTATCAGCATATACTACAATATGTTGTTAAACGCTGCAGCACTATCAGTGTATACTAATATGTTGTTAAACGCTGCAGCACTATCAGCATATACTAATATGTTGCTAAACATTTGCAGCACTATCAGCATATACTATAGTATGTTGTTAAATGCCGCAGGACTATCGGCATATACTAATATGTTGTTAAATGCTGCAGCACTATCAGCATATACTAATATGTTGTTAAACGCCACAGCACTATCACTGTATACTATAATATGTTGTTAAACGCTACAGCACTATCAGCGTATACTAATATGTTGTTAAATGCTGTGGCACTATCAGCATATGCTAATATGTTGTTTAACGTGGCAGTACTATCAGCATATGCTAATACGTTGTTGAATGCCGCTGCACTATCAGTGTATGCTAATATGTTGTTAAATGCCACAGCACTATCAGTGTGTACTAATACATTTCTAAATGCCACATCACTATCAGTGTATAATAATACATTGCTAAACACTGCAGCCTATCAGGGTATACTAATATGTTGCTAAACGCTGCAGCACTATCAGCGTATACTAATACATTGCTAAGCGCCGCAGCACTATCGGTGTATACTAATACCTTGTTAAACACCGCAATACTATCAGCATATACTAATACGTTGTTAAACCCCGCAGTGCTATCATCATATACTATAATACGCGGTGCAGAAGCGGCAGCTCTATCAGCATATACAACTAATATGTTGTTAAATGCTGCAGCACTCTCAGCATATCCTAATATGTTGTTACTATCTATAGTATCAGGTACTCATCCTGAGCGCTGTTAAATGCCGCAGCACTATCAGGGTATGCTAATATGTGGTGCAGAAGCCGAGGCTCTATCAACGTATATTACTAACACTTTGCTAAACGCTACAGCACTATCAGCGTATACTAATATACGGTGCTGCCATGTCATGATAGTGTTTTGAACTTGGGTAGTGATTTTGACATACATAGGGGTAGTGTTTTGAACTTAACAGTAGTGTTTTGAACTTAAGTTCAAAACAGTACCGTAGTGTTTTGAACGGGGTAGTGCTTTGAACGTCCTACACCGGGACTCCCTGCCCCAGGCCTCCTAGCTTCCTGGCTCCGAGCGTCCCTCCACCACCTCCCAAATATTGTAATAAAAATAAAAAGTAATAAGCAAAAGTAAAATAAATCAAATTTAAGTGCAATAATATTTTAGCTAATGTTTTTGTTGATGTTTCTGTATCAGCAAGAAAAGTGATATATATGGTGCTTATGCATAAGATGTATAATCACAGTGAATGGTATATGATATCAATATATCTAAATGATGAACAACAGTTCCCACAGGACTCCCTCAGTGGCAAGTGGAAGTATATGAGTGGGGCACAGACCAGCATATACCCCCATGGTTGACTGGAGGTAACTCTATTGTTTGGGATTCATGGTTATACCAACACAGTACTATGATGGGCAGTTCTGGCGTGTAGCCATTTGTTGTAACTAATTCATTATTTCCTAATATTCACTGCTAATTTACTCAATCCCATCCCAACTAAATGTCCTGGAAATATTCAGGAATTTAGATATAATCTTTTGCTTTCTAGTGATGTATTCCAATATGAAAACATCTCAAAACTCAGTGTGTCACAGCCAAATCTGTCAAACTCATATTAATCGTATATAGAATTCGACCTTGGTAATTAACTCGGTGGTCAAATGACCACCATAGCTAAAACGAAGTAAGCTCTCCAACCTGTTAATATATTCCTCGTTGGAAATAATCATAGTATAGTCAACCACTGTAATAAATTATGCATTCTTTTGCACAGGAACATCCCTGGATCGTACATATGTGTATGTCCATATGACAGTGCTGTTACGAACATCCAAACGTGTTCACCAGGTGGTAAGTAAGGCTTTCTCTAATTCAATGTCACAATCACCCCTTCGTAGGCTGTATTCGATTACACAACTCGGGTCACCTGAACGACTTGTTGGCGCATCTGCAGGCCCTAAACGAACACGCTCTGGGTGAAAAAAATGGTGGCTTAATCCAAAACCTTTTTCTTTTTTTTAATAACCAATGTAACTACAACAAAATAGGATTTAAAATATTTTATGATTGCATAGTTTAGTTATATTTCCATTTCATTAATCTGGGTTATTACCAAAAAAACACATTAAAAAACATGTAGTGCTTGTAGTGGTAGTAGCTGTTATCCTACAGGACGGGACCAGCACAAATGTGACGTCAGGGGCGTAATCGATTAATCAACTCAGGTCACCCGAGCCACTTTTTGGTGCATGCGCACATCCTACAGACTCGGGTCGAATAATCGTATACGCTTCTCCGCGCTCGGGGTGGAAAAAATGGTGGCTTAATCCAAAACTTTTTTATTTTATAATAACCGATATAACTACAGCAAAATAGGATTTAAGGTATTTTATGTTGCATAGTTTAGTTATATTTCCATTTCATTAATCTGTGTTATTACCCAAAAAGAAAACATGTAGGACTGGTACTGGTAGCTATTATCCTGCAAGATGGTACCAGCACAAATGTGACGTCATCGTTCCTAGAAAACCCCAGCCAAGAGGTGTGTTACTGGGGTCGGGTCGTTTTGCACATGGCACATGTTTTTGTCAACTCCACTCACGGTGTTCGATTTGAAATTCTAGCAACAAGAGTGACCCGAATCGCCTGGCAGTTTCCGAGGCACACCAGTTTGCCAGGGATACATCGCTTCTGCGCATGCGTCAAAATCGAACAGCATCGTCACTAACCTTATACATTTAATATAATGTTTTTGGTAAACATGTTTTCTATATGTGTACCAAGCGATTTGTTTCTAGGTGGTGTCGTTTGATAGATATTTCACTTTTTCTGTATTTTCTGTATGAAGATTGCTCACGGCTATTGACAATGCCTTGAGTTTGATGGTACGCCCAGTGCAAAACATTAGTTTTATTCAAAAGTAATAGAAATCAAGAACCCTAACCTTATAAATTAAATATAATCTTTATGGTAAAGATGTTTTCTATATGTGTTCCAAACGATTTGTTTCTAGGTGGTGTAATTTGATAGATATTAGACTTTTTCTGTATGAAGATTTGCTCATGGCCATTGACAATGCATTTGAATGGATGTGTCCCTGGCAAACTGGTGTGCCTCGGAAACCGCAACACCTGTTTGTGTTAATCGATTACGCCTCAGGTTATTGGGGTCGGGTCGTTTTGCACACAACGGTATTTGTAGGCTCCACTCGCGGTGTTCTGTTTGAAATCCTAACGGCTCGGGTGACCCGGATCGCCCGGAGCGTCATAATCGAATACGGTCGTAGTGTGCCCATAGGCAGTGCACAGGGCAAGTATGGCACTGAGTTCGATATTCTGGTCCGTTGTTAGCCTTTCACACTGGATAGGCTGCAGGCATGCTAGTTGCTACCTTCTTTTTGTGGCATGCTTAGTATTATATTTTAAGTTGTCTTTTTTATTATTAAATATAGGGGGGATGAGTTTGTTTGTGTGTTTGATATACTTGTTTGGTTGTTATATTGAAACTATAAGAGTTCTGTGACTCCATGGAAAAACATAGTGCACAATTTGCATCTTTAGTTTATTCGGTGGGGTGGTAGGCCCTATATGTTATAGACAGTGGCATTCTTATTTTAGTAGTTTGTATTCCTTGTAAATTTGCTTTTATCTTATCAATCTTTTATTGATTGACTTACGACTGATAGCTCTTGAGGCACAATATATTTCCAAGAAGACCATGAGCAATTCCAATCTGATTAAAACAACCAAATATGTTCCTATGCAATGCATTTCAATAATTAATTGAGTTAGAGTCTATTTTTTTTTAAATAGAACACATCCTATATCTGTCTGGCTTATAATCGTGCTTATGTTAGAGACTTAGGGCTTTACCCTTAAAATAAATACCAGCTATTCTAATTGTCTTTTCTGAATGCATAGTGTAGGAGAACTAACAATAGACCCCGCCAGTTAAGCTGCAAAGTACCCGACTAGAGTGGTTCCAGGTTTTACCGACAGATGTCACTCGCTTAACTGGAGGGGCGTAATAAATGAAGATAGCGGAGGTGAAATGATAGAAGAAAAATACAATATAGTTGTCTTTTTTTAGATATATTACAAGGAATTGAATCCTGTTGCGATATGAATATCTGAATATAATCAAGCATTTTATTATTTTTCCAAACATTCTTTATGGAGATATAGAATGTGAAATCATAGGCAGTCAGGGTATGTCCACGACTAGAGTGGTTCCAGATTCTGCCGACAGATGTCACTAGCTTATGGGGCTGTCACATTACGACGTTTCTCACCAACGCGCGTCGACGCGTGCCGACGTGTCGCCTTTTTGAGCGAAACGTCGGCACGCGTCGGGACGCGTTACCGGCGCGTTACGAACGCGTTAACGGCGCGTCGGTTCACTTTGAGTGATGGAGCAGTCACACTACGACGTGTATTCCGGCGTGCCGCCAACGCGCTTAAATTTATTCAACGCGTCGAGAAACGTCAAACTTTTCGGCGTGTTTTGAGAAAACTCAACGTGTTGGGAGCATGTTGCTGGCGCGTTGTTGCCGGTGGAAAAAAAAAACAATGCTGCTTGACCCAATTTCGCCCGGTTCCCACGGGGGTTGCCAGCGTGTTGTCAACGTGTTGCGGACGTGTTGTCGGCGCGTTATCAGCGCGTTGTGTGCGTGGGAAAGGCGTTTGACGAACGGGTGTCAGAATCGGGTGCTTTGGTAAGGCCATAGAAGTAAATCTATATCATTATATACTCAAACCCATCACGCTGACGACACGTTCACAGAACGCCGGCGCACCGCCGCGGACGCGCCAGCAACACGTCGACACGCGCCAGCAACACGTCGAAACGCACCAGCAGCATGTCCACATGCGCCAGCAACACGTTACCGACGCGTTGACGCACCGGTGGCATTTGTGGGAAATTTCCAGGACTTTTTTCAATGTGCTACGAGCGGGCCGCCAACGCGCTGGTAACGCGTTTCGACGGTCTGCTAACGCGCCCGTAACGCGCAACGCAACACGTCGGCCAGCGCCGAAAGTTTTGTGCAAGCACAAAACTTTCGGCGCTGGGTGACGCGCGCCGACGCGTTGTATCAAAGCGACCTGTCAATCATAGTGTACCGACGTGTACCGACGCGCCGGCAATGCGTTGCTAACGCGTTGCCGGCGCGTTCCGACGGGTTCCGACGTTTCGACCAAAAACACAACACGTTGGCACGCGTTGTCCAACGCCGGGCCAACACGTCGTAGTGTGACTGCTCCATTACAGCAAGGTCTGGACGGACACGTTGGCACACGTCGGGCTGCGTCCAACGTTTTGTGCTTGCACAAAACTTTTGACGCGGGCCGACGCGCGCCAACGTGTTGGATCGCCCGTTATCTGTGTGTGTGTCTCTGTGTCTCTGTGTGTGTGTCTCTGTGTCTGTGTGTGTGTCTCTGTGTCTCTGTATGTGTGTCTGTGTGTGTGTGTCTCTGTGTGTGTCTCTGTCTCTGTGTGTGTCTGTGTGTGTCTCTGTGTCTTTGTGTGTCTCTGTGTGTGTGTCTCTATGTCTGTGTGTGTCTCTGTGTGTGTCTCTGTGTCTCTGTGTGTGTCTGTGTCTTTGTGTGTGGCTGTGTCTCTGTGTCTGTGTGTGTGTCTGTGTGTGTGTCTTTGTGTGTGTATGTGTGTCTCAGTGTGTGTGTCTCTCTGTCTGTGTGTGTCTCTGTGTTTATGTGTGTGTCTGTGTGTGTGTGTCTCTGTGTGTGTCTCTGTGTATGTGTGTGTGTCTCTGTGTCTCTGTGTCTCTGTGTTTCTGTGTGTGTCTCTGTGTCTGTGTCTCAGTGTGTGTGTCTGTGTCTGTGTGTGTGTGTCTCTGTGTCTGTGTGTGTGTCTCTGTGTGTCTCTGTGTGTCTCTGTGTGTCTCTGTGTCTGTGTGTGTCTCTGTGTTTCTGACTCTGTGTCTCAGTGTGTGTGTCTCTGTGTCTGTGTGTGTGTCTCTGTGTCTGTGTCTCTGTGTCTGTGTGTGTCTCTGTGTCTGTGTGTGTGTCTGTGTGTCTGTGTGTCTCTTTGTCTGTGTGTGTCTCTGTGTTTCTGTCTATGTGTCTCAGTGTGTGTGTCTCTGTGTCTGTGAGTGTCTCTGTGTCTGTGTGTGTCTCTGTGTATGTGTGCATCTCTGTGTCTATGTGTGTGTGTCTGTGTGTGTGTGTCTGTGTGTGTGTGTCTCTGTGTTTCTGTCTCTGTGTCTCAGTGTGTGTGTCTGTGTGTGTGTGTCTCTGTGTCTCTGTGTGTGTCTCTGTGTCTGTGTGTGTGTCTCTGTGGATGTGTGTGTTTCTCTGTGTTTCTGCCTCTGTGTCTCAGTGTGTGTGTCTCTGTGTCTCTGTGTGTGTCTGTGTGTGTGTCTGTGTGTGTGTCTATGTGTGTGTCTATGTGTGTGTCTGTGTCTCTGTGTGTGTCTCTCTGTGTCTGTGTGTGTGTCTATGTGTGTGTCTGTGTCTCTGTGTGTGTCTCTCTGTGTCTATGTGTGTGTCTCTGTGTCTGTGTCTCAGTGTGTGTGTCTCTGTGTCTGTGTGTGTCTGTGTGTCTGTGTGTGTGTCTCTGTGTTTCTGGCTCTGTGTCTCAGTGTGTGTGTCTGTGTGTGTGTCTCTGTGTCTCTGTGTGTGTCTCTGTGTCTGTGTGTGTCTTTGTGTCTGTGTGTCTCTTTGTCTGTGTGTGTCTCTGTGGCTGTGTGTGTTTCTCTGTGTTTCTGTCTCTGTGTCTCAGTGTGTGTCTCTGTGTCTCAGTGTGTGTCTCTGTGTCTGTGTGTGTGTCTCTGTGTATGTGTGTGTCTGTGTGTGTGTCTCTGTGTTTCTGTGCATGTCTGTGTGTGTGTGTCTCTCTGTGTCTATGTGTGTCTCTGTGTGTGTATCTGTATGTGTGTGTCTCTGTGTCTGTGTGTGTCTCTGTTCCTGTCTCTGTGTCTCAGTGTGTGTGTCTCTGTGTCTGTGTGTGTCTCTGTGTCTGTGTGTGTCTGTGTGTGTGTCTGTGTGTCTCTGTGTGTGTCTGTGTGTGTCTCTGTGTCTGTGTGTGTCTCTCTGTGTTTCTGTGTGTGTCTGTCTGTGTCTCTGTGTGTGTCTCTTTGTCTGTGTGTGTCTCTGTGTGTGTCTCTGTGTGTGTCTGTGTGTGTGTCTCTGTGTGTTTGTGTGTGTGTGGCTGTGTGTGTATGTGTGTGTCTCTGTGTGTGTGACTGTGTCTCTGTGTGTGTGTCTCTATGTGTGTGTCTGTGTCTCAGTGTGTGTGTGTCTCTGAGAGAGACACACATAGACACTCTCTCCTCCTCCCTCCCTCCCTCCCTCCCACCCTCCCTCCCTCCCTCTCTCTCCCTCCCTCTCTCTCTCCCTCTCTCCCTCCCTCCCACACAGAGACACACACACAGACACACACAGAGACACACACAGAGACAAAGAGACACACACACAGACACACACACAGACACAGAGACACACACAGACACAGAGACACACACATAGATACACAGAGACACACAGAGACACACACATCGAGACACAGAGACACACACAGAGACACAGAGACACACAGAGACACAGAGAGACACACATATATATAGAGAGAGAGAGTAAGAGAGAGAGAGAGAGAGAGAGAGAGAGAGAGAGAATGCACTGATATACGTTACCACAACATTGGCTGCGCGCTACTAACACGCTGCGCTGACGTCGAACTATTTCCCAAACCGCCGAACCGTGTCTCGACGCGTACAACTTATTTTGCGCGTTGGCGGCACCCCGGTAAGAAGCGTCATAATGTGACAGCCCCATTAACTGTCAAGGTCTATTGTAGTAGTTGTGAAAGTACAACCTCTGAACACTTGGACTTCTGGATACTGAATGGTTTATTCACGTCCAGGGCTCGCTGAACCGCCGGCTAAACTTTCCATGACATCATCTCATTTACATACTCCTTTGTCTCACTCACTGTCTAGAACCTCATGCATCTCATTAGCATATATTACCCACGTGTCTGGACGTCTATTACGCATATATCACATCACCCCCTTAAAGTATTTCTGAAACATGCAATGTTTCAAAATGACCACCAACATACACAAACATATCAGTCAAACAAATGCAACAACAAACATATATGCATACTTAACCCAAACACAGGTACTAGCGAATGTCTGAGCACGCTATGGCACTGAAGTCCTTTAAATGTCCGGCATCATAGCCTCCATGTTATACATTGTCCGTAAACACAACACACACCAACTGCAGCTGAAACACAACTTAATCCTATCATGCACATGTGTCGTGTGTATAGACCCAGTCTAACTGACCCACTACAGGTCTAACCTGCTTGCCAGCCTAATCAGCTGACCTGACCTACTTAGATTTGCCGCACAGTTTACATTCGGCAACGACACTGACCAACTCTGCGTCTGCCCGACTGGTTCGGGCCGCCCCCCCTCAGGTGCCCTTATAATCTGAACTCGATTTCTATACAACATATTACCTGTTTCGTTCAAAATTTGATATTCTCTCCCTGAGATACCACTGTCCAGAACCTCATGCATCTCATTAGCATATATTACCCACGTGTCTGGACGCCTATTAACATATATCACAGTAGTCAGCCATGAGCCACACTACGACACAGTGGCGGTCTCCTCCAGGCTGACACTACTTGCCTATTTGTGTATATTGTGCATTGCATGCGATCCGAACAGAGGAAGCCCGAGACAAGGAGTGGGAGTAAAGGGGGGGTTTATTGAATCAAAATCAGGTGTGCATAGTCAAATGGTGAGGGTTACATGAAAGTCCGTTAGCAGATTAGTCCACTTGTCCTATGTCGGCGGATGGAGTAGGGAGGACCTGGGAGCCCGAGGAGGTAGGCCCGGGAGCCATGCAATTTTTCACACAGTGCTATTGTTCTTTGGAAGAATAGTTAACTAGCTTATTAAAGCTGTATAGTCCGATGAAATATCAAATTTCCAAAACCAAACCAATTATCTAGATTTGATTTTAAATATCTAACTTAGATACTGTTGCACTTATTAACCATTTGTTTCTGCGGAGAAGGCAATACTGAGTCAATTTAACATAACCTGTTACTGCAGAATTCAATGGTGTCAGAGTTTTGGCAAGCTTGCCAAAACTAATTTTCCATGTTTACACTCAAAATATCTCAAAAGTTTACCATTTAAAATAAAAGTAACTTTGAACTAATGTAAAGTAGATACTAGTGATCGATCTAATATATTTATCTCAGAAAAAAATACAGAAATTCAAAACCATCGGACTATGCAACTTTAATGTATGCAATAACAAGAAACTGGTCATAATTGCCATGCGTATCCATATTGGTTGATGTTGTTTCATTGAATGGATGCAAGGACAATAAATATGATATTTTGCAGAGGTGCTGTGCGGATGCCCACCTGTTCACTCAAACACAAAAATAGTAAACGTTCACATCGGACCATATCACAAAGATAGACAAATCAAGTATGTGTGTGCATCCGGGCACAAACGCGCGTCCACCAATACCGAGTTGATGCTTACGTGTGAAGGCGCCGGATGGGGAACCACTGACCCGTGTGTTGGTAAGTTTGATTTATTTTTATTTTTCTAAGTTTAATAGAAATCACATGTCTTCTTTCTCAAATTTAAAGTTGCATAGTCCGATGAAAGCATCAACTTTTCAAAACTAAATAATTGACCTAGATTTGATTCTACATAATTATCTAACTTAGATACCAGTGCACTTATGAAGCATTTGTTGCTGCATAGAACTATATTAGAATAGCAAAATAAGTCAATTTACTAGACCCTGTTACTACTCAAGCCTATGGTGTCGTAGCTTTGGCCTGCTTGCCAAGATTAATTTGGTATGGTTGCACTTCAAATATCTCAAAAGTTAGCCATGAAAAATTAAGGTTACTTCAAACTAAAGTAAGATAGATTATAATGATCAACCTTATATATTTATTTATCTCAGAAAATTATAAAAACTCAAAACCATCGGACTATGCAACTTTTAGTTTAACTAAATTGTGTTGCTCAGATTCACTGTTTACTTATTAGAAATTGAATCACTGGTAGATCGCTTATATAAAAGTAATTATTGGATACTTTTGGGGTTGTTTTATTTAGTCGGAGGCGTCAGACTAAGGTTGTTATGGAAATGTACAAATTGGATGATCAACTCGTGAACCTTCTGGAAGTGTTGGTCTATCAGATGTGACAAACCTCTCAGTCTCAGTTCCCCTTTCTCTAATTTAGTTACTAATTTACAACGTTGAGATGTACTAGGTGTTCGATTAGCTTTCGAGCAATTGAGGCAGAATGAAGGTGAGAGAGGAAGGATCAAGATTTAAAGACTAAATGTATATTAGAAAGGACAAGAAAGGGAGAAAATATGTAAGAGAGAAAGATGATAAAGGCAGATGAGATAATGTGAGGAGGGAGAGGATGAGAGGATGGGAGGATGACAGAAGGTGAAAGAGCAATAGCAGTGACATACGATGTTGGAGCAGTAGGCTACTTAGCCAGAGAGGTTAGTTTGTTGGGACGATAAAAATGGTTACGTTTGTCCGTCGCTATGCAAAGTTCGCTCACGTTTTGCAGTTTGGAAGATGGGGATATAGAAGTATAGGCTATGTACCAGCTGTAAAGGTAGACCTAACTGAGTGGCCTTTGAGGCTAATCTTCCCAACTGTCTTCTTTTCCTGAAAGATATAAAAGCTGTTCGTTCGATTGGGGGGGGGGGGGGGGTGATCAGACACCTGAAAATGCTGTGCGGGAGGAGGTAATGCCGAAGAAATATGTGTTCCCTATTGCATGCAAGCAATAATAACAGCATGTAGATAGGTTGGGATTTTGTTTACCATGATTCCCTTGAGCATGATGTAATTTGACATATACAAAAGGTACAAGCCATGTCATTTGTCGGAACTTGTTCATTGAAGCAAGGAACTCTCTACCACCAGGTAATATATGTGATGGCCTCTAACTCTGCAAGAGTATGTGTCTTTTTTTTTTTATTTAAAAATTTCATCTGGGACAAAATTATGGGTGGCAACATTTTGCAGGGTCAATTACGCAGCCAGAAAAATTTTCTTTTTTAATTGTTAGGCCTAGCGAGTCTAATATGTATAGCACACAGTGCTCAGGTTTAAGTCATGACTTTGAGGGAAAGCAATGTGAACTTTGACCTTGCAAGTTGCCCTATCAGTGTGTTGTGATTTGTTATTTAGACGTGAATGAATGCTCCGTTCCGTTGGTGTGTGGTGATAAGATGGAATGTCGGAATACCCCAGGCTCATATGTCTGCATCTGTCCGTTCCCAAAGATTTTCAAACTAGGTCAATGCGAAGGTAAGTCCCTATTGTGTATTAATAATCTTACAATGTTGTTTTCATTAAATAGAGTTCTACTTATACACCATTTCTATTTTTCCTTTCACTTGCTTCATTTACCCCCATGTGTGCGGTCTGCCCGATGGCGACCGCGCCATCGGCCCAATGGTGGAAACCGCCATCGGGCCGACGTTGTTTTGTCCAACCTCCCACCGTCGGCTCGATGGTGGCTGCCACCGTAGGCCCGATGGTGGCTGCCGCCATAGGCCCGACGGCGGCTGCCGCCATAGGCCCGATGGCGGGAGGTTGGACAAAACAACGTCGGCCCGATGGCGGCTGCCGCCGTATGCCCGACACAATATATTTATTCAAAATTAATAGAAAACCTTATAAATTTAATATAATCTTTTTGGTAAAGATGTTTTCTATATGTGTACCAAGGGATTTGTTTCTAAGTGGTGTGGTTTTAGAGATATTTCACTTTTTCTGTATGGGTATGGGTTAGGGTTAGGGTTAGGGTTAGTGAAAAGTGAAATATCTCTAAAACCACACAACCTATTAACAAATCGCTTGGTACACATATTGAAAACATCTTTACCAAAAAGATTATATTAAATTTATAAGGTTTTCTATTAATTTTGAATAAATATATTGTGTCGGGCCTACCGCGTTTGCCGGAAAAAAACAAGATGGCGGTGTTTCGTCAACATTCCGTACCGGATAATTCAAATCATATTAACACGAATAATTCCATTAATACGTCATAATAAATTACAAAACTTTTACAAAATAATCTAAACATGTTAATAAACAAACCTGTTAAATAATTCCTTAAAATTCCTGCGATTTCTGGAGTTATTTGTAGAAAAAGAACGCTGCTCAACGATCGCACGTCCTCCACTGGCGACTCGAACTGAGTCAAGGTCGAACTGTCAACAAATCGTACCGGATAATTCAAATTGTATTAACACGAATAATTCCATTAATACGTTGTAATAAATTACAAAACTTTTTACAAAATAATCTACATATATTAATAAACAAACCTGTTAAATAATTCCTTAAAATTCCTGCGATTTCCGGAGTTATTTGTTGAAAAAGAATGCTGCTCAACGATTGCACATGTTCCGCTGGCGACTCGAGCCAGAAACCAAATTTAAAGAACTGCGCATGAGCGGATCACCACCGTCGGCCCGACAGTGGCTCGATGGTGGCCCACATGTGGAAAATGAATGGAAACCAGCGGCGGCCCACCACCGTCGGCCCGACGGTCGCTTGACGGTGGCCCAATTGTGCAAACTGAGTGAAAACCAGCGGCGGCCCACCACCGTCGGCCCGACGTTGGCTCGATGGTGGCCCAAATGTGCAAAAGATTGAAACCCAGTAGTGGGACACCACCGTCAGCCCGACGTTGGCTCGAAGGTGGCCCAAATGTGCAAAACGATTGAAAACCAGCAGCGGAACACCACCGTCGGCCCGACGGTGGCTCGACGGTGGCCCAAATGTACAAAAAGATTGAAACCCAGTGGCGGGCCACCACCATCGGCCCAACAGTGGCCCTACTGTGACAAATATGTGCCGACAGTGCGACCAATAGCCAACGTCGGCCCGACAGCTGTGTTCTATATGGGCTCTATAAAGACTACCATTAGCCATAATTGTAATATATATATATATGTCTAACACAGATATATATCTAATACATATCATATACGTATCTAATATATATATATTTCATATAGAATATATATTGAATTAATATATATATATAAATGTTCACGACTGGATAGACAACACAACACAGAACTGGGTTGAGACTCTTTATTCACTGAGCTCTGGCACAGGAATCCGCCTATACCGACATAATACAAAAATTGTTGAATCAGGAATGACACAGGTCAAACGGCAGCGTTGGTCATACTAACTGCTGCCGCGGGTCGCCACCGTCAATCGTGACCGCGGTAGTAGCCTGCCGGAACGGGCGTAGGGTCGAAACCCGAAACGGCAGCGACATACACAATAACCATAATAGTATTAATACCCAATATAAGCGAAATAAGCCAATCCGTTAATTTATATTTGTATAATCCTTATACTTCAAATATACATATATGTATATATATATTTATATATATGTATATATATATATATATGTGGATATATATGTATATATATGTATATATATACGACATTGGAGTAGGAGCTAGAGATGGAACTTAGTTTGTGGGACGATAACAAATGGTTCATATAGACATATATATATACATTTCTTTATATCTAATATAAGTAAGATATGATTGATTGAGTTTCAAGGTTATTATTGCCGGAAGTGATAGTGAGGATGAGCTCTCACTATCTATAAAGTACTTTCTCATGGCATGCGTATCAAATAGCCTCTGATAACCAAGTCCAACTCCCGGCCTTCACGAGGCGAAACTGTTTCTACTGACGGGAGAAGGGGCAAAGGCAGATCTCTGGCGCCTCAAAAACCGATGCTTCGAGCAGGTGGGGCTCGTCAATCTTGGCTGACTGCTCATCTAGGAGAAGGTAAACTCTGATTTAAAACCCCCACTGCCGTGCAGCTAGTCCCATTTATGGGAAGGCCAGAAGTTGGTAGTGCACACCAGCAGCCATACCAACGCAACTGTCAACCGAAACTAAGTGCGGCGCAAATCAACTTTGTTGGTGTGGTCAGGGGATGTCACCCCTTCAAGGGCATGAAGACTGGAGCAGCAGATGAGTTAGAAGATCAATAGCTTTGAAGGTGTAACAGCAAGATGATGTGGCTCATCAGGACACACTCTGACAAAGATGAGTAAATGGCCAGTCACCTTGAAAAGGAAGGGGAACCTACCAAGTATTTACCCATAGTAAGAATTTATTTAGTAAACTATATGAGGTGGTACAGTCCAGGTGCCCTCAAAAAGGCGAAAATGTTTTCCTGTTTTACTTTAGTAAAAAGGTCATGCATACTGTCTGCAGTGTAGAATTTTTGGCGCAGGGCCAAAAAATCAACGCAACTTAGTAAAATGTGTTTGAGTGTCAGCGGGACTGACACCCAATACATTCAGGGGGAGGTTCCCCCTTGAGCAGAAAAGCATGTGTAAGCCATGAGTGGCCAATACGGCAGCGGCTAAGGACCACTTGGTCCCACCGACCTCCCGCATGCATCTGTGGTGGTTTTCCCATAGATGGTTCAATTTCTTTAAGTTTATTAATGTTTTCATCCTATTCATGTTGTATTTTGGATTTCATGTGGGTGGCTATTAGTGGTTTTAGATCAGAGTGAGGGATCAAACACGGTTCAAAATCACAGTTCAGGGCCTTCTTCGCAGCCCGATCAGCTCATTCATTTCCTTGTATGCCGGCATGGCCTGGCACCCAGCACAGGTGGATATCATACCCATCCGTTGTCAATTGGTTCATTTTATAAATGACCGTTGCTAGAATAGGGTGATTCGTTTTCAGTCCAGCAACAGCCAGGAGGAAAGAGAACGAATCACTGTATATAAGATAGTTAGTGTGGTTGGATACCTCGATACACTCCAACGTGAGAAGGAGTGTGCGGGCTTCTGCAGTGAAAATCAAGCTCTGATCGGACAAGCGTACGCCAAATTTTTCCCGCCGGCAGACTGCCGCAGCAGCTACCCGGCTTTGGTCTTTCGAACCATCAGTGTATATGGAGAGGTGGTCTGCAGACTGGCCTTGAATCTCTGCATGCAGTCCTTTGTACTCGAGTGGATGTGTCCCAGACTTCCTCAGTGTTTCATTCCGAGCCTCAGTGGCCAGACGTAATTCGGCCTAGCTTCATACCTGGATTTGTCATGTTGCTCGAATAGAAAATTGTGTGCTGGATTCAATGCATTAGTTTTTATCTTGACTACATATTGCATGGCCAGTTTGATTCTCCTGTTGTTAAGTGATGGTTCATTGGCTTCGACGTAGAGGCTCTGAACCGGTGAGGTGCGGAAGGCCCCAAGGGCCAGGCACAGTCCCTGGAGGTGGATCGTGTCTAGCAGCCCAATATATGAGGTCCTTGCGGAAATCATATATTGGGCTGCTAGATATATTGGGCTGCTAGATAAGTAAGATAAGAACATAGTATATATAACTAATATATGTGTAGTATATGTGTAACTATATAGTCAGTATGTGTTATATAATAGCAGTTATTTCCCGATATAGGATGTCTGACCAAAGGATTTCTAGGCTGAGTATTGGCTGAAGTGAAGTTCAGGTTTATACATATTACGGAGGCCTGAAGCATTCATTTCCAAATTAGGGTCATAAAGTGTTACTAAATTACCTTATTTCAAACTCTAAGAATGCTAATCAGGGAAAGTTAAGGTATTCAATGAGGTCGGCCTTTTGGTCACAAAGTGGTCGCAAAATAGTCACCAGTGGTCGCAAGCCATAGGCCTGGTATGACTGGGGTTTAAGCAAGATAACGTCTCGCTCTCGTAGACTGTCGTAGTTTTCAATTACATTAGTTGATTAAGCAGGGGAAATTTCAATCGCAAACGATTGGTCTTCCTCATGTCACTGCTCCCTGTCCTATCCTTCCTACCAAGGCTTTAAGTCACTGGCCAGAATGCATCTCACTGGCCAGGCCCTTGAACAAGCACCATAGCGTGGATCCTGGGACTGCTCCCTCCTACTCCCTCCTTGTCCTCTTCCTCGCACGCCCAACTCACCCTCACTCAATGACTTACCTCAGCTATACCGTAATAGCAGCACAGTTTTTGCAGCGACCCAGCATCTTAGCCCATAACGCTGAACTTAGTATGGCTAACTGACTAACCCACTAACCCCCTTCACAATCTACTAATATGCCATATCTAAGTACCCGCTTGTCTACCTATTTACAATATAATGTAAATGGCTGGAAGACCAGTGTCTCAGCACTAAAAAAATGCATATTCTGATGAATAAACTGTTTAACCAAAAAACAAAAAAACTAAATAATAGCAGAACAAAACCTTACAGAAGCCACATATTTGTTCAACAATGTTTCTTATAAACAAAGAACTGCAGGAGGATCTTTAAGCCATTGTCACACCTCACCGGACTGAGCACCGGAGACCACCGGACAAAGAATTGTCTAGTCCGATGCTTTCCGGTGACAAAATGTATCGAAATGGAGCAGAATTGGATCAATTGGCGCCGGGCGACCAGACAAGTATTGTACATGTACCGTACATGTACCGGACGAGAATTGGACACGTAACGGATGGGTACCGGACATGTACTGGACAAAACGGACAAACCAGACACCAATGGATGGGTACCAGACATGTACGGATGGGTACCGGATGGGTACCGGATGGTTACCAGACACCAACCGGACACGTCAGTCCGGCGGTGTCCGGAAGAAGTTTTGTGCATGTTCAAAACTTGTACCGGACACCTCTGGACACCACCGGATGGGTACCGGACATGTACCGGACATCGCCATACAGCACCGGACACCACCGGACATCTCCAGTCTGGTAAGGTGTGACAGGGCCTTTACGTGTGGGTGCTCAAGGTATAGTGAATCTACCTAACAATGGGATTAACCATAAGGCCAGTGTCCATGATATTGTTACCAGGTAACATGTACAATTATATAACTCATATATGGACCTCTGCTTGTCGGTGTACAAGGGATGTAGTCGGAAATAAGGAGTTGAATTGAAATCGAATTATTGGTTTCTTATGCAGATTTGCGATGTGGTTTCCCTGAGATCTATGCCGCTGCAAGCATCGATGAGACTGAGAGTATTCCTCTTGAGACAGCGACATACTCTTGCCAGACCGGGTATGAGATTGACAACTCCGACAAAAGTAAGCCTACGCCAATTACTGCCAATTTTGAGTTACTAACTTCTTCTTTTACTGTTATCATAATTTCCCCAATAACAAGATGTTACAAAAGAAATGCAGTTTTGTTGTTTTTGGGTTGTGTTTTTTGTTGTTGCTAACATTCGTAATTATGCAGGAGAAATTTCAATCGCGGATAATTGGTTTTATTCATATTCCACTCCTTCTTTCCCTATCCTAGTAATGTCATGATTACACTAAGTAATGATGAGTATCAATTCTAAGTCATTGGTTTGACTCAGTCGGGGTTTGAACACAGAGTCCGAATCCCATGACCTGCCAAACTGGAAGTGTGCTCAGTACCCATTCTGCGTGGGTTCGAATCCCACCGCTGTCACCATATAGAATAATAAGTGTTAAGTAGATAAAAGATTCACCCCGTACTTACAGTTACAGTACAGGGGTGAACCATAACGTAGCCTAAATACTGGTGAAAATAGCTTTAGGAGGGAGTTCTTTTCCAAAACATGGTCTACAAACTTGGCATTGGCATTGCAAACTCATTTTTGGGATTGCCGCTTAATTATCACATTTTGGAAAAAGAGCTCTTCGTATATTCATTGGGAAATACAGATAACGCGGACAAGCAAGCATATATATATAGTTGTCAGTTTATTCATATTGATCGAGACACTTGCAAGGTATGTATATATATATATATATATATATATATATATATATATATATATATACATATACATATACATATATATATATATGTATATGTATATATATATATATATATATATATATATACAGTAAAACCTCTCTAACTCAACTGACCTTGGGACTGACTTTAAGTGGTCCATTTACAGAGGTGGTCGGATTAGGGAGCTAGAATATGGTTACAATGGTATTGTTGGGACCCAAATAAAGCGATCGATATAGGGGAGTGGTCGATCTGTGAAGGTGGTCGGTTAGACCGGTTTTACTGTATATATATACACTAGTATAATATACTATTGCGATAGATTTGTTCTAAGAGTGCGAGTGTGGGCTTAAATTGAAGACGGGTACCCGATCGGGAGGCTCCCGCCTAAATCGAGAGACTTGACAGGTATGAATCTGACTTAGGTGCGTTTGTTTGTGTTGTTTACCGAATCGGTCTATCTATCAACTGACATTTTGCGGTACAACTTCACATATCGTGTCAAAGTGCTGAAGGGGTGATTATTGTTTCTTGATCATTGTGTGTTATTATTGTGTGTCAGGGGTCGGGAGAGGGCGGTTCCATAGTCGGGTTCCAGTTCCCATCGTGGCCACTTGGTGGTGTCTAAGTGCATCCAAATGAAACAGCCACAGTGGCGACATCTGCGGGGGGGGGGGGGGGGGGGGGGGGGGGGGGAGAGCCAGGGGACCAGGCTGGCAATGCTATGTTCCCCCCCCCCCCTCCCCATTGGGGTTGTATTCACCCTATTCACGCCGCGGCCATGTTGAAACCAGACCGAAGGCACTTACGCGTCTGCGAGGCGCCGCTGTATGTAAAGTAATGTGAATACATTTTTGTCGACCAAAAATTCTCGAAATCAGTCAAATTTGAGGGTATTCATTTTTTAGCGTAACATCTTCATCTTTGCATATCTGTTTTCTATCTATTGGCCAATTTTCACGAAGATTTGCTGACCCTTGCATGATGATTTTTCCCATTCTTTAACTGCAATGTGACTGTTAACTTCAAGTCAGCATAGTGATGGTGGTATCATGTAATGCACCACTGTCAGCGTAGCTATCTGTGCAACACAGTTAAACAACTAGTCTTAGTAATTACAAATTAATAAAAGCTTTAAAAGGGTTAAAATATATTTTTTTAATATATCTATATTAAGAAAGTTATGCAATTTTGAATTTAAGAAAAGATTGGCAGCCAAGGTGAGTGACTTTGTTGACATTGCCTACTGAAATGCATCTGATCATCACTCAATCTTCATGAAAATTGACCAATAAATAGAAAAAAAAGTAAACAAAAATGATTATGATAGTTTCAAAAGTTAATATCCTCAAATTTTACTCCTTTAATTTATGTAGTAGTTCATACACATCGGCACAGAGCAGTGTCTTATGGCCATTTCCAATACTGATGCTTACTCAGCCTCGTTCTGATGCCTAATTAGGTCGCGTGTGAATAGGGTGAATAGGTGATTTCGTGTTGAATGCTAATGGTTAGTAATAAAGTGTTAAACTTAAAAGTACACCTTTATTATAATACAGATTGGGGAATTCGATGTGAAGAAGGAGACTGGGCTAGAAAAACGGGAACAGGAACGTGCACCGGTAAGTTTTCTTAGATAAATACTTCTTTTTTTTCCTTCTTTTTTTTTGGTAAATGTTAATTATATTCAGCGAATAAAGGTATTTTTTCAGCGCCGAGGCACTGGTCTTTTGGCCATGTTATGTTATATTCATTTACGTTTATAATAGTCTAAAATCAACAAGAGTTTGATACAAGTAAAAAAGGAAGAAAAAAGAAGAATAGCATCTTTTCTCAACAGCATTGAGAGATAACAGTGTGTACATTTTGTATCGTCAGTGTCATGGTTAGGATAGCTTTGTACTAATATACATGGTGAATATGAAGCTAATCTGTTAGTAGGATTTGATGCAGTTAACTCATTACAGATTTGATAACAAATATAATATGATGTTATGTGTGGTTTCCCTGTGTTATTGTTAAAACTAGTTCAGTGAACGCCTTTGGAAGAAATGGTACACATGTATGGTCAAGGGTTAAATAGGCATCCTGTTGTTGGTTGGAAGCATACTTTAGGAAGGGGGGGATCAGTAAGTTGTTGAAGAGCACATTAGATTAATCATTGTAATCTACTTTACTTTAGTTTGAAATATCTTTGATTTTAATGCTTAACTTTGGAGATACTCTAAAGCCCCGTTCACACTGGTCCGTTAAGTCGCCTCAACTAGTTCACCTCCTATAGTTCGCCTCAAATTGGTCGTGTGGACACTACTCTGAGGCGAATTAAACCTGAGTCGCCTCATCTAGTTCGCCTAAAGTAAACCACCTCGCGAGGTAGTATAGATGAAGCGATTCAGCTGGTTCCCGGGCGGCGATAGTATCAAATAGTAGTGCGTGCCGGCAACAGGGGGAGCAGTAACTAATCGCTGGTGCCCGGCAGTGTTAGGGCCCGATTACGCCGAAATCTAGTGAATGCGATCATATTTAACAGAATTACAGACTCAAATAATGAAATTTAATTAAATTAACCTTAAATTCCAAGTGATATTAACGTAGCAGCTACATCGGCGTCGAATCGACTAGTGAAAACTAAACAAATAGCAGCGCTCGCCAGATACAGATGGGGGTTCTTGCTCATGCGCAGACATCGGATTTCCGCCTTAAACAGCTCCATGTGTGGACACAACACTAGTTCGCCTCATCTAGTTCGCCTCCTCTAGTTCGGCCTAAAGTTGTGCTGTGTGAACAAGGCTTAAGTGACAAGGTGCCAAATTAACTTTGGCAAGCACACACAAATTCGGACACCATGGGCTTCATCAGTATCATGAGCTGTGCTTACAGGGCAAAAAGTAAAACGATCTAGCCAAAGTGTTTTACCTGAATCGATTTAGTGGCGCATTTACACGCACCGAGTTTGAAGGCGGTATTCGATATCAGCGCATGAGCAAGTCGATACTAACCAGCGCCAGTTTCGGTTAGTCGACGTCGCCATGAGAGAGTGTGGGTTTGATCTAGATATGTATGGACTGAATCGTATTGGTTTGGAAGGGTCAAAACTTCTGCTGGGCAGTGAAACCCTAAAAATAAATGATGAACAAAATATCTGGGGACGGCTAGCGGTTTCATAGACTAAATTCTATTATATGTGCTCTAAAACGGTTCCTGTAAACCACCTCCCGAGGTGGTATACGTGAAACGTTTCAGGTGAAACGTTTCAGCCCTAAAATGCCTCAGCGGCACGTTTACACGGGAAAATGTAAACCGATCTAGGCAACTGGTTCTACCTAAGGCATTTGAACTCGCCCATGTAAACGCAGCTTTAGTCTATTAAATTGACTTAGCATTCCTTTCTATGCAGCAACAAATGTTAACTAAATGCACCAGTATCTAAGCAGGATATGTGGAATCAAATCTAGGTAAGTGTTTTTTATTTGTTTTAATTGAATGCTTTCATCGGACTATACGGCATTAGCTGGCCCTTGAAAAGACGATCAAGCATTGGGTAGTTACTTCTGAATGAAGAGATTTTGTCCGTGAATTCTTTGTGACGTGTTTCCTGTTTCTGGAGTGGAACGTAGCTCAGGCAGTAGCGCATCCACCTGTGAAGGTGTGGGTCATCCGATCAATCCCGCTCAGTGGACCCATTTGCAGTTTGGGCTATTTTCCGTTCCAACCAGTGGTCCACAACTGGTTCATCAAAAGTGGTGGTATCTGCTGTCCTGTCTGTGGAAAAGTGCATATAAAAGACCCATTGCTGCTTGCTTATCGGAAAGAGTAGCCTATGTGGCTGCAGTGGGTTTCCTCCAAAGAAACATGTCAGAATGACCATATGTTTGATGTCTAATAGTCGATGATAAAAATAAATGTGCTCTAGAGGCGTTGCTAAATAAAACAAACTTTTTTTGTTTCCTGTTTCTTGACAGATGTTGATGAGTGTGCGAATAACGCCAATATCTGCGGCTTGACAGGCGAGTGCAGGAACACTCCGGGGTCGTATGTCTGCATCTGCCCATTTGCCACGTCTGTCCACCCGGATACTGGTATATGCCTACGTATGTGCAACATCTATCTCTTTTACTTGCATAAATGCCTTGGAGATTCAGTCACGTGATTTTAACTTATTTGGTTAGCGTCTTTGATGTTTGATGTCCAAACAACATCTAAGGTCGCATCAGGACGGGTGACGACTTGTGACAGCGCACATTCATGAAGACTTTATAGTGCTGCCTTAGTGGGATACCATGCCGTCGGCACCAGAAGACTATCCCATTGGTCATATTATCAAGCACTGAGTCTGCCAGTCCTTTCCCTATCCTAGTAACGCTGGGTGGCGGGCAATGTAGTGACAAGCAGAAATGTTGAAAGAGTTTAATTTGACTCAGTTGGGAGTCGAACATACAATCATGATTAAGCTGTTGGGCGGGAAGTAGGCGCTCCTCTGATGGCCTCACATGTGACGTCACATATTGTTAGCATTCGGAACACTCTATTCCCGTGTCATGAAGTTGAAATTGTACATGCGGTGTGCGATTCCAGATACATGATGGCAGTGAAATTCATTATACAGTATAACCCCGTTAAACCAAGCATGAAGGGACCCTAGAAATTTGTTTGGATTAACCGATCATTGGCTTAACCGAGCTTTGGCTTCGACTTTGACTTGGCTTTGGCAAAAATGTGGGTGCATTATGAATGTAATATACAATGTGGATACTTTGATTATTGTTTTTTTTATGTATATACAGTTTAACCACATTAAACCAAGCTCGGTTAAACCAAGCTCGGTTAAACCCAACGATCGGTTAATCCAAACTTTTTCGGCGGCCCGGCAAAATACTACCATTTATCATATAAAAAAGTCTCAGATGACCTTAAAATCACATGAAAGTTTGGTTTAACCGAACCGGAAGTGGCCTGGGGCCCAACAATTTTGTTTGTATTAACCGATACTTTGGATTAACCGACTTTGGTTTAACCAACTTTTTTATATGATAAATGGTAGTATTTTGCCGGGCCGCCCAATAAAGTTTGTTTGGTTTAACCGAGCTTGGTTTAACGGGGTTGTACTGTATTTATAAGCCAATGCCCATTCTTATGTCACTTTAGATGTTTCTACGATCTAAACCCCCAATCATTCCCTCAATCTGTGCAGTGAAAAGTTTCATTACGGTCATTTTGTTTTGAACTGCCCCAACCACACCCAATCCCCTGGCGTCATATTATGGAATCCACCCCCACCCCCACATTCGAATGTGTGAGAAAACATTCCGAACGCTACATGATGTGATTGAGTTGACACACACGCAGACTCCTGCGACAACGCACACAATGGTGTCCTGATGAAGCGCCCTCTCCCTTTGTTTCTATGTGCCTGACACTGCACACTTTTGAACCCAACCGAGTCAAACCAATGACTTATAAAATTGACACTTGTCGCTACCTAGCCTGGCGCTCAGCATTAATAGGATATAGACATGGACTGGTTAGCACAGTATCAAGATAATGTGACTGTGTGGGATATCGGGTCGTGGTGCCAGCGGTCTGGTCTCCCAGTGGGGCAGCACTATAAAGTTCCCATGAGTGTGTACTGCCACAAGTCAGTGTCCATCCTCATATGACCTTAGATGTTGCCAGGACGTAAAACATCAACCAAACAAACTCGTCGCACCCGGCGTTACGAGGTAGTTGAATGTTGGCTTTACTTGTGTTGCAGATTCACCGTGTGGGTCACCAATAGTGGATCCCAACGCCGAGTTGGAGGAGGCGGACCCATTCTTCGGCACCACTTTGCGGTACAGGTGCGCGCCAGGCTATAAAACCTCCTCGGGTGACCACCATTACGACATGAGCTGCTCGGTGACCACCTGGGTCCCTTCTAACCAGTGTATAGGTAAGGGACCAATCAAAGTTTTCAACATTTTCCCGGTTGTGCAAAGCGTACTACTTTTCCAGACCCCATCACCCGCCCCCTCCCCCCTCACCCCCAAAAGTAGTATGCATCAACATTTTACTCCAGAACATAAAGATAAGAATATGAACGTCTTAAATACCAAAATGAAAGTTGTGCTTGGCTAACATCCCCCCCCCCCTCGCTGTACGCTTTGTATGACTGTGAAAATGTTGAAAACGTTGGATGTGAAAATGTTGAAAACGTTGGATGGCCGCAAAGGAGGAGGAACATTCACTATATAAGTTACCCTGCCATTATTACATCAGCCAGTTCTGTTGCCGGGTGTAAATGTGTGCATTGTTCCAAACAGGTTCGCTTCCCACGCAATGGCACTGGTCTTCCAGCCGTTGGTTCCTGTAGGACTTGCATATGACGCTACTTATGCCAAGTACACACCTACCATTTATGATTTGCGCACTAAAACTCGACCCGACCCGCTTAAAACTGAAAACAGGCCGATTCATTTTTCGAATCGCGAATCGCAATCTTAATCGGCTCGTTTTAGCCCTAAAACCGAGTTTTTAGTCGGGAATCGCAATCGCTAGGTGTGTGCGGGGAGCGCAGACCTAGCGATTTTTGTGCGCGAAATGGGCAGTTTTAGATTGTATACGGTAGGTGGGTGCGCACAAACGGTAGGTGTGTACCTGGCATTACACTCAGGGTGTTTTATCTTTGCTAACCGACTGGGATGGCCGAATGATTTCGCCGCCTGCTTTCCGTTTTAGCAGGCCGTGGGTTCGAACCGTGGCCGAGTCTTACCAATGACTTAGCAAATCATGCTTGTTGATACCTAGCCCGTAGCTCTGCAGTCCTAGGATATGTCCAGAAAGAGTGGGATAAAGAAGAGCAATTGTCGGCGATTAAAATGTCCCCTTTTTACTAAATAAATATAACTCCACAGTAAACAGAATAATTGGACATTTGTGTTTCTACATTCAATGTTATTAAGGTCAGCTTCCACATGAAGTCCGCCCTGATATGAACTTAGGTGTTCAAATGACGTAAAACCCCCAACAAACAGCAATATCCAGATGAAGTGGCCTGTACCAGATGCTTGCTACACCACGGGGGTGGGGTTGGGTATACTATTAATTATATATACATGTGTTACATAGCTACAGAGCTTTGTTTATATTTAAATAATTTAAAGTTAAGTTGCTAAGCAGTTGATACGCGACGAAGGAGGGACGAAGGCGGAGGTGGAGAAAATCATTTTATTCAGGATAAAATGAGGAGTAAACAATAGGAATGACGTGAACATCAGGGATATGTAAATGCAATGCAACAATAAGAGATGAAGTAAACCTCAGGTAGTCAATGCAATGCCAATGAGGATAATGTCAATGAATGTTGGTGGAATGTCAGGAATGTCAGGTCCAGCCGGGTATGGCAAGGTCATCCTGGGGAGAGGCACTGGGAAGGGAAGAGCCCCGAAGAGCCCTCCACCCTAGGAAAGAGAGAAATGAAAAAAGGAAAAGCAGGGGTGGGTGGGTGGAAAAAGTGAGTGCGGCTGGAGGAGGCAGCGGCAGGCCGCGTTATAGGGGAGGACAGGGGGGAGTGATGTAACGGGGGGGGGGGTCCTCCTACGCCGCAAATCAAATGCAATGCAAGCATTACGACCAAAGCTGCATGGTACGATGGAAACATCAAATTTTCAAAACCAAAACACTTATCTAGATTTGATCCTTTATATCGAACTTAGATACCGGTGCACTTATTAAGCATGTGTTGCTGCATAGAAGAACATACTAAGTCGATTTAACAAATCTATTACTGCTGAAGCCTTTGGTGTCAGAATTTTGACATGCTTGCCGTAACTATTTCACTTCAAATATAGCCAAAGTTAACCATTTATAATAAAAGTTACTTCAGACATTAGTATGGTAGATTATAATGATCAACCTGATATATTTATCTCAAAGAATGGTAGAAACTGAAAAGCATCGGAGTGCAATATTGTTAACGTTGCTGATTCCAGGATTTAGCAACTTAGTAAACAAATTGGAGATTATGTGCATTATATTTCAATGGATTCCAGTAGGAATGCATTGATGTGGTATGTTGTACACTGTATTTTATTTAGACTTTGTAATTCATTTATTATGTTGATTTGTTTTCCTTTGTTATTGTGTTCTTTGCTGTTAGATGTTATGAGGCTCTTTATGTGTTCACTTTTGTGTGGTTCTTTCCTACCCCTGGCAGATTATGATGAATGCGCTGATACAACAATTTGCGGAGTTGCGAATGAGTGTAGGAATACACCTGGTTCCTATATCTGTGTTTGCGCCTTCTCACAAATATGGGATTCTGCCATAAATGAGTGTGTTGGTATGTACGACTTCTACAATTCAGTATTAACACAATAACTTTATTCTGGAATATTACATCCGGATAAAAGATTAGAATTGAATGTATGGTAACTGTAGGTACATGTGAGGAGTTCAGGTGCAAAACCCTGTAAACGCCAATCCAAAAAGTCAGATAAACATTAGAGTCAAATATTCAAAAAGTTCATTTTTGTTAAGAGCCTATTTTCTTGTTCATTGCTCCATAGCCATTTCATCACAAAAAAAAGTGGAATTATTGAGAATTAACATTACCCTCAGGTAAATATATTTTATTTTAATTCATTTTTGGGATTGGCGTTTACAGGGTTTTGCCCCCGAACTCTTCATGTACATAGACCATTTTGTTAAACATTAATTATTTGCTTAAAAGGTCTGGTATCTTTTCTTGCTGTTAATGCAAATGTAAATTATGTATGTCTATATTGCTCATAGACCTATTTCAATGTTTACTAATATCGTGTATGCGCGCGCAGCTTGGCTGCAGAACGAAGGCACACTGGCACTGAGTTTGCTATATGTGTACGAAGCGGTTTGGCTCTAGGTTGTGTGGTTTTAGAGATATTTCACTTTTTCTGAATGAAGATTGCTCACGGCCATTGACAATGCATTGAGTTTGCCGGTACGCGTGGTGCAAACGTTTATTTTATTCAAAATTAATAGAAATAGAGAACCCTAGCCTTCTAAATTTAATATAATCTATTCGGTGAACATGTTTTCTATATGTGTACCAAGCGGTTTGTCTCTAGGTGGTGTGGTTTCAGAGATATTTCACTTTTCTGTATGAATATAATTCAAGATTGCTCACGGCCATTGATAATGCATTGAGTTTGCCGGTACGCGCAGTGCAAAACGTTTATTTTATTCAAAATTAATAGAAATGAAGAACCATAGCCTTATGAATTTAATATAATCTATTCGTTGAATATGTTTTCTATATGTGTACTAAGCGGTTTGTCTCTAGGTTGTGTGGTTTTAGAGATATTTCACTTGTTCTCTATGAAGATTGCTCATAGCCATTGAGTTTGCAGTGTGACAGTGTGTCGTCCTGCAGCCAAAAGGCGCGCGCACCGACCTAGATACCGGTGCTGAGGTCACTTGAAATAGGTCTCTAGGTACTACAGAAACAGATCAAATGTGAATGGGAACAAGGGAGGATTTATGAACAAAGGAGGATTTATTGTCAATTAATAACGATCAGATTACAAATATTAGAAGTTGAATAATCGGAAACTGGAGGGAGGGAATGCTATAATGTTCATCTTGAAGACTCTTGTGGTCTTCTGATACCCCAGTCACACGAGAGCCAGCGTTCGCCGCCAACCTCCCTACGCCTAAAAGGACGCCAACCAGCCAGGGTTCCATTCGATACAGTGAATCAAATATGTTGTAGGCGCCATGTCGGCGCCATGTCGGCGCCATGTCGGCGCCATGTCGGCGCCATGTCGGCGCCGAGCACATGGTGACTGCAGCATCCAATGGCAATTCGCCAACCCAGGGCGGCGCCAGGGCGGCGCCAGGGCGGCGCCAGGGCGGCGCCAGGGCGGCGCCAGGGCGGCGCCAGGGCGGCGCCAGGGCGGCGCCAGGGCGGCGCCAGGGCGGCGCCAGGGCGGCGCCAGGGCGGCGCCAGGGCGGCGCCAGGGCGGCGCCAGGGCGGCGCCAGGGCGGCGCCAGGGCGGCGCCAGGGCGCCAACCATTTTGAATGGCGCCGCCGGAACAGGGCGTAAGGAGGTTGCACGTGCAGCAGCAGCAACCTCCTTGCGTCCAAAATTCCCGAAATGGACGCCGGGAGGTTGGCGTCCTCGCGGCGACAGCACTCAATCAGGGCGTAGGGAGGGCGCAAGGAGGAAGTTTTGACGTCGCGAATCGATCGTTAGCGAACGCAGGCCCCGTGTGACTGGGGTATTATTGCCACAGGGTTGTTGAGAAAAGACATGATAGCCTCTGATTGGCTGGCTGAAGGGAGGCTAGGGAGAAATTCATCGAGTCTTGTGACTGGCTGAAGCTGGGGTTGTGCTTGTCCTTCGCTGGTACCCGACAAAGATAACGAATGTTTACCCAGAAACTTAAATCACGGTAGTCGCAAATGGTAATCAAATAAGTAGTAATATGAAGAAATGTTTGTGATTTAAAATACTGCCAATTCTATTGTGATAAGCTTTAGTAAGACTTTGATGAAGTTTTAGATTAGATAAGTTTTGATTAGTGACTTAAAGCCTCGATATGATGGCGCACTTCTAATTTCAGATGGTGGTGCGTTCCACATCTTACCTGCTGCTGAATAATTAAAGCACATCATTTTATATACACGATGACATTATGTATTTGATTTGAGCGCGATGGCAGGGTGTTTTCAAATGGGTCGATACGAGATGGGATGGTCAAATGAGTTGAGCGTCTGTCTCCTGTTTTGGGAGATCGGGGGATCCGAACCCATGGGTTTGTGGGTCTGAACCCAGGTCGAGTCAAACCAATGACTTAAGAATTGATACCTGTCACTTCCTAGCCAGGCACTCGCCATTATTAGGATAGGGCAAGGGCTGGTTGGCTCAGTGTCAGGATAATGTGACTGAGTGGGATATCAGATCATGGTGCTTGTGGCCTGGTCTCCCAGTTGGGCAGCACTCTAAATTCACCATGAGTGCACACTGTCACAAGTCAGTACCCGTCCTGATATGACCGTAGACCTTGTTAAGATCTAAAACAACAACAAACAAACAAATGGGTCGAAGCCGAAGTCTGAGGGCCATTTTGAAGTACTGCAACCACCCACAGGTCTATTATGATTCATACAAGTATATGTACAATTGTGAAATTCGGTTGCATTACACAAGAGTTCAGGTGCAAAACCACGTAAACACCAATCCAAAAATGGAGATAAACATTGGAATCAATCCCTCAAAAAGTAAATTTTTATATTCCTACTCTTTTGTTCATTGCTCCATAACCATCTGATTTTATGAAAAGTGGAATTAGTGAGAATTAAAATTATTTTCAGGTAAAAAATCTTTTATTTAAACTACATATTACGTTTGGCTTTTACGTGGTTTTGCGCCTGAACTCTTTCATGTACGAAACTAGTGCCATTCGGCTTACTATAAAGTAACATCCGATCTATTAAGTCGCTGGTGCTTGATGTGTTGGTGACAGGGCTGGTTTGTGGTTATCCGGTGGTGGATCCAAACGCTTATCATCTCTGGACTTTCGGATTCCCTGGCAATGTGCTGAACTACACGTGCCATGAGGGGTACCGTGTTCCCGGCACCGGCCAGACTTCCTACGAGATCCATTGCAGCGGAGGCATTTGGCAGAAGCACGATGAAATCTTCTGTAAAGGTAAAGAGATGCTGGAGATAATTTGAACAATCACTCAAACTTATGGCGCGGTGGGGATTTTTGGGTGTTTATCTGAATAATGATGAAAACAATAATGGCAACAGCACTAACAGGAACAATAGGGTATTGTTGTATGTAAACATGCCGTTTTTCCTGGTTGATTCAGGACATTGTTTTATATAGACATTTAAAAAATCTTTGATTGAATAAAGACATTGTTTTATATAATGGTGTTTTTTTTAATTCAATAAGGAATTTGTTTTATATAAATATGTTTTTCCTGACTCAATAAGGAAATTGTTTTATATAAACATCTGGGTTTTCTAAATAATAAGGACATTGTTTTATATAAACATCTGGCTTTTTCTAATTAATAAGGACATTGTTTTATATAAACATCTGGCTTTTTCTAATTGAATAAGGACATTGCTTTATATAAACATCTGGCTTTTTCTAATTGAATAAGGACGTTGTTTTATATACACATCTGGCTTTTTCTAATTGAACAAGGACATTGTTTTATATAAGCATCTGGCTTTTTCTAATTCAATAAGGACATTGTTTTATATAAACATCTGGCTTTTTCTTATTGAATCATGACATTGGGTTATATAAACATGTTGTTTTTTCCTGATTGAATAAGGAAATTTTTTTATATAAATATGTTGGTTTTTGCTGATTGAATAATGTTCTGGTCTACACAAATATAGATTTTTTCGTGATTGAAATATGATCTTGTTTAATATAAACATTTTCTTTTGTTGATTGGAAAATTAAGTCTTTTATATAAACATATTGGTGTTTACGTGTTTGAAATATGACCTAGTATAAAAACATTTTTCCCTGATTGAATAATGACGTTGTTTTCTGCATTGTTTTTCCCTGATTGAAATATAATCTTGTTTTATATAAATATGTCATTTGCTAATTGAATATTGACCTTGTTTGATATATATACATGTCCTATTAATATGGTTTTGGTTTAAATAACCATGTTCTTTTGCTAATTGAATAATGACTTTGTTTTATATAAATATATTGGGTTTTTTCGAGATTGAAATATGACCTTGTCTTATATAAACTTTTTTGTTTGCTGATTAAATAATGACTTTCTTTATGTAAACATTGTTTTTTTGCTGATTACATGATGTCCTTGTTTATGTAAACATGTTTTTCTTTCTTGTTGAATAATGACCTTGTTTTTTTGCTGGTTAATGCCTCAGTCACAAATGCATTACGGTGTGCTTGCAGCGACCATAAGTCGCCGCATTGGCCAGACCATATGGCCCGTATGGTGGGTTACGATCGCCATACGGTGACCATACGTTTTTGTGCTCACCGCAAGCGTTTGCGGTTATATTAAGTCAAAGTTATTTTAACTTTGGAAAATCGCAACATCGCAGGCCTGAATCCCACCTGAATCCCACCAATTTCTACTGTTAACAGAATAATATGTTTGTGCAATAATGTATAGAAATTGTGAATAAAAAAATCTCTTAAAATGTCTTTTGTGTGGCGAAACACAACAAAACTTAAGGCGCCGTATGGTGACCATACGATTTGTGACTGGATAAACTGCAGACCGCAACGCCATAACATTTGCATAAATCGCAACAGACACCGCAGCACCGTACGACGATTGCAGCATTTGTGACCTAGGCATTAATAATTACCTTGTTTATGTAAGCGTGCTATAATTTGCTGCTTTATGTGGTTCTTTTTAGACGTGAATGAATGTGTGAACCCGTTAGTGTGTGGGCACAAGGCCGAGTGCCGAAACATCCCCGGAAGTTACGTATGTGTGTGTTCCTACAGCGAAACGTGGGATAAGCACACCAAGCAATGTGTGGGTAGGTTGTTCAAATCGTGTACACTGTATCCCACATTACCCCTGGCGCCACCCAGCGAGAGAATTACACACTGCGGTCTCGGGGGTTAGATTTCGGGAAAGTAGGCCTACTTCCTGCATATGTGTGCTCAGGGCGGACATACATTCAGAAATTAGTTTTTATTTCCTTCTTTTTATAATTTATACTTTTATTATACTTTTATTATTAGCAAATGTATTCTTTTTATTACCTGACATGTTGCCAGGATGTAAAACAACAAAAAACGAATAATCTTTGCAAAGTCAAAAAATTGTACATTCAAGGGTGTGTTTTTTTTTATCCTATTCAAAATCGGTAAATATTTCATTAAAAATGTCCCCAAGCAAAGTTGGCAGTTTGTCTCTGTTCAAACTCGGAAACCATTAATTATTCAATTGCCCCATGCAAAGTCTGAACATATGTTTTTTTTTCTCTAGCCAAAGTCTGAAAATATTTACACTATCTCTATGCAAAAGGTGTGATACTACTACATGGAGTTTGCTGGAGATGAGTGTGAAAATGTTGCATTCAGTGTGCCTGTGTGTGTTCAAGGTGAGGTGTGTCCATGCCCGGTGACCGACCCACACGCAACTGTGCCCGAGTCGGATGGACTACCCGGTGCAGTGATCCGCTACACGTGTCTCGATGGGTACCAGTTCGAGCCCAGCGTGCATCACTACCTGGTGTCCTGCACCGATGGCCAGTGGGCGCACCCCGGCAAATTCTGCACAGGTAAGGTCTGGCAGGGCCGTACGCTGACACGTGACAGGCTTCGCACGGGTCCTTGGAAACCTCGAACGTCGTGGAATTTGATAATTCAGAATTCCAGGCCTGGAAAGTCCTGGAATTTGTCTAAAGATCCTTGAAAATTGAAAATCATGACTACATATTTTTTAATTTGTATGTACGCTGATGTGCCCAAGCTTTAATCAATGATGTTTTGTATTTAAGGTGATTTTCGGGGGTTTGTTATTCTACCTCTTGGTTTTTATTTTTAAACTATGCATATGTTCTTAGTTGTTCATGCTTATTTACACTTCACTGTACTGCAGTACTGTAATTTAATAAATGTCTTAGCACTATCCTGGCATTTTGCACTGAAAGGTCCTGGAAAGTCCTGGAATTTGATACGTCAAAATCAGTGTGAGCCTTGGCTGAAAAAGTCTGAGTGACCTTGTCATTGTTATAGAATAATGTATTACTAGTAAGCTAGGCAAAATAGAGTTGTAAATTTTACATTGTCGCGCCGTGTTCTTAATATAATCTTAATAATAAGTTTTCAAGTTTCAAGCAGCTGATAAAAGATTTAGTAAGTGCTGAAATTAAACTTTCATGCCTTGGTAATTTTGATTGCTGGTAATTTTGATAAGTTTTAAGTGAAATATAATTGAGTAAATCTGATCCAGTAGAACTGGAAATAACAGTTCAGCATAGCAGGTCTTAGCCAAACATAAAAACTAGCAAAATGATGAAAACTTTGGACGGCCCCTTATTGAATATTCTGCGGATTCCTTGTAGATATAAATGAGTGCACCTTGACCCCGAACATCTGTAACCAGCCAAATGAGTGCCGCAACACGATCGGGTCTTACGTCTGTGTGTGTGCAGACAGCAAGCTGTGGAACCTCGACACCAATCTTTGTAATGGTATGTTTACAATTCTCTCATCATTGCTCATGTACACAGCCGACACAGAGTCTGGGATGGGTAAAACAAGACTTTTATTCGGGCGGCGCCCACCCGGGGCATTGTACAATCATGAGTGAAGCTGGCGGGCGAGTAGCGCTCGAGCGAAAGTCCTGCTAATGTCAATGCACAGTGGGGGAATGATGATGTTATGACTAGGATGAGACATGTGAACAAAGTAACATTTTAGTGAGCAAAATACGGGGTGAATTCCACATATTACAATTAAACATTGACTAGGTAATCCAGACTATTTGTACATGCTGATAGTTATTTGACGAGTTTATATGGTGATAGTCAACTGCTCGGGTGTCAGTTGTATTAAAATTGCATGATAATTGATTTTATCAGAGATTAATTGATTTATATTTGATTGTTTGTTGATTGAGCTATGGCTAATCAATGGCCAAGCCATGGTATTTGTCGTTTATCTATTTTTTGGTGGCCTGTATGAGGGCGTGATTTACTTTTTGCGAGTCTCTTGTCATGATGAATTTTTTGTGCGCATTAGATGCCCAACCACCGAATCGCTGGACCTCCGACTCGGTGCTCCCCGAGGCGAATGCCACTGTGGCTGCTGCGTTTCGTATGGCATGGAGGGTGTGCGGTTTTTGGACCCCCTCATCCTGTTGGGCCATCTTCCATTGTCAGTTCCGCCGTGTCCAGCAATGAACCCGAATGAGCGCTCACGCTCATTCCATACGTTTACATGGTTGTTGTTTTTAATGTATTAAAACTGCAAAGTGGGATGAAAGCATCGAATTTTCAAAACCAAAGCACCGACCTAGATTTGATTGTATATGTTTAACGTAGATACTGATACAGTTATTAATCATTTATTGCCATATCCCGTCCTGATATGACCATGGATGTTGCCAGGCCGTAAAACTCCAACAACCAACTAGTGCTACAAAGAAGGGAATACCAGGTCAATTTACTGCAGAAGCCTATGGTGTCAAGAGTTTTAGCGCGCTTGCCAAAGTTAATGTGGCCTGTTTGCACTTCAAATATCTCAAAAGTTAGCCATTTAAAGTCAAACATACTTCAAAGTTATAGCAATGCACCTAACATATTTATCTCAGAAAATGACTAAATCTCTAAACCATCATACTATGCAACTTTAAGTAATTTATTTGTGGTGCATGTTGGTCAGGTTTGGTGGGACATGCCTGTTTGGGCTTTTTCCTAACTTCATTTACTTCTTTTATTCAATCAAAGGCGAGGGTCTTATTTGGCGACTGCTCTTAATGTATCCTACCAGTGAGAGTCCGACTTTTAAGTAATAATGACTAGGTTTTAAAATAACTTAATTGTAGTAATGCATTTTGATTTAAGATTTTTTAAATGAAAAACATCTATTATATATGAATATATATAATGCATTTTTGATTTAGGGTTTTAATAATGAAAAACGACTATTGTATACGAATATATATATAATATATATACAAATATATATATATGTGTGTATATATATTTAAAAGAATATATACATATATATATATAGGAAGAGAGAGAGATAGTTTGTTTGTTGGAATTGTATGTGCTGTAAGCATCTAAGTTCATATCAGGACGGCAGGGGGAGATAGAAGAAAGAGAGAGACAAGAGAGAGAAGAGAGGCTTAGGGATAAGGATGACAAATAAGATAAGTAGGTTAAGAATGAGACCAATTGTCCGCAATTAAAAAATATCCCTGCTTAATCAACTAATGTACAAAAGAAAAGAGAGCAGTTTATTTTGGATTCTTCCTTTTCAGGTCCTGTCTGTGGACCACCTATCCATGACCCTGAGGCTTACCGCTTAGAGTCCAATGGCTTTCCTGGGGAGGTTGTCACCTATGTGTGTCTCGATGGTTACGAAGCCCCCGACGCGACCCGCTCTTACAAAGCCACCTGTAGCACTGGCGACTGGCACCATGCTGGATTCTGCAGAGGTGTGTATTATTTAGTTTTCCCATCTAAGACAAGATAAGCATATACAGTTAGCTCGAGATAAAAGATTCACCCTGTACTACAGTAGCATCAGTTGGGGAGTGAAGAACAACCCTATATAAAAAGTGGAGAAAATGTGGGTAGCCTAAATGAAATGAGAACCTAAGCTAAAAAGCAAAATATATTCTTCAAATACCTTGATATATTTACCCTCAACTTTTGAACTGATTAGTAGATTAAGTCCAGTAGATAAATGAACCTTAAAGTTTGAATTGAGAGAGACCACATATCCACATGGCAGTCATTGGCAGGAAATTGAGAGGTTTCTGGGTAATAAGTAATAATCCAATCTAGGTCAGGAAGCAGTCATTTTCATTGGTTGAGGTAGTCAGATGGTGAACTAGTTCATTCAAACATGGGGGATTTACTTCATGGACTATATCACTTCAAACTGATTTGGTGTCACTAGGCCTTGGTATTATGTGATTTGAACACTCTGGAGAATATATGCTGAGGGAAAACATATAAAATCGGATTGTAGCTATTAGATTTTAATCAACATAAGGTAGGGATGCCAAACTAAGACCATCAACAGTGAGACACATTTTCTCCAACTTTTACATAGGGTTGTAATTCACCTCTGAACAGAGTCAGAGGTGAATCTTTTATCTAATCTACGTTGCTCTATCTGGAACCGTTGAATAAGGCCCGACCGTATATGTACGCAAAAGTCAAATTTTTGGTCGAATAGAGGAGGTATCAGCCTAACACGGAAGCATGCTTCCATATAGATCAAAGATTCACTGGACTATGGAACTTTAAAATGCACTGTGCATGTTAGCATAACATGGCTAATTCACGGCGGAGACTTGATAACTACACGAAACGCTGACGCGCCACCACCCGCGCCCCCTGTACTGAACCGATAACACTAATCCAACCCGGCGGCCACTGCTCATACGGTTGCGCCACCTTGAGGAACCGCACCATGGCGAATACATGAACTGCAGAGACTATACCAGGTGCCAACACAAGGCTTTCCCCCATTTCCGCCCGAACTAGCGAGCGATTTGAAACTCCCCACACCCGTTTAAGTCGTCATCAGCACCACATCACCACCTTTCTTCTCACGTAACGCCACGCAACGCCAATCATGCCTCCAACAAAGAGGCCAGCATGCAACAATGGAAACAATAGACCGTCGACCGCCCCCAAACAAAGGGGACGCCCAAAGACAACTAAGCCAGACAAATATAACAACAGTCACGATGACAACGCAGGAGTAGCTCACCGGGCCAGCAAGCGTAAGGCGAATACGCCTCAGGCTGCACCGACACCGGCGCCGCCGACACCGGCGACATCAACACACACTGGAGCAGATGCTGGAGTACTCCAAGCCATGCGGGAAACCATGGCAGACCTTAAAAGTGATCTAATGAACCGGATGGATGCGAGGATGGACGCTATTGAGTCAAACCAACGGATTAAGGAGGACGAATGTCAGGAGGACATAGACGGGCATGCACGTGGTGTGGAGCCCACCGAGATAGTTGACAGTGGAGTTGACAGCGTCAATCTCCCACGTGTCATGCCCCCGGTGCGCCAGCCAACAAAGGAACACAACACCTTCAGGGCGGGCCCCGCACCCCGGCGTGCGATACATGCACATCCTGATGATCCCAGACATTTCTACCCAGAGGAGACACAGTATAGCAGCACGTGTGACAGCAGTGACAGCTACACACGTGGTTGCTTCCACTTGGCACGCCTCACAGGTTACAGCAACCACAGCGAGAACACAGAGGCCATACAAGAAATTCTAACCACAGCCGGGGCGGCAATCGGCAACAGACGAGGGAAAACTGCTTTATTACCTCACTTGTTCGTGGTTAAGGGTGAAAAGAGGCAGAAAGTGGGGAGGGCGGAAGCCACGATGCCTGAGTATTTCGCAGCACTATGTAACATGACTAAAGTGGTTGAGGTGCCTGCCAGCTGGCACGATCCAATAATTGACCACATCCACCAGTTAGCCACCATGGCCGCCTCATGGGAATGGGAGACATGCCGACGCTGGTCAGAAGATGTGTTTAATATGATAGACGATGGCCGCCTCCCGTACGCGTGGGGAGATCATTATGCGAAAAAAGATGCCCAGCGCAAAGCATTCGCGGAAGGTACTAGGATTACCAACCGCAACACTAATCACCAAAACAACACCACCCGAACTGCCACAGGCGCCCAGGCCCAGACAGCCTCCACGGCCAACAACTACAATGATGGCCAGCAGGATTTCAACCGTGAGACGGATGGGAAACCTTGCCGACCATTCAACTGGGGGGACTGAGTGCACCTTCTCATCAACACACGGTGAGAACCCTGACAAGAAGGCACACGTGTGCGTGTGGTGTGCCAATAAGTATCGCCGGGCAAACCAGCACAAGGAGAGGGATTGCATAAATAAGAAGGGCTTCCTCAAGAAAAAAGCTGGTGGGATGAATACCAGCACGAACCAGCAGTCGGCACAGGGTTTTCAGTAACCGGCTCCGCACTACACATAAACAACTACGATGCGGAGCCTGGAGAACCCGACACCGACGACGGCCAACAACACACGACAAGTGACAGTGATGGCGCACCTGTGTCCATATCCCCTGCAAGGGTGATTATGAACTGTGAAACCCCTGCTGAAATAACCATCTGTGCCCGCGAAATATACACGGGTGCTAGCATTGAAGCAACCCGTAATCAACGCAGCCACTCTCACTGGTTCTACTGCCTATGGCCCATCGGATTACAGTTGTAGCGAACTCCGTGACAGTGGCACCAGAAGTGACAGCAGGACAGGGATTACCATTTGTTGTGTGAACCCCAGCGTCCCATCTGACCAGGAACTCCAAATCACGCAAGATAGCGACACCAACGGTCCGGATACAAGATGGCCACCCGCCACTAACCATGGCCCCTATGGCGGCAGCAACACAGGAGCAGCGGACACCACCGCAACCGAGGCTGTGTCAACAGCAATGGCCGACCACGATGTAAACAACCACGACCAACACGACGCACACGACAATGCAGACACACGACAGCACCGGATCGCCACACCCGACACCCATGTCATCACACAAGGTAACACAACTGGAGGTGACAATGATATGGTTAATGTTATGACATGTGACTCTGATAATGCTGCGGTGCCGGTCTTTGGTAGTTGTGTTCTTAATGGGGCAGGGCCATGCCCACTGGTCACGGCCCTTGACTGCACACCTGACGCCAATGCCCTCACACAAGGTAACACGCCCGGAGGCGACAACGGTGTCGTTGATGTTATGATGCGTGACTCTGATAATGCTGCGGCACCGGTCACTGGTAGTTGTGTTCTTGATGGGGCAGGGCCACGCCCACTTGTCACGCCCTTTGACTACAGACCGATTCTCAACCGGATATGGCCAGACCCACTCTTTGACCTATGGGCTGACCACATGGCCTACATGAACATATACAGCCAGGTCCGCCTCACAGCCCTCCCCAACTACCTCAGGGGCAGGATACCCATACCTTCGGGACTTGTGATTCACGAGTGGAGGAGGCTGCTGATAGGTTACTATGACAAGCAGGTGGTAGACTTCCTGGAGTTTGGGTGGCTGGTCGACTACACGGCCCTCAAACCCCCCTAACCCAACTGTTAACAACCACAACGAGGACCCCACCCACCTCACCTACACGTACAGACCGAGATCAGCCATGGGGCCCTCCTCGGCCCCTTCCCCTGTCCACCGTTTGGCCCCTGGTACCAGACCAGCCCGATGATGATACGCCCCAAGAAAAACACTGCAAACAGGCGTGTCATCGTCGGCCTCAGCTGGCCCAGGCAGACCAGTGTCAACGCTGGCATTACCAGGGGGGTATACCAAGGAGAACCGAGATCCTACAGCCTCCTGAATGTGATGGACGCTGCCAACAATGTGGCGCGCTTGGGACCTGGATGCTACCTATGGTGTGCCAACCTTGCTAGGGCTTACCGACAGCTCAGAACATGCCCCCTCTCCACCCCACTCCTCGGCATCGTACTGGCAGGTCGGTACTACACCGACATAGCCCCCTCCCTTCGGATGTAGGACATCCTCCATGGCATGTGCCCGTACCACAAACGTGGTGGTATACCTGCTCCGGAAAAAGAACCACTATGTGCACTGCTACCTCGACGACTTTGTGGGTGTGGCACCCACGAGAGCGGCGGCACAAGCAGCCTATGATGACATCATGCAGCTGGCCGAACAACTTGGCCTCGAGATGTCACCCAGTGAGTGCTGTCCGCCTGCATAAGTAATCGAGTGGTTAGGCTTCATCATATCAGCAGATGTTATGAACGTGACAAGCCCCCAGGACAAACTCAATGAGATACTGACTGACTGCCAGACATGGATGACATGAAAGAAGGCATCGCGTAAAGAACTGCAGAGACTGGTGGGAAGGCTCCAGCACATAGCAAAGTGTGTGGAGCCGGCTAGGCGATTCATGTCGAGAATATTCAATGCACTCCATGAGGCGCCACACACTGGGAAGTATGAGCTCCCAAACGAGTTCAGGAATGACATCAGGAGGTTCCTAGAGTTTGCTGACAGGACCAATGGACTGGTGCTACTAAAAACCGATGACAAGCCCGAATGGACAATAGAATGTGACTCCTCAATGAAGCCTGGGGGAGCCTTCTCACAGACACACTTCTACTCATTCACATACCCTGAGTGCATGACCAATTGGTATATAAACATTGCTCACCTGAAAGCCATGAACCTGGTGGTAGCAATGAAAGCACTGGCACCGGCACACCCCGAAAGGTATAACATTGTCATCAACACTGACAACCTTGTGAGCCAACAAGTCCTGGAGTCCGGTGCAGGCAGAGACAGCACTCTGACGGCATGCACCAGGGAGATATGGCTCTACTGAGCCATACATAACTGCAAGATCCAAGTGGTACACAAGCCCGGCAAGGAACTGGTCTTGGCAGATGCGCTAAGCAGTCGGGCACTTGAACCCCAGGCACATGATAAAGCAGCGAGACTCACTAAAAACCTTAACCTCTCTGAGATAGATGTCACCTTTGATAGTGTTTTCTCTAGGGACCTATAGTGTCACCTGGAATGCATGCAGAACCGGAGCTGACCCTGGATGGGGATCCCATTAAAGTCGTTGAGAAAACCAAATTTCTGGGCCTCATTTTCGATGCAAAACTGTCTTTCATGACACATATAAAGTACCTGAAAACAAAATGCCTGAAAGCGCTAGATATTCTGAGGGTGCTGTCCAGCTCAGAGTGGGGAGCGGACAGAGATGTTCTGCTCTCCGTGTACAGAACCTTGGTTCAGGCACGAGTGGATTACGGCAGCATAGCATACGGTTCCGCAAGGAATTCATATATTGGGCTGCTAGACACGATCCACCACCAGGGACTGCGCCTGGCACTTGGGGCCTTCCGCACCTCAACGGTTCAGAGCCTCTACGTCGAAGCCAATGAACCATCACTTAACAACAGGAGAATCACACTGGCCATGCAATATGTAGTCAAGATAAAAACTAATGCATTGAATCCTGCACACAATTGTCTATTCGAGCAACATGATGAATCCAGGTATGAGGTCGTTGAGGAAGCCATCGGTTATCCTCCGACTCACGGAACTGAGGAAGTCTGGGACACATCCACTCGAGTGCCAAGGACTGCATGCAGAGATTCAAGGCTAGTTTTCAGACCACCTCTCCATATACACTGATGGTTTGAAAGACCAAAACCGGGTAGCTGCTGCGGCAGTGTGCCGACGGGAAAATTTTGCATACGCTTGCCTAATCAGAGCTCGATTTTCACTGCAGAAGCCCGAGCACTCCTTCTCGCATTGGAGTGTATCGAGGTATCCAACCACACTAACTATGTTATATACAGTGATTCGTTCTCTTGCCTCCTGGCTGTTGCTAGACTGAAAACGAATCACTCTATTCTAGCAATGGTCATTTATAAAATGAACCAACTGACAACGGATGGGTATGACATCCACCTGTGCTGGGTGCCTGGCCATGCTGGCATACAAGGAAGCGAACGAGCGGATCGGGCTGCGAAGAAGGCCCTGAACTGTGATCTTGAACCGTGTCTGATCCCTCACTCTGATCTGAAACAACTAATAGCCACCCACATAAAATCCAAATGGCAACATGAGTGGGATGAAAACATTAATAAACTTAAAGAAATTGAACCATCTGTGGGAAAACCACCACAGACTCATGCGGGAGGTCGGTGGGACCAAGTGGTCCTTAGCCGCTTCCATATTGGCCACTTGTGGCTTACACATGCTTTTCTGCTCAAGGGGGAACCTCCCCCTGAATGTATTGGGTGTGAGTCCCCGCTGACACTCAAACACATTTTTACTAAGTTGCGTTGATTTTTTGGCCCTGCGCTAACAGTTCTACACTACAGACAGTATGCATGACCTTTTTACTAAGGTAAAACAGAAAAACATTTTAGCCTTTTTGAGGGCAGCTGGACTGTACCACCTCATATAGCTTAGTAAATAGATTCTATCAATTATTAATCAAACTTTTCTTTTTCTATGGGAATTTGTTTCCCTTGACCACAAATATATGATTGTGAGCTTTCTAATTTAATGAGTGTCTATTGGCACATAATTGATTGTCTGCTTTTACATAAAGCGATGATTTGAACAAAAAACAAACATTTCTCGCCGTGAATATGGCCTATGCTGCCGACACGGCATAAAGCAACCACCAATCAATCAATCAATCAATCAGTCACCTGGAAACATTCGACTAAACTGGCTCTCTGTTCCCGGGTTACACACAAGACCAAAACAACCGCCTACTGGAGGTGTACTTTGTGGGGCTGGCGGGCGGAACAAGTCCATCCAGGTGAAGAAGTACCTACAGTTCACGGCCAGCCATGGTGCCGCTCCGTTAGCCCCCTCGCAGTATTACGTCCTCGCTTACATCCTACACTTGAAAGAAACGATGGTATCACCCGGCGGTGTGATGAACTACATCAGCGGGGTGTCCTTCTCTTGGATGGATCCACTGAAGGTTTCGACACCTACCCCATCACGTTGATGAAAAGAGGTGTCCAGAGACTCTCCCAGCATGTCACAACACAGGCTCCACCCATTACGTCGCCCCAGTTACGCCGAGTCATAAACTACCTCACACCAGCAGGCCCCGACACAGCAGTGCTGATAGCCGCCCTAACAATAGGTTACAACACGCTGCTCCGTCAGGGCAACCTCCTGGCCAGCACCGCGGCCTCAGACCCTGGCCACTCACTCAAACGACTCGACATCCTAAGAACACGGGAAGGACTACAAGTCGCGGTCACGACCACCAAGACCCAATGGAGACATAACCAGGCCTACAAGATACTCCTCACTCCCACACCAGGCGATGCCACCTGCCCAGTGGCAGCCTGGGCGTGTTATGCTTCCACCCAACGATCCCCGCCTACAGGCCCTGCATTTGTGCTCAGGCAAGGTGGCCCGCTCCAGGCCCACACACTCCTGGCAGCCCTCCGCCTGGCCCTAACTCAGACTGGCACCCCTGACCCTGGATCCTACACCCTGCACAGCCTCCAAAGGGGGGGGAGCCCAGGCAGTGGCCGCCACCGGGAATCCGCTGAGGCAAATAATGGATCTTAGATCCTGGACCTCCGCCGCGGTCCACGCATATGTGCCCAGGGAGGTGATAACCACTGGTCCTGAACCCTCCCTGTAATTGGTTGAGGGTTCGAGTCCCGCCCGGGCACACCAAAAGAAAGACTGAGGGCACGGGAGATCTTGATGAACGTACAGTCAACCATAATGTACTTGCAGGTTCTTTCCGTGTTAGAAAATAAAAAACAACTATAAACCACTACTGTCTCCGCCTTCGTGAATTACTCTACCAGGGGACAATGTAATTGTTGAAGACCTGGTGTGGCGTTTGTTGTTGTGCGGCCTGTAGTGTGATGTGTTCTTTGGGTAACATTTCCCAACAGACATCAACGAGTGCCTTTTGTCGGTTTGCGATAAGAACGCCGACTGCACAAACCTGCCAGGATCGTTTTACTGTCTGTGTAAGGAGGGCTTCACTGGTGACGGATTGACATGTACAAGTAAGCTGACAAATTCCACTACCACTCTTACAGCAATGCAGAATAACTTTCATTTATCTATGTCACCAACACCACTATATATATATATATATATATATATGTATATTATGGAATGCCATTTCTTTTTTTATTCAGTATTTTAACATATTAAATATTTAATGATATCATTAAATCGATTTTATCATATCATTAAATGTATTTACTGATATGTTTAAATATTCTACATTTAATGATATCATCAAATGGTACACCATTTAAATATATGTAAAATTATATTTGATCATATGTGTTAATCGATTTAATTATATGATGAAATAGACTGTATTTGAACATATGTTGAAATGGATTTGATCATATGATAAAATCGATTTAATCATATCAGTAAATACTTCTGGAAGTAATAAAAATTGATTCTCCCTATTACTGGAAGTATTTGAATAGATGAGAGGGAGAAGGGGGGTGGAACATATTTTACCTCCCGTCCTGGTGTCACATTTGATGTTGCTATGAAACCCCAAATCACCGGGTCGCTCCAGATGTTGTACCTGAATTTTCCACCTCCCGTCCTGGTGTGACCTTTGGTGTTGCTAGTGCTATGCTGTGAAACCCTAAATTACTGGTTCACTCTAGATGTACCTGAATATCCCACCTCCCATCCTTGTTTGACCTTTGACATCTCTAGTGCTATGCTGTGAAACCCCAAATCACTGGCTCACTCTAGATGTACCTGAATATTCCACCTCCCACCCTCGTTTGACCTTCGGTGTTGCTAGTGCTATGCTGTGAAACCCCAAATCACTGGCTTGCTCTAGATGTACCTGAATATTCCACCTCCAATCCTGGTTTGACCTTCGACATTGCTAGTGCTATGCTGTGAAACCCCAAATCACCGGCTTGCTCTAGATGTACCTGAATATTCCACCTCCCATCCTTGTTTGAGCTTCAACATTGCTAGTGCTATGCTGTGAAACCCCAAATCACCGGCTTGCTCTAGATGTACCTGAATATTCCACCTCCCATCCTTGTTTGAGCTTCAACATTGCTAGTGCTATGCTGTGAAACCCCAAATCACCGGCTCGCTCTAGATGTTGTACCAGAATATTCCACCTCTTATCCTGGTTTGACCTTCGATGTTGCTACGCTGTGAAACCCCAAACCACCGGCTCGCTCTAGATGTTGTACCACCCCTCTTGCAGGAAACCCGTGCAGCCAGCTTCATCCAGTGTCCAACTCGGTGAATGTGATGATTCCGTTGGCCTCAGTGTTCGGCGACGAAGTGATATTCACCTGCCTTGAGGGCTTCAGAGCCTCCATCCACACCATCACCCAGGCGCTGTCAGTCAGCCTTCTGAACGGCGACAACACGCTGAGGTCATTCAAGGTCACTTGCATGGCCAGCGGAGAATGGAAACCACTGCCGCTGCCTTACTGCCTCCGTAAGAATTGACGGTCATAGATTTTATTTCCTTTTATTTATTTACTTACGGTTGTTGAGTACTCAGGGAAAATGTCTATTGTCAACAATTGGTCTTCCTCATTCCACTGCTCCTTGCCATATTCTAGTAATGCTGAGTAGTAGGCAAGGTAGCGACAACTAGCACTTTCATAAGTCCCTGGACTGGTTTGACGCGGCATGGGATGAGCTGGAAGCAAGCGTTCTACTCATTCGACTATCCTAATCAAGACTCGCACTGAAAAATGGTGTCAAAAGTCTGAACCACAACTGATCAGTTTCAAGTAGTGTTAAACTACAGGTGTTCAAATATGATACTTTCATGTCATGCTTTCTAGATATACACATTTTAAAGATCTACTTAATATCATCTACTAGCATGTATGTGCAAATTTTGCGCTATATATTATGCTTACATGCATTATATATAATACATACATTATGCAAGATATATATCATATATATTAAATAATGCCTTATCTGCATATAAATGCTACCTATTGCATAGTCTGTCTGTATGATTACTCTTCAAATTAGAAATAATCATCACTGTCATGGTCATGCAATAATAAACCCATAATTATTCCGGTATCAAACAAATTGCTCCTGTATAGTTGCCACCTGTATAGTTAAAAAGTGTTTATTTAAACAGCGATTAGTTGCGGGGACCCTGGGGTGGTGCCGAACGCGGACCGACTTCCGGAAAGCACGCAGATTGCCTACCTGCAGACTGCCACCTTTCGCTGCCGTCCAGGTGCGTCCGGCCGAGCTTTTAATCTCAAACAGGCTCTCCGTGCTTAGAGCTGCGGAGTCTGATAAAAGTATCAAATTTTCAAAAGCGAGGCACTTATTTAGATCTTAACCTACATATACATGTAACATAGCTATCGGTACACTTATGAAGTATTTATAGATTTACATCACGGTTCCGAGTGCGCATGCGCTGAAAACGGCGTTGGGAGCAAAGCAAAGGCGCACTGCCATTATGTTTGCCGATACGCAGAAGACAAAACTGACATTTTATTCAAAATAAGTAGAAATACATAACAATTTGGGATAAACATGTATGCGCACATGCAATATAATGATCTGATGAATATAACTAAGACAAAACTAGACATAGTTAAACATTTTGAGCTAAGAAACATACAATTTCAGTCACTTTACAGGCTGATGTTTACATCACCATTGATTAGCCAGAAGTAATTCTTATTCTAAATATTAAAATGTCAAATGTGTCAACAAAAACTTGTTTCAAAGAAATATATAACCAATATCTGATTAACCCTACTCATTTTCTATTTCTACATATGTCATTAACCATAGGATATAAATAAAAACATGAATAAAATAAGTAAAACTGACTCTGGCTATGGCACTAACCCTAGTCTGAGTGCCTAGATTTGTCTAAATCTAAATGCACGTGGCATAACATGTGCTGATTATATTGATGTAAATGCAATGCTGGATAAAAGATTGATATCTTAATTTATTATATTTTATTTTTAGTTGGTATTCTATGTTTCAAACAAGAGCTGAGATGAGCTGAAACTAGCACATTTCATAGCTGCACCCAGTGTATTAGCATGTGCCATCGTGCTTCTTGCGGGTTTGTTTTGCTCTGACGCATCCCACAATGCACTGCGCCGCTGGAACCGTGATGTAGTCTATTGATACGTAGAAGGGAGTTAGTTTAATAGAACCGGTTACTGCTGACGCCTGTCGGATCAAATCAATGTTTTGATAAGCGCACCGAAATTAATCTGGCATATTTACACTTCAAATGTCTCCTAAGTTAGTCATTTCAAATCAAAGTTACTTCAAACTAAAGTAAGGTAGACTATAGTCTAGCAATCAGCGCAACATATTTATCTTTAAAAAATGGCAACAACTCAAAACCATTGGATTAGTTCTAAATCATGAACTTGGAGGTGGGTAAATCGCCGGGTACTCCTCAAGTATCCGTTAACTTAAAGGGATACATTTGTGATGTTATTTTACATGAATGCCCCTCATGCAGGATTCAAGGCGAAGGAAATAGAAGACGCTGACTTCTTCACGCGTCACTGCACTTCTGATGGCACGTGGACGCCAACTTCCCACTGTGTCGGTAAGTTCCAGAACCCACCTCGGTACTGGTACTACTTGGAGCTGCTAACTGTTACGATTTCTGCAGAACACCTGGGGCCATATGCAGGACGCGGTCTTAGCGAGCCAAAACGCGTTTAGACGGGATTTCTGGTTTAGCGCTGAAAAGTCGGTATGCATGAGTCAGTGATAGGCCTAACACCACGCGTTTAAGGTCCGCGACACTAACCCCATTTCATATGACGTTTAAGGGCGGTGTTAGCATAAGGTTGTCGCCAAATCTATTCAATGCTGTCATATTTAACAGAATTAAATACGCAATAAGTGAAATTTTATCAATTTAACCCTAAATTCAAAGCAATATTAATGCTGCCGCTGTAACGGCGGCGATATTAATATTAATATTTTCTAATCGACGAAGGTACAGTAAACAGACCGCCGCCGCCAGTATGGAAAGCGACATTGATGCGCCGGCGGCAGCGATTTGTTTACTTTACGTTCGTCGATTCGAAAATATAACTATTAATATCGCCGCCAATGCGGCGGTAGCCTTAATAACGCTTCGAATTTAGGGTTAATTTCATCAAATTTCACTTATTGCGTATCTAATTCTGTTAAATATGATAGCATTTAATACATTTAAGCCTAATATATGGGTACAGACGCAGAGGGATTTCCCAAATCTATAAATAAATTCATGTTTAGCTATAATGAAAGTGTTACGCGCTCCTGCAAAAAGACTTGACACAGTTCCCGACGTCGGTGTTGGCTAAACGGTAACAGGCTCTAACACCAAACCCCGCTAACACTGACTCCTGCATATGGCCCCAGATGGCCAAATGAGTTGAGCATCCGTCTCCTGTTTTGGGAGATCGGGGTTTGTGGGTTCGAATCCTGGTTGAGGCAAACCAATGACTTATAAAAATTTATACCTGTCGCTTCCTAGCCTGGCACTCGGCATTATTAGGTTAGGGAAAGGACTGGTTGCCTCAGTGTCAGGATAATGTGACTGAGTAGGATATCGGGGCATGGTGCTGGCAGCCTAATCTCCCAGTGGGGCAACACTATAAAGTTGCCAGGAGTGCACACTGTCACAAGTTGGTACCCGTCCTGATATGACTTTAGATGTTGCTAGGACATAAAACAGCAACAAACAAACTATTTCTGTGGAATCATTGCAATTTTCTGTCTTTCATTTCCATTTCGCCCATACTCTGAGGCATGCGGCAAATCTGCTTTTTCCACTTGGCCCATTAAATAACCATTATATTACCATTTTGGAGATATTTAAATTCAAAAATCCCAAAAATTAATTTTGCCAATGCTGACTGTTAAAGGATTTTTCATTAGTCACTAAAACTGTACATCTATGTATTACTGTGTGTTGCTGTGGGTAAGCCGAGTTTTGGAGACCAGAAATATTTTGTACAAAAGGACAGTTGGCTTATATACAGTCAAATAACCTGCATGACTTGTATTAGAGTTTATTTAGACCTATCATATCAGAGCGTAGCTCAGGCGATAGAGGATCCACCTGTGAAGGTGTCGGTCATCCTATCGATCCTGCTCACTAGACCTATTTGCAGTTTTGGCTATTTTCCATTCAAACCAGTGGTCTACAACTGGTTCATCAAAGGCTGTGGTATGTGCTGTCCTGTCTGTGGGAAAGTGCATATCAAAGACCCATTGCTGCTTATCAGGAAGAGTAGCCTGTGTGGCTAAAGAAATATGTCAGAATGACCATATGTTTGACGTCCAATAGCCGATGATAAAAACCAATGTGTTCTAGCGGCCTCATTAAATAAAACAAGCTTTCCACTTTTTTTTAAATCATATCAGGATGGGGTACTGCTTTCTGACAATGGTTTTTAATCACCTTTCTACAGTAGAAAAAAATCTCATGGTAAACTGACTGTTCAATAGGAGAATAAATAAATAAATAAATAACCCACACTAGTACACCTAACCATATCAGGACACGGTATCGCTTTCTGACTGGTGTTCAATCTATTTTCTGCAGCAGAAAAACTCACTTGTAAGCTCACTGTTCAATAAAAGAATAAATAAATAAATAAATAACCCACACTGTTAGCCCTACCTGCGCCTTGTGAATGGAGCTGAACCGCCACCTCTCCTTGCAGACGTTGACGAGTGTGTTCGGACCCCGGGGCTGTGCGGGCTGGGAAGGTTCTGCATCAACACTGTCGGCTCTTACTTCTGCTCCTGCGTCCCGTGGTACGTCACGTGACCTACGTCACAGTTTCCATCTAGGTCATCATTTCCAGCTAGCTCATAATTTCCACCGAGGTCATAATTTCCATCGAGGTTATCATTTCCATCGAGGTCATCACTTCCATCAAGGTCATCATTTCCATTAAGGTCATCATTTCCATCGAGGTCATCATTTCTATTAAGGTCATCATTTCCATCTAGGTCATCATTTCCATTTAAGTCATCATTTCCACCACGGTCATCATTTCCATCTAGGTCATCATTTCCATCGAGGTCATAATTTCCATCGAGGTCATCATTTCAATCTCAGTCATAATTTTCATCGAGGTCATCATTTCCATGTAGTTCACCTTAGACAGTTTTATGCATAACAAAGCAACCTCTGTAATGACTCCCTTCGTGCTTTCTTGTGGGGCGTTTTTGTTGTGTGGTGTTGTTGGTATTTTGGGATGGGTTATTGGTAGGGTTCTTTTGTGGGGTAGGGAGGTTTAAGTTGTTCAATGCTGATTGTAAGAAATTTGTTGTTGCGCGTATGTCCGGCCACAGATTAGAAAATCAGATTAGACCTGACTAAATGTGCTAGATGGTAGGACATCCGCTTCATATGTGGCAGGTTGAGGTTTCAATCCCTGGCCGAGTGAAAGCAAAGAATTGCTAGATTGTTACTTATCGTTCCCTTTGCATGGCTCTTGGGATAACAAGAATCCATCAACACGGAAAGGAACTAGTGCCCGGTACACACCTCCCGTATACGATCTAAAACTGCCCGTTTCGCGCATAAGTTTGAGTTTTAGTCGTTAGGTGTGTGACCCCCTAGCACACCAGAGCCTTGCGATTCATGACTTAAAACTCAGTTTTAGGGGTTAAAACTGAAATCGCAAGGGATTCGAAAAACGAATCGGGCAGCTTTAGTCGCGAAACAGGACGGGTTGGGGTCGTGATGCGCAGTCAGTTTTAGTGCGTGAATCATAAACGGGAGGTGTGTGCCAGGCATAAAATAACGCCTAAGGAGGTGCAAACCAAAAGCACCGTACACGTGTGGTTAAAGCTGCATAGTCCGATGAAGCATAAACTTTTCTAAACCAAAACAATTATCTAGAATTGATTCTACATATCTAACTTACATACTGATGCACTTATTAATGATTTAGTGCTACATAGAAGGCAATACTGACGCAATTCAATAGAACCATTTACTGCCAAAGTCAATGATGTCAGAGCCATAGCTAATTTTACATGTTTGCACTTCAAATATCTCAAAACATAGCCATTTAAAATAAAAGTTACCTCAAACTAAAGTAAGGTAGATCATAACAATCAATTTAATATATTTATCTCAGCAAAATGACAAACTCAAAACCATCAAACTATGCAACTTTAATTATGAAAAAAAACCTTTATTGTCGGCACCATGATGCAATATCTCACTCAGTCGCATCATCTTAACACTGAGCCAACCAGCCCTCGCCCAACGCCAAGTAAGGTAGTGATAGGTGACAATTTGCTCTGCCTTTGGTTTAATTCGGCAGGAAATTGAACTTACAACTTTCCACTCGTAAATCGGGCACCTAACTGGGATGTTCAGTATGCCACTTGAGCTATACTGATTGTTCTCTATCTGCAACAATAAAAAAAACGTTACTGTAACTGAGTATACTCAAAATATTATATAGCCAAATATATATATATATATATATATATATATATATATATATATATATGTAAGTTTGCATTAAGCCGCAGGCAGTGTGGTGGATACAGTTTTTATTACTAAAGTCAATGTGGTAGTATCTGGCTGGGCTACAAATGCCCTACCGAAATATAAGGTATAAAAGAAATATAAATATCAATAAATAAAAATAAATAGTACAGGTGTGTATGGGCTTTCAGCAGTGGCAGAGTGAACAGCAGGTGGAAGCAGTGGGGTATATATCACAGGTGGGTAGGCTGGTGGAATAGCCAACCCCCTCCCAGCGGGTTCGTCGAACCAGCGGGAGGGGGCAGCACCATGCGATTCCTACATCCGCATATACTTAGTATATACGTTGGTATATATATATATATAATATATATATAATATATATATATAATATACAATGAAGCCCCATTATAACACGATCGCATGTCATCAAGTAAAGCATAACATGTCATCACGTAAAGAGTGGGGTCGCGCTAAATCGGGGTTCAGTTCACTGAATTACATGCGATTCCTACATCCGCATATACTTAGTATATACGTTGGTATATATATATATATAATATATATATAATATATATATATAATATACAATGAAGCCCCATTATAACACGATCGCATGTCATCAAGTAAAGCATAACATGTCATCACGTAAAGAGTGGGGTCGCGCTAAATCGGGGTTCAGTTCACTGAATTACATGCGATTCCTACATCCGCATATACTTAGTATATACGTTGGTATATATATATATATAATATATATATAATATATATATATAATATACAATGAAGCCCCATTATAACACGATCGCATGTCATCAAGTAAAGCATAACATGTCATCACGTAAAGAGTGGGGTCGCGCTAAATCGGGGTTCAGTTCACTGAATTACATGCGATTCCTACATCCGCATATACTTAGTATATACGTTGGTATATATATATATATAATATATATATAATATATATATATAATATACAATGAAGCCCCATTATAACACGATCGCATGTCATCAAGTAAAGCATAACATGTCATCACGTAAAGAGTGGGGTCGCGCTAAATCGGGGTTCAGTTCACTGAATTACATGCGATTCCTACATCCGCATATACTTAGTATATACGTTGGTATATATATATATATAATATATATATAATATATATATATAATATACAATGAAGCCCCATTATAACACGATCGCATGTCATCAAGTAAAGCATAACATGTCATCACGTAAAGAGTGGGGTCGCGCTAAATCGGGGTTCAGTTCACTGAATTACCTTCGAATTAAAGAATTCCGGTACTAATGACTCATTGTGTTATCCGAATTCGCGTTAAATCGGAGCACATTAAATTGCGATTGCACTGTATGTGTGTGTATATATAGCCCTTTCATTGCAGGTCCATGGTCGATACCCTGGACTCCCGGTGTACTAAATGGCAGGACCACGGTGTTCCACGTAAGTCCTGTGTTTTGGAGCAACATTCATGCTCTCATTAAGCGAGCAAGTGGCTTGTGCGTGTACATTGAACCACTAGGTGGCAGTACATAACGCATGTGATTAGATTTACTATGAACCACGAGGTGGCAGCACCTCAAATGATGGAAACGCTGACAATGACTCAGCGGTCAGCCATCTTGAATTACATTTGACACCACCAATGGCGCCCCCTGTCATATACCAAGAACACTACAGCCACCACTGGGCCTACCAGGGCCACGTTCAGGGTCCGTCCAGGAGGCGACGTCTCGGCGATGCTTTTTGGCATATTTCCGTTTAGGATGCGTCTCGGCGATGTCTCGGAGACGCCTCACTTTTCAGATAGGAGACAAAAAGCGCTTCGAAAATGGCCGCCGAATTCAGTAGTTTCAGCCAATCACAGTGCAGCTGTTCCATTGCAAATGGCCGCCGCCTATGGAGGCCGCCATTTTCGAGGCAGCCAACAGCTAAATGCATTCAGACTAGCGTGACGTCAAAACCATCTCAGAGGCGCCTCCGAGACAGACCCTGAACGCAGCCCTGGTCGGTGGCCGCCGAAGTAACGTGGCACCACCTAGTGGGTGTAATATATGCGTAATAGACCTCTAGACATGTCTGTAATATATGCTAATGAGATGCATAGTGGGATCCAGGCTTTGAGAGAGAACAAAGGAATATGTTAATGAGATGACGTCATGGAAAGTTTGGCCGGTGGTTCAGAGCCCTGGACGGTGAATAAAGCATTCAGTATCCAGAAGTCAAAGTGTTCGGACATTGTACTTTTACATGGTGTCAGATGAGGAAGAATGCCGCCCGCTAATACACTGCCGGGTTTGCGGCCGCCAGGACAGCTTGTCCTCACCCACAACACACGATCGAACTGGAAAACATGGATCAGAGCATATGAGATATATGCCATTGCTGCAGGTGTAGTCACGAAGGCAGGACGAGTGCAATGCTGCATCTTCCTTCATGTCGCCGGCGAGGATGCGCAAAAGGTATTTGCCAACATGTCCATCGAGCTCGCTGATTGAGACAAGATCAGACCGCTCACAGATGCGTTTCAGACCTACTGTACAGGTAAAAGTAACTTGATAATAACGCGCTATCGGTTCAATTCTCATAACCAAGCTACTGAGAATATGTCTACGTATGTTACTGTGTTAAGAAACAAAGTGAAAGACTGTGAGTATGGATCGGTGGAGGAGTCGCTGTTGCGCGATCAGCCGGTGGCTGGCGTAAGGAACATGAATTTGACGTTAGAAAAGTGCATCAGCATGTGCGAACTCAGTGAGTTCAGTTCTAATCAGTTAGAGGACAAGAAATCAGATGGTGAAGTCAAGGAAATTGATTTTCTGAGGAACTAAGCTACTGCGCGTACCGGTGCACCGGTGGACCGGTCATCGGTGACGCCATCTTGGAAATCGCCATCTTGGAATGCTGGCGGTGCTGGTGCTGGTGCTGGAGAGTTCAAGATCCACTGTCAAAACTGGGGAGTCTGCCCAGTGAAAGGCAAAGCTTGGATAGCCTGCAAGAAGATAAGGCACTTCGATAAGGTCTGCCGGAGCCGACTGGGCAGGGTCAACAAGTTGATCGTTGAAGAGCCCGACCCTCACAATGCTGAGCAAGACCCGGATCCGGCAGAGGTCAATGTTTTGACAACGGATCTGTTCGTTGGTGACGTTGACCACGGTGCCGAGCAAGATGCCGAGATGTGGTACGCGACCGTCCGAGGGAACGGTTGCCCTGTCAAGTTCAAGCTTGACACCGGGTCGGAGGCGAACGTGCTTCCCAGGTTCGTTTTCGACAGAGTGGCGCCTGGGCGGCTGACGAACACCCGGTGTTCGTTGGTCACGTTTTCCGGGCGGCGAGGAGTCGGTCGACGTGAATGGCAGAGACTTCAGGTTCCAAGTGGTACGGAACTGTCAGTCTATTTTGGGGAAACAGGCTTGTGTGGCATTGAACTTGTTGGCGCGTGTCAATGAGGTGCGTTCTGCTGTGCCGACGAATATTTCCAAGGCAGACGACAGTCCCAGCGCGCAGGCTTAACAGCTGGTGAGCGAATACAAAGACATTTTTCAGGGTTTAGGTCTGATCAACGCAAAGGCTGTCCTTCATGTGGATAGATCTGTACAACCTGTTATAGATCCGGCTAGAAGAATCCTATATGCAATTCAAAGTAAAGTATGTAGTGAAATTGATCGTATGGTAGAAATGGGTGTAATAGTTGAGCAGGATGAACCTACCGAGTGGGTTAATTCTATAACTATCGTAAAAAAAACAAAGAAGATAAGGATTTGTCTGGATCCGACTAAGTTGAACAAAGCTATAAAGAGAGGGCCTTTCCCTACCAAAACAATTGACAAAATTATTGCCAAGACGGCAGATGCAAAATATTTCTCAGTTTTGGATGCAATGACAGGGTATTGGGAAATAGAGGTAGATGAAGAAAGTTCGCGTCTGTGCACATTTAACACTCCGTGGGCCCGATACAGGTACACCCACCTGCCTTTTGGCATCAAAACAGCCGGTGACATTTTTATTCACCAGTGGAGGAGCACAACGAGAGCCTCAAGGCTGTGTTGGGCCGAGCTAGGTCAGTAAATCTCAAATTAAACGAGGCAAAATCTTTGTTATGCAAAACTGCAGTAAAGTATGTAGGTCATCAACTTACCCAACAAGGTGTCAAGCCTGATCCAGACAGAATACAAGCAATTGTAGACATGCCAGAGCCATGCGACAAACAAGGCGTCCAACGGTTCCTGTGCATGGTTGGGTATGTGCACAAGTTCACACCTAACATGTGCGAGATTGCCAAACCACTGTGCACGCTCCTTGCTAAGGATGTGGTGTGGCACTGGCAAAACGAACAGCAGTGTGCTTTCGATAAGTTGAAGGAAAAGTTGAGAACTGCTCCTGTGTTGTCATATTACAATGTAAACAAGCCTATTATCATTCAGGTAGATGGATGTCAGTCAGGTCTAGGTGCTGTGTTAATGCAAGAAAACAAGCCAATCGCACTCGCATCTTGTGCACTCAATTCAGTGCAGTGTGGTTACGCCACGATAGAAAAAGAAATGCTTCGGTTTGGATACCAGGAGGTTCAAATTCAAACGGACCACAAGCCATTGGTGGCGATAATGCAAAAACCGATTCACAAACTTCCGGCCAAAATGCAGAGAATGCGAATGTGTTTGCAAAACTACAATATTCAACTGTGTCATGTGAAGGGTTCTCTGATGTTTTTTGCAGACACGTTGTCCAGAGCACACAGTGCCAGTGTAGCTCTGTTCGATAACACGTTCAGCATTGCCACAGTGGACATGCAATCGTCAAGTTTGTTAAGTAAGATTGTCAGAGAGTATGAAAAAGATGTATCCATGTCCATGTTGATCACACACATTGAGGATGGGTGGGACACTATGCGCATACAGCCACCGCCATGTCTCAGACAGTACATCCCACACAAAGAGAAGTTAACGGTAGAAAACAATCTAGTCATGAAAGGCAATCGAGTGGTGGTCCCTCTGGGTCTCCGCGGTGAAATGATTGAGGCGTTACACGAAACGCACTTGGGCGTAACAAAATCCAAGCAGCTGGCGCGAGACTGCATGTTCTGGCCTAAACAAACAAATTGAGGAAAAAGTCAGTCGGTGTGACACTTGCCAGAACAACCGGAAAAGTTTGCATAATGAGCTGTTGATAAACCACCCGATAGCCTGTCAGCCGTATGATAAAGTAGATTTGTTTGAATCAAACCATGAAAATTACCTCATAAACGTGGATTATTACACGAAATATCCAGAGGTGACGTTGTTGAGGGATACGTCGTCTGTCACAGTCATTGAGGCGATGAAGGATAATTTTGCTAGGCACGGTATTCCTAGTCAGGTTATTTCGGATAATGGTTCACAATTTAAGAGCCATGAGTACAGGGAGTTTGCACAACATTATGGTTTTAAAGCCGTATATTCCAGTCCGCAATATCCGTGGAGCAACGGCCAGGTGGAGAGGTTTGCACGCACGGTGAAAGACATGTTAACAAAATGTGCAAAAACAAAGACAGATTTTCAGTTAGCTTTGTTAAACTATCGAAACACTCCATTGCCCATCTTGAATGCATCTCTGGCTCAGCTGCTCATGAGCAGAAGGCTGAGAGGCAGGTTGCCGATGACGGAAGAAATCTTGATACCCAAAACACAAAATCAGAAGAAAGTACAGACAGCGAGAAGACAGCAAAGTCAAAAAGTTTTTCATGACAAGAAATGCGGTAAGCCACACAGGGGACAGTGTAAAATACAAGAATAATGCAGGAGAGTGGAAAAAGGAGTAATTTTGGGTCATACAGGTGTGTCAGGGAGAGAATATCAGATTTTAAATCAGTCAGGGAACATGTTGTACAGGAACAGGGTTCAAATTATAAGGGCGCCCGAGGGGAGGCAGTCCGAGCCGGTCGAGCAGACGCAAAGTGTGTCAGCGTCACAGCCAAGTGTAAACAGTGCGGCTAATCTAAGTAGGTCAGGTCGGGTGATTAGGCCGGCGAGCAGGTTAGACCTGTCGTGAGTCAGTCATGTTGAATATATACACACGAACACATGTGCATGTTAGGCTTAAGTATTGTATTTTCAGCTGCATTTGGTGTGTGGGTTGTACTATAATGGACAAAATATCATATGGAGGCTAAGCAGCCGGACAGTCAGAGCACTTCAGTGCCATAGTGCGCTCAGACATTCGCTAGAACCTGTGGTTTAAGCTAAGTACACATATATGTTTTGTATTATTGTGCTATTCATTTTACTGGGTTATATATATAGTTGATGGTCATTTTAAAACATTTCATGTTTCAGAAATACTTTGAAGGGGGAATGTAATATATGCGTAATAGAAGTCTAGACATGTCTGTAATATATGCTAATGAGATGCATAATGGGATCCAGGCTTTGAGAGAGAACAAAGGAATATGTTAATGAGATGACGTCATGGAAAGTTTGGCCGGTGGTTCAGAGCCCTGGACGGTGAATAAAGCATTCAGTATCCAGAAGTCAAAGTGTTCAGACGTTGTACTTTTACAGTGGGTACTGCCCGAACCTTTCTAATTCTTTGACAGCGCATCCAATGTGTCAACATACATCACTTTAGCAACAATGCAAGTGACATGTGAGGCTACATGAGTAAAAAAAGACTTCCATTCCATTAAAAAAACCTTTTCTCTGAACTTCTGAGGCCAGACTCGGCGCTGGCAAAATATGCATTCAGATGAATAAAAATGTTTTTTAAAAACAACAAAAAAACTGCTCAAAACAGTGACAAATAAACCAACAAATCGGCAAATAAACACAATGTAGACAGTTGCAAGCCTTTCGTATGTAACCCAATATGGCCACCGGAAGTTATTTCGTGACATCATTACACCCCCTCTAATGAAGTATTCTGTATCTTGAAAGTGAAAATATGGTCTTTGTCATAGGAATGCACAACATCCTACATTGAAGGACTGGGTGGTCAAATGAGTAGGATGCTCACTTCGCGTGTGGATGCTTCTGGGTTCGATTCCCAACTGGTTCAAAATAAACCAAATACTTTTCAAACTGACACTTCTCACAATCTTGCCAGGTCTTTTGACATTGTTGGGATAGAGCAAGGAGGAGTGAAATGGGTCAATTTTCACAATTAAAATTTACCCCGATTTGAAAATTACCTAAGGTTAGAAAATGATATAAATTTAGCTCAGGCTGGTCCCACTGCCTTCATAAGGGGTGGCCGATGCCTGACCGGTTGATTAGCGAGGTGGACATGAGAACCGGTGTGGTGGTTTCAGCGTGTTCCCGTGCTCAGACGTGTCCCTCGCTTCTGCGCATGCGTCAGAATCTAGTAAACATGGCCGTAATCGATTAACACGAACTGGGCGACTCGGGTCATCCGAATTTCAAATAGAACACGCGAGTGGAGTCGACAAATACACGTCCCGTGTGCAAAAAAAGAATAACTTAGATTAATGAAATGGAAATATAGGTAAACTGGGCCATGATACAATACTTTAAATCCTATTTTGCTGTACTTTTATCGGTTATTAAAAAAAAAAGAACAAACTGTCCACCCGAGCGTATTCGATTATTCAACCCGAGTTTGTAGGATGTGCGCATGCGCCAATAAGTGGCTGGGGTGACCCGAGTTGATGCGAAATCCGCACATGCGCAGAAGCAACGGGACACGTCTGAGCACGGGAACACGCTGAAACCACCACACCGGACTAGGATAGGTGTATATTTACTATCACCTTTTTAATTCAGGACAAAATCCAGCATTTTTTCATGTGAGCATAAAAATAGCCCCTCGACCACTAACATCTATATCTGCATTTCAGTGACAGTCGAGTTGGTTGTCTGATATTTCTAACTTTATTTCTCTTTATTAGATACCAGCCTATTACTTGTGATTAAATCCACTGATTTGCATATTTACTACATATATGTATTTGAAACAAAGAGAAGAAGAAAAATGTTTAAAGAAAATTCTAGAACCATGCAATACCATATGCATAATACTTTTATCGAACTGGAATTGTATGCATTTACTATTACAGCTAATAGTTCATTTATAATATGTTTAATACTTTTATTATCAAACAGGATTTGTATGCAGATACTATTGCAACTGATTGTTTCATTTACATATAAAAATAATTGTACTGTACGGCCCGAAAACCAGTGCTCTGGCGCTGACGAGATATTATTCAATAAATAAAATACATTGACTAAAAAAAAGCATTGTGTTGCAGCGCGTGTGCCGGACCCGTGTGTTGTGATACAGACGCTGGGCTTCTGTATCCATGGTCACTGTGTGGTGAAGGACCAGATACCAAAATGCTTGTAAGTAGCTACACTGTACATGTAATAGTGTGCACTGACCTCTCAGGCAAGGAGCCACATAGACGGGTAGGTGTGGACAGGGTGATGGCATTAGGAAGCTTAGGTGGTGTAATGGTTAGCACACTAGCCCGGATTGCAAGAGGTGTGGGTCCGAATCCTTCTCTATGCGCAATATTTCCCTTCACGACACTGGTTGCCATGACCTGGATCCTATACAAGCTCTGCACTGTATGGTTGTTGAACCTACCTGTGAGACGTATATGTAAGTGTATTGCCTGTATGTATGTATGTAATTGTAAGCATTATAATAACTTAGTGTTCTCTGTGGCGGAGTGGTTAGAGTGTCTGACATTTTTTCTAGGTCAGACTCCTAATCTGAGGGTCGGCGGTCTATAACTTACAGCGTCATCAAAGGCCGGTTGCTCTCATACCATGTCTATGTGGTGTGGGAGGTTAAAAATCCCTTGGGTCGGGAAAAGTGTAGGCTCGGGCTTTCTATCGACCAGCAGGGGAGTGGGGAAGACCAGTCGTCTGTGACTGGGATTTCCCCTGCTTGGGACAGCTAATGTACCAAAAAAAATCAAAAATGAGAGACAAATAAGTGTTCACACTTCCTGTCTACCATTCGCTATATCGCTATATCGTATTGTGGATTCTGGTTTTCTCCTAGATGTGATGTTGGCTATGAGGGTGTCGGCTGCGAGCGCTCTATCCTTAACCTCACCGTCGTCTTCGCCATGGTTGCGCTGTTCATGTCGATACTGCTTGTCTTCCTGACTGTCTGCTGCACATGCGCCAAGAGTTCAATCGCAAGATTGCAGAAGGCATGCACGGTCAAGGAAGAAGTTCAGGAAGAAAGAACCAAGCCTATCCTCAGAGCGTAAGTAAAATATGGGTAACTAGTCAGCCATTAAAGATCTGGTCACGTGATTTCACCATGTAGTCCTTACATGAATATTCAATGTATCTTAAAGTTGCATAGTCCGATGGTTTTGACTTTCTGTTATTTTTCTAAGATAAATATATTAATTTGATTGTTATAATCTACCTTACTTTAATTTGAAGTAACTTTTATTTAAAATGATTAACTTTGGAGATATTTGAAGTGCAAGCATGTCAAATTAGTTTTGGCAAGCACACCAAACCTCTGACACTATAGGCTTCAGAAGTAACAAATTCTATTAATTTGATTCAGTATCCCCTTCTATGAGGCAACAAATGTTTACTAAGTGCCTCCATATCTAAGTTAGATATGTAGAATCAAATCTAGATAATTGTTTTGGTTTTGAAAATTTGATGTTCCATTGGACTATGCAGCTTTAATGAAAGATTATTCTTAGAATGTGTTATTTGACCTCAAACCCAGTATGTCAGAATTGGTCTGTCCAGCACCATTAGACTCTGTGTACTCCATGGCTATTATTAGGAGTTCTGTGACGTCACACATGGAAGGGAAGGGTGGACTTAAACAGATTATGGGGCATACTCAAAAACCTTCAAACACACTTCAGGTAAAAGTAGAGTTTGCACTACTTTCAAGTATGTAAGTATTCCATGGCCTATGTCAGGACAGTCATTAAGGTTGACTGACACTAATAGCCACAGCTTGGCCATAAAAGCCCTCACCAATGTTGTGCCTTAAATAACTCCTAGAGAATAGCTTATTTCAAGCTATACAAAGTATGACTGGTCATATTTGACATGATAATTGTGAATAAGTAACGTTGTTTTGGTCATGTTACAGGCCCTTTAGCATAGTAGTTATGCAAATTCCAACCACCTATAAATCACGCACACCAAAAAAAAATTGTTTGTTAATAACTGCTTTCTTCTTTTGAATAATTTGTTTGTTCCAATACATTAAAGTGATTTCTGATCTATTTCACAGATGGTGCATTTAGTACTCACCTTTGTCACTTGTGATTGCTGAAATATTTACAATGGTGGATTCACACTGCCAGAACCACAGATGTTGTTAAGACGAAAAACCCCAACTACGCATTTTACCACACAGACCCTATTCCACCACGTGTGTTAGCGTCCTCTTTCTACTAATGTAGTTGTTTCAGTATCAATATGCTACAAGTGTGGCTGAGTGTGCTCTTCACGCGGAAGGTCATGGGATCAATCTCCGGCCAAGTAAACCCAAACACTTATCAAAGGGGTATATATCGCTACCTAGTCGGGCGCTAGGCATTACCAGGGTTGTGTTCAGGGTACGCCTCCGAGACGTCTCAGAGACTCTTTTTGGCTTATTTCCGTTCAGGGCATGCATCTGAGTCGTCTCGGAGATGTCTCCCATTTCAGAGTAGAGACAAAGAAGCGCCTAGAAAATGGGCACCATATTCAGGGGTTTCAGCAAATCAGAGCTCTTCTTTTCCATTGATGGCTGCCCCCTATGGGGGTGGCCATTTTCGAGGCAAACAACTGCTTTTGATATTTAGACTAGCATGACGTCAGGAATTTCTTCGCGACGACTCGGAGGCATACCCTGAATGCGGCCCTGGATAAGCAAGGACTGCTTGGCTCAGTGCCGGTGTCGCAGTTTGAGCGCCCTGTCAGTTTCAGCTGACTGCATACACTCAAACTCAAGGCATTGTCAATGGTCGTGAGCAATCTTCATACAGAAAATACAGAACAAGTGAAATATCTCTAAAACCACACCACCTATTAACAAATCGCTTAGTACACATATAGAAACCATCTTTACCAAAAAGATTATGTTACCGACCTACCCTCTGGGAAGGCTTAGGACTAACGCATGTAGATATATACACATAAACAATACCTGGGCCCATATTCACGATGCGGTGTTAGCTTACACTCGGTGTGTTTGCACTCCTTGCGTACTGATTTTTCGCCGCTAACCCAGAAATCCCAGCCAAAACCAGTTTTGGCTCGCTAACACCGCATCATGAATACGGCCCCAGGGCCCATATGCATGATCCGGTGTTAGCTTACACTCGGTGTGTTTGTGCTAACACCACTTCTTGCTTACTGAGTTTTCGCCGCTAAACTAGAAATCCCGTCCAAAACCAGTTTTGGCTCGCTAACACCGCCCCATGCATACGGGCCCTGTACTATAGAGGTGGAACATGAAATCACCAAAATCCAGCAAACGGAAATGGAAATAGCACTGTATGGGTGCCGCCATTTGTAAATTTGTGTTGAATAACAGAATAATCCAAATCCAGCAAACGGAAACGGAAATCGCTCGTCGAACTTCGTTATGCAGCAAGCAGGGTGGATGACAGCGATTGGTTAATAATAGACTATGGGCTTAATGCCTTGACAATGCGCCGCCGCAGAGTAGCGCACGCGGAATCAAGGAAGAACTACACCGGTCCCTCGCTACAGACCTTCCATATATGGTGCGATGACGTCACTGGGACCAGTGTACCTGTTCCTCCATGCTACTCTGCAGCACGGCTGCAGCGATCGGTTAATAATATATCAAAACAAATGCCCGCTGCCATAGAATTTGCCGATATGCGCAGTTCAAATCTTTGATTTTATTCAAAATTGAAAGAAATAAAGAACAATTTGCATAAACATGGATGCACAAATGCAATATTAATAGTTTATTCCGCGGAAACAACACATAACAACGGCCATATTCGATTATCATGAACGAGACTCGGGTCACCCGATTTGCTAGAATTTCAAATCGAACACCGCGAGTGGAGTAAAAAAAATACACGCGCAATAATAAAATACTTTGCTGTAGTTATATCGGGGGGTCGGTCCTACCTCTAAGCATTGCTTATTCATATTAAATTTATAAGGTTAGGGTTCTTGATTTCTATTTATTTTGAATAAAACTAATGTTTTGCACTGTGCGTACCGTCAAACTCAAGGCATTGTCAATGGTCGTGAGCAATCTTCGTACAGAAAATACAGGAAAAGTGAAATATCTCTAAAAGCAGACCACCTAGAAACAAATCGCTTGGTACACATATAGAAAACATCTTTACCAAAAACATTATATTAAATTCATAAGGTTAGTGACGATGCTGTTAGATTTTGACGCATGCACATGAAACTGACAGTCAGCTGAAACTGGCAGGGTGCTCAAACTGCGACACCAGGATAACATGACTGAGTGCAGCTGTCACAAGTTGGTATCCATTATGATGTTTGTTTCTTGGGGTTTACATCCTGGCAACATCGAAGGTCATATCAGGATGGGTACCGACTTGTGACAGTGCTCACTCATGGCGACTTTATAGTGCTGAACCACTGGGAGTCCAGGCTGCCAGCACCATGACCCAATTTTCTCAAATTATCCTGACACTGAGATAACCAGTCCTTGTCCTATGCTAGTATAGTAGTAATGCTGAGTGCCAGGCAAGGTAGCAACAAGTATCAATTTTGTATATCATTGGTTTGACTCAGCTGGGTTTCGACCGTCCGACCTTCCGCATGGGAAGCCTGCGCTCTACCGATTCGACCACCGCGTCCGGTGTTACCCATTGTGACATGACGTTAACTGTTGGTAGGACGGAAGCTCTCATAAACTAACCAATAAAGGTGTGTGTTTTTTCTTGTCACTTTTAGAACTCTCGGCAGCCCGTTGATGTTCAGTGCTGGCGGTTCACTGTGGGGTTCACCTTCGAAGCATGCGCGACCTTGAACTGCCGTAATGGTGCTTTCCCACAGAGAGGGTCGGTAGGAAACTGCCACTGAGGTTAAGAGCAGCGACCTCCTTGGTGCAAATTTCTTGTTGATAAGTTTCCTGCCCAGTTGTGTTATACGTGAGGAGATTGCATATGTAAATAGGTTAGAGAATTACACCATATCACTTCATTTTTATACATTTGAATTGTATTTTTTCGGCACCGGTACACGGGTATTTAATATAGAATTACAACAGTGAATCATAACTAATAAAGTTTGATCTAACTGGCATAGGTATGATAATGCAGTGAGTGTAAAGGTGGATAATCCGATGAAAGAATATTTTCGAAAACAATGTGTGTACCCTTATTTGATCCTGCAGATCCAATATAGATACTGGTGCATTTACTAAGCATTCATTGCAACTTCGTCATCCTGGCCTACGGTGATTATGCTCGAAAATGGGAAAGGATAGCCCATGTCCAGTATTTCGGTCTACACACCAAAATTAATGTGTGTTTTTTCATTAAAAATATCTCCATTTAAAATACAAGTGTTATCAAACTACAATAATGTAGACTATGATAATCAACATAATATATTATCTCAAATATATGGCAGAAGTAAAAATTATCGGATTATGCAATTTTAAATGGACTATTGTAGCTGGTGTTCTTCCAAAAATAAAGCATGTTTATTTATACTCACCACTAAATATAACTCCTCCAGTAAGAACTCAAGTTCATAACAACTACCAGCATGCCCAGCCAATTTACTACGACATTACCAAATTAAGGGTTTTCTGTGCTGAGCTCGGCATCGTGAATGACCAGAGAAGTAATGTGGCGGCTAGTACACTTGAACTACAGTGCTGATACATAGGTTCGATCTCCCACTGGAGGGACCCATGAGATGCACAGACACATGATAGCCCTGTCCAGCTGTCTTCAGAAACTTACTAAGACGTGATCTTTTGTTTCATTCTGTTATCTAACCTGTGAGAAAACTTTGTTCACAATAATAACCAAGTGCATGTGCAATCTCATTAAAAGAATATTTGCATAGATAGCTATTATTAGGTTCATCTGATCTAATATGAAGTTGATAAGTACATTGGTGGTGGGAGACTATTTTAATGCGGCTATTATAATTTGTTTTGTATGCTTAAAATAAAAGAAAGAAAAGAAGCACGGCGTTGCATGAACTGTTGAAAATTGGAATGCAAATTTATTTTCGTATCTCAACCACTCCGTTATCACTTTTACTATATATATTATATATACAGTATAACCCCGTTAAACCAAGCTCGGTTAAACCAAACGATCGGTTAATCAAAACTTTTTTCGGCAGCCCGGCAAAATACTACCATTTATCATATAAAAAAGTTGGTTAAACCAAAGTCGGTTAATCCAGACTATCTGTTAATCCGAACAAAATTGTCAGTCCCCAGGCCACTTCCAGTAGGTTAAACCAAACTTTCATGTGGTTTTAAGGTCATCTGAGAGCCCACCAACATTTTAATACAATAAATGGTAGTATTTTGCCGGGCCGCCGAAAAACGTTTGGATTAACCGATCTTTTGGCTTAACCAAGCTTGGTTTAACGGGGTTATACTGTATATACATTAAAAAAACAATCAAAGTGGCCACATACAGTGTATATTAAATGCATAATGCACCCACCTTTTTGCCAAAGCCAAGTCAAAGTCGAAGCCAAAGCTCGGTTAAACCAATGATCGGTTAATCCAAACAAATTTCTATGGCCCCTTCAAGTTTGGTTTAACGGGTTATACTGTATATATTAATAATATATTAATATAATTCCAGTTCAAATAGCCAAGGCTGGTAGACTTAGTGATTGATACATCAGTAACCATAGCAACTGCCCACATAGTGTTTATAAAGAGCCAGGAGGAGGGCGGGGAAATGAAAGAGGTCGGGGCAGAGGAAGGTGTGGACCAGGCAGTAGGCACAAAATCGGCCAAATACAAATGACAGGAAATCTCTCTTTAAAAAAATGTTAAACTCACCCTCTAGCCTTGTAGGCCTATGTGTTTACATGTGAAACACCAACCAGCAGCCAGGCTGATCAAACCCACCACAAGATGGCACTGCAAAATTTACATTACCATGGGAGAGATAGGGAGTGAGCCGTCTTAGTGTTATAGGGCTTTGGTGTATATTAGGACGCCATTGGAGTGTGATAATGCATTAATATCGCTTGGATTTGGGTTTAATTTGACCGAATTTCACTTATTGAGTAAGTTATGTCATTAAATAAACATTATTTCAACCCGCGAGTGAATATTCATGGTTCTAAATAACAATTAGATCGTAGCGATGAATTTGCTTTTTGTTTTATTTACATTCACAATAACGCTGCCGATGTTAGGTACCCCACAATCCGCCGTGGGCGCCACTATCGCCTGACCAATAAACTTGTACAACATTTTGCAACCTCATCTCAGGCAGAGTAGAGTCAGGAAAATGCACCCCATCCGAGACTCATGCGCAGTACCCTTATTGTTACATCTGTTTTTGAAGCACCAGAGATTTCAGCAAATATAGGGACTATTTTCATTGTTGTACAACTTTTGAAAGGCATTTTACTAAGCTCTTCAAGTCTTCAGATGCAAAATTCAGAGGGAAGACTGCCAGGAATGTCCATGCTAACTATTAGAATATGAATCTTTAGCATTTTTTCTTCCTAAAAATGGTCATACAATGACTACAACTGAAATCACAAGTCTAGAACCTGGCAGAGTATTGTAGGTGTCAGGCAGTTTTGTATAACAGTTGCCATGGAAACCCACATTTTTCTGTGATATAATTTCTTTATATCAGTTTTGATGAGCTCAGATGATTTCCCATAGCAAGATCAAGTTTGATCAGGATCAAACCATTACTAAAGAAACTGCAGTTGTGGGCATGATTGTATTATGGTTGCCATAGAAACCTACATTTTTCTGTGATCTAATTTTTTCATATCAGTTTTGATAACCTGAGGTGATTTGGCAGACAGGTTGCCTACCTAGCGGTATCAGGTCGGCACCAGGTCACTAACTGCTATGTTGGTCACCGACCTTGCGCTGTCTTGGCTGCCTGGTGCCGCCAGGGTGGTGACCACTTCATCAGCGTATAAATGCCAGGTATCAGGATGCATTGTTTCACTTGCATCTAGTCGTCTGGGGTGTACACACGGCATCCACGCTGAAGGAAAAGGCTCCCTGCTACTTGTAGGAATACATCGTGGCTCTTCCTCATCGTCGACTGCCTCATTGAGTTTTGTTTGTTTGTCGGTGGAGCCCGTGCCACCACCGCACTCAGAGTGTCAGGTGTCAGCTCGGTCACTACCTTCCGACGCTTACGACGGCGCACCACCCTCGACCCCATTACCTCCGGATCGATAGTAACGACTGGCAACTCAGGCCAGTCTCTCAACCCCTGCTGGGCAGCAGATGGAGGGGGTGGAGGCGGCGGTGGGGGAGGCGAAGCTGACCTGTCCGACCCCTGATTCCGCTGCAGCTCAATGGCAGAGCCATCGCGCAACGGCACCAGGGACGAGGACCTCTTACCTCTCCCCTTGCCTTTACCCTGGACGGACCTAACACCCCGCCCAGAGCTCGAAGAGGCCACAGGAGCTGCTCACCCCTGCTGGTCCCTCCTCACGGCAACAGCACCACGACCCCTGCCCCGTTTCGCCGAAGATGCGCCGCGACCAGTGTAAAACCGCTCACGACGTACCTCCGCCGACCCAGGAACATATATAAACAGGGCAATCAACCTGTGCTGCTTAGGCAGCGTCAGGGTTTCCCTGCTATAGTGGAAGTCCGTGCGCTGCTTCATCGTGAAGTTCACCGCCCTCTTCGACATGAACTGAGGATCCCACAGGATACTACTCAGCCCCTTCACGACGTCCATCACCATACGTCCGTGGCCCTCCGTGAGATGCTTGATCATCTCACCGCGGCGAGGAGTTGAGAAGTATTGCCCAGTCGCCTTAAGCGTTGGACAACCCTCCGAACCACTCGCCACGTTGAATGGTCGCGTGCACCTCCATAGAGGAGCGGTGTGAAGGTGGCTCTCGCAAATATGCCGAGCCAACGACCCCCACCGCAGAAACAATTTCGGGGTCTGCCTGGTCACGGCACCAATGTAATGGCCCACGGCCCTCCGACTTACCCTTTCTCTCACGAAAGAACACCAAGATTCAATTCAGTGTACGCTTCACCTGGTTTATTGAACCCTCTGCTCTCCGCGGCGTCAGTAGTTGTCTGACCCGCCCCCTGACTCGCCAGATCCCACATCGACTCTATAGGTGTGTGTGGTGGGGGGGGGGGGGGGGGTCAACCACACGCAGTAGAGGTCAGCCCAGTTGGGGTCTGACCGGTGGTGACCCGTGCCGCCACCTAGCGCAGTGTAGTGGAACTGCGCGGGTGGCGTCGTAGTCTCCGCTGCTACCGCGTGATAGTAGAGCTCATGTTCAGACTACTACATTGTTTTACATCCTAGCAACATCTAAGGTCATATCAGGACGGGCCTCGTTGAGAGTATATCCTTCATCTTCTTCTTCATCGACTGTAGTTGAGAGTACATCCTTCGTCTTCTTCATCAACCGTGGTTGAGAGTACATCTTTCGTCTTCTTCATCAACTGTGGTTGAGAGTACACCCTCCGTCTTCTTCATCGTTGACCAGGTCAAGGCTGGAGTGCTTGGATCTTGCTGCTCGGAGGCTGTGGTCATGGCTGACCTGGCTGCATTGAGGCTCCAGAGATTACAACGACAAGATGCATGTGCTGCACTTCTTTGCTACATCTGAGAATAAGAAGGGGGTGACAGAGAAGGTTCTGGGTGTGCCCATGGTAATCCAGAAGGATTGCATTTGGCGAATATGAAAATCTCATGGTTGAGCTAGAGCTTGAGTCACATCGAGATTTCTGCAGCTACCTTCGGATGGAGCCAACCATGTTCTACGAGATGTTGCAGAGAGTGACACTAAGGATCGACAAGAAGGACACGGTCATGTGCAAGGCGTGGAGCCCTGGACTAAAGTTGGCCATCACTCTTCATTTCCTTGCAACTGGGAACGGTTACCACATCCTGGCCTTCTCCTTCAGAGTTGCACACAATCTCCCTCTTTGTTTGTGAGGTGTGTGAAGCCACAATTGAAGAGTATAGAGACTTGCTGGCGTGAATTAGCCACCAACTTTGGCACATGCTGGAACTTTCACCACACTGTTGGGGCCATTGATGGGAAACACATAGCCATTAAGTGGCCAATGGATTCTGGGTCTGTGTATTATAACTACAAAGGCTTTTTCTCCATCTTACTGCTGGCCATTGTTGATGCAACTACAAGTTTCTGTGGGTGAATGTTGGTGCGAATGGGTCTACGTCTGAATGCTGTCTTCATTGACTCGATTCTTAAGGAGGCGTTGGAAGACGGGACCCTAGGACTTCCACCTCCTGACACACTTCCTGGTAGGAGATGATGCCTTTCACCTTCCTGAGTGGCTGATGAAGCCATTCTCTGGACGAAATATCACAGTGGCTGAACAAATATTCAACTACTGATGTTCTCAAGCCAGACACATTGTGGAAAATGCTTTCGGGATAATTGCCAACAGATTCCGCAGCCTCCTGGCTACTCTTCAACAGGAGACAGACACTGTCAACAGTGGCCTGTGTTAGTCTCCATAACCTGATGCGGGTCAAGTATCCTGGGCTTCAGAATCCAGCTTTGGATATTGAGGGAGAGGATAATATAATAATATAGAATTCTTTAATATAATAATAAAAATTAATAGAAATGCAGACATATATGCCAAGAAAATCCAAAAGAATTAACGTAGACTACTAACCAGACCAACCAACTATCTATCTGCTGCTGAAATGCAGGCGATCAAATACCTTATCAGCAGCTACTATGTGATAAGATAACACCAACACTACAGCTGGCCAGCATTGAAAACAAGCCTGAATACCCAGGCGTATATGCTATGGACAGTATAAATACAGCCTCAATAAAAAAGAAATTAATAATTAAAAATAATAATAATATAGAACTTATAGGGGCCAATATATTGTGTTTATGAACGTTTACTAAGCCCAGAAGAGGTAATATAATAATTTGAAATATATCTTAAAGGGCCATGTTATCTGTTGATGAACTTTGACCAAGCCAGAAGAAGAGCCAATATAAGAATTTGAAATATTTCGTAAAGGGCCATGTTTTTTATCTGTTGATGATCTTTGACTAAGGCCAGGAGAAGAAGAGCTAGTCATACTCAATAAGTCTTGGTTATATTTCTTGAAGGACCATGTTTTTATCTGTGGGTGTACTCTTAACCATTTGCGGTGGTTGTATGAAGGGTTGGATGGTGTGTTGTATGTTGTGGTAGCTGGTGTGTTGTGGTACCTGGTATGTTGTGATGTGTGGTACCTGGTGTGTTGTGATGTGTGGTACCTGATGTGTTGTGATGTGTGGTATTTGGTGTGTTGTGATGTGTGGTAGCTGTTGTGTTGTAATGTGTGTTGGCTATTGTGGTACCTGCTGCTGCTGCTCCTCCCGCTCTTCACTCATATCGATTATCATCTGCATGTTCTTTTTCTGAAAAACAGAAAACTGTCACGCCATCAACTGCCCTACCTCTGACGCCATGTAGGTGCAGAAGGCCACCCGATGGTCGATGGGGGTAGCACTGCCTGCACTGTCTCGGGATGCTATTTGAGTGCACATCTGGAGATTTGCGTCCTCCAAACGTCCCTTCCCCTCACCTTCCCGCTGGTCGACTTGTGACAGGATGTGGCAGGGGTGTTGACAGAGGCAGGCCTTGACTCAGGGGTGTGGGCCGACATGGAGGATGGGACGAGGTTGCTGATGGGGGTAGACGCTTGCTCTTCTTCATCATCGACTGGACGATCGACCACCTCACTGTGTACATCTCATTTACTAAATAAATTAACAAATGTTAAAAAATATACTAGGCAGTTAACATATAGGTACAACAACAAAGAATGTGCTCTGTGTACAGAAACCACCCCTGTGTGGCAATGAGCATCTCCAGGGAGAGCAGAGTCCCATCAACCTCACTCTCCATCCCCAGGTCCAAGTCTGGCATGCTCCTCTGTGATGGCTCCTCCTCATTGGCAGTATGCAGCAGAAGTGAGCTGACCTCATGCATGTCTTGGATAGATGAAGCTGGAGTGTAAGGAGCTGGAGCAGGAGCTGGAGCAAAAAAAGCTGTAGCTGCAGCTGTAGGAGATCGTCTGCTCTTCTTAGGAGGCATTATCTGTGAAGATGGAGTAGAATGAAGAAGTAGCAGAAGTAGCAGAAGCAGCAGCAGGTCAGACAGTCCAGGAGCAAGTGACATCACCTCGTGAAATGATTTCCTTTTATACACACTGCAAAACACGAAAATGGGCTGCCAGGGCAGCGAGTGGTCGCCAACCAAAAAGGGCGGCACTGAGGTGTTGGTGACGAGCTGGCGGCGAGCTGACGGCGCCAGGGCGGCACAAGGATCGGAGTGGTAGGCGCCAACATTGTGCCGCAATCGTTCCCATGCTCCAAAAATGGCGGGGAAAAATGGGTTGGCGACCTGCTGTCAGGTCACCGCCAGGTCGCCAACTAAAACTGAATGGCGTCGTCGGCAGAGGACGCAAGAAGCAACCTCCTTGTGCCCAAAATTGTCCAAATGGACGTGGCTCACGGCGCCGGCATGCAAGGTGGACATAAGGTGTTTTTTGTCTGTTTGTTGTTGTTTTACGTCCTAGCAATATCTAAGGTCATATCAGGATGGGTACCAGCAGAGGGAGAGGGAGACCAAGAACATCATGGTTTACAAATATTTCACAGTGGACAGGCTTGAATTATTCACAGTCTATCAGAACAGCACAATATCGGGACAAGTGGAGAACCATTGCATCCAACCCTCGACTAGAGGATGGAACTATTGATTGATTGACCGACTTGTGACAGTGCGCACTCATGGTGACTTTATAGTGCTGTCCCACTGGGAAACCAGGCCACTGGCACCATGACTGGTATCCCACTCAGTCACATTATCCTGACACTGAGCACACCAGTCCTTGCCCTGTCCTAATAATGCCGAGTGCCAGGCTAGGAAGCGACAAGTATCAATTTTTAAGTCATTGGTTTGACTCTACCAGGGTTCGACCCCACAACCCTACGATCTACCAGCACGGGAGACGGATGCTCTAACTCATTCGGCCATCCCGTCTGGTCCGCGGACATAAGGAGGACGTTTTGATGTCGCGAATCGATCGTAAGCGAACGCAGGCCTCGTGTGACTGGTGTATTACTTACTGTTAGATGTCATGTTTTGTTTCACTCTGATGTCTAACTTGCAGGAATACTTTGTTCGCATGCATGCCCACGGGTTCTTTTGGGGGACTGGAGCTGCGACCCGACGTGTTTACATGTCAGGTGGTGGGTGGTGTCCGTTTGGTTGGTTTTTGGAGTTTTATGTCCAGCCAACATCTAAAGTGATATCAGCACTAATACAGACTTGTGACACTCATGGTGACTTTATAGTGCTGCCCCACTGAGAAACCATGTCTCCAGCACCATGACCCGGCATTCCACTCAATCACATTATCTTGACACCGAGCCAACCAGTCCTTGCCCGGTCCTAATAATGCCGAGTGCCTGGCTAGGAAGCGATAAATATCAATTTTGTAAGTATTGTTTGATTCGACCGGGAATTGAACACCTGACCTTCCGCACGGGAGGCCTGCCCACTACCGATTCTGGTGGTGACCTTTCCAGCACTACCCTACCAGGCCCAGTAAGTCACTGAACTCATACCACGTGGTTCCTGGTGACCACGCCTACATTTGTTTCGTTTTACTATTATTGGGCTGTAGTGAAATTGTGCTAACAACTATTCTTCTGTAAATAAAATGTTACTTCCTGTATCAGTGTGTGTATGTTTAGCAGTATGCAGTGTGATTCACCTCTACTCTGTGAAGTGTGGACCTAGGCTATTCCACTTGTCGCTAAAACATTCAATTAAAACATTCCTTTAAGATATATTTACATGGTGCAATGATAACAAATTAACAGTAAACCTGAACAAAACATGCTACACAATATTTAATAGTATCGCATAGAGGTATGGGAGAGCCAAGTTATCAACCTTAAAAAAGGTACAGACACAACAAAACAGAACCTTGAAAATACTGTATAGCAAAGACTATCTCACCCCAACTAGATCACTTCATAAAGACCTGGACTTACTTATGGTAACTGACATTTATAATATATACATTGCAAAATCTGTTTACAAGCAAATGAATGGCCTCCTCCCTGAAATATTTGATAATCTCTTCAAAGAAAACAATCAGATCCATTCTCATAACACATGACAGATAAATAACATACATCACAAACACACTAGAAACAAATATGGCAAAATAACAACTGAAAACCAAGGAACCAATATCTGGAACTCAATACCAGTAGAGATTAGAAACCTTAAAACATTGAAAAACTTCTGTAAAAAACTAAAGATAAGCTATCTCAATGCATACTAAATCGATTACCAGTAAAGAATATATATAATAGGATATAGTTGTGATTAACTAGTCGCATAATTTAAAATATCAAGTGGCTATGGCAAAGAACATAACATTTAACCCTATTAACATACATGCAAAATAACTACTGAAACTGCATGTAAGTACATGAATCTATGACACAATATACATATAATATTCCTATCATTACTTAGTTTTTTACTAACTGTGAAGAGACGCATCAGTATCTCATCATAATCATTAGTTAAAAATGTAGCTTAAGTTTAATCATTTGTTATTGTCATCACTTGTTAATTCACATCATGGAGACAAGCTAGATAAGCATCGCTTTTCTGGGATCCTTTCTGTCTGTAAGGAATGTGTATGCATTTATTGTATCACCTCAGTTTTTTGTAAACACACCTTGCAGAGAGTTAAAATAAAAGAATTGAATTGACTTGTGAGGCCCATCCAGAAGGACTATGATAGTGGAAAAAATTGTATACACCTTGGCCAAAGCCCCCTTAGATTTTGAGGCCTGCCAAACCTATAGGTAAAGCCGGCAGTGCCTCCACTCTAACACAACCAGCGACCTGACTAATGGTTGTATAGACAACAATGTTGCTATCTATTTTTTCTAATAGGAAATAACCATCTTCAACATATGAAAGGACTATTTCCCCACCTTAGCCCGGGGGTTGTTGGCAAATTTCATCATTTTCATCAATTCGCTGACAATGTTTGTCAAAAACAGGAATGGAAAAAAATTAGCACTGTCACATTACGACGCTTCTCGCCGGCATGCCGGCAACACACAAAATCACTTTTAATCGTTGAGACACGTCAAACTTGTTGGCGTCAGTGCAACATATTGGTAGTGTGCGGCCGACGTTGTGAGGAAAGAAAAAAAAAGAGTTTGGCGCAACGTCCTGATATGACCTTAGATGTTGCTAGGATGCAAAACAACAACAAACAAACAAAGCAACAGTTTGGCGCAACGTGTGGGAATGACCCTCACACGCGCGCGCCGTGAGCCCAGCGTTTGCATAACGTTATTCCAGCGCATCCAACGTATCTCAACGTGCCCCTAACGTCGCCATAATGTTGGCACACACGCGTCGTCGATTCTCGTCGACCGTCACCATCCATCAACGAATACCAAATGCGCTCCTAACGCGCACATAATGCTTCCTGACGTATCCCGACGTTGCGCCAAAAAATTACATATGTCGACATGCGTTGGCGAGAAGCGTCATAATGTGACAGCACCATATCATATACACATACACTTTGTTGGTATAAATATGGATTTAATTTGTGCTGAAATGATGCAATTAATGTTTCTCTTCCTCTCTGGACTAATTTCTACTTCAGCTCTGTTTTATTTTCTGTTTCTTTATTCGTCAAAAATGTCACTATTGTCCACCACCTGGGATGCACAATTCATGTGTAGGTTTACTTAGTATTTTACTCGGCCAGGGACCGAACTCATGCGTATGGTCCCTCAGATTCAGAATAAACTATGCCTGAACTTTGAAACTAGTTGAGACGACAAGATTATTGGTGCTACTTGCCTCACTACACTGAGAAGTTGCCTGGAAAGTTGGTCTAATGCTCTGGATTATAAAGTGATAGGCCTTTATATTAATAGTATTAGTATGAAATCATGAAGTCCAGAAAGTCAACATGGCGACAAAGGTGCACACATATGCAATATGTCTCTTCTGAATTTGTGTCCGCTGGTCCCTGAGGAAAGCCTGAAGCTGCGACCTGGGCCGCGTTCAGGGTGCGTCTCGAAGACGTTTCGGCGATGCTTTTAGGCTTATTTCCGTTCAGGGTGCATCTCAGAGACGCCTCCTATTTCGAGAATGGTCCACAGCGACGAAAGGATGAAAAACGGCTGACCACTGGGTCATATCGAGCATACCCTTGCAGGATGAGTTTCCCATTCAGTAAGTAGTGATATTGTGTGATTTAAACAGAAATCAATGTAGATCAATTTCAAATATACTTCAAACAATTTAATCTGTGCAAAACATACATAAATATGTGAAATGTCTGAACAATAAACTAGTCAAATAATATTTGACTACACTGCTAGCTCTGTGGACTTCTAGCCTGGTCCCCTGGCATTCATTTGCTCAAGGCCCTGTCACATTACGGCGTATGTCGGGAGCCTATTGAAAACCTACGTAAGTCCTGCGTGTGCCGGCCTATCATGACCTTTGGTGACCTCTCGGGTGGTTTTGAGTGTATGTGGAACCTATGGGGAACGTACTGTGACATTTTTTGACGGTTTTGATTGGCATGAGGAGCGTATGATTATTTTAGGAGCGTATATACCGAGACCATAGGTCGGACATACGCCGCCATACGCTACTCATACGCTTTGCATACGCTACGAATACGCTCCCATACGCAACTAGTAGGTTCTGCGTATGCTGCATATGCCAGAGATACGCCCGTGACGCAAGTTGAGCGTCTCTGAGTAGTGTACGCCGGCATACCCCTAGCGTATGCCAGCATACCCCCAGTGTACGAGGAGCATATGCCAGCGTATGAGTAGCGTATGAACCATACGCCCCCGTAAGTCAAGATTTTTTTAGCATGCACAAAAAAAATTAGGACCGACGGACGGGAGAAAGCGTATGGCGGCGTACAGTGGCATAGGCCAGCATATGACGGTGTATGTGGAGCATATGTGTAGCGCATGGCAGCGTATGACAGCATATGCCGACATATATGACGTAACGCACCTACGCCGCCGTACGCTCCCCCAAAAATACCTAATGTGATAGCCCCTTCAGGCAGAGGCACAGGAGTTTTCAGCTATTATCACTCAGTTTCCAACCTGGTCCCCTAGCCTTTATACCGGAAACAAGTTTAAACGGGCTGAAACGAGTTCAACCGTGGCTGGTTGGGTCGCACCGTGGCTAGTTGGGTCGCTCCGTATAGCGCTGAATATGCTTATGCCTATTTCAGACAGGAGTTGAAAAGCGCCTAGAAAATGGCCGTCGTATTCAGTGGTTTCAGCCAATCAGAGCGCTTCCTTTTTATTGCATATGGAGGCCGCCATTTTCGAGGCGGCCCACAGCTAAATGCAGTTCAAACTAGCGTGACGTCAGGGCCGCCTCTGAGGCGCCTCCGAGACGGACCCTGAACGCGGCCCTGGCGTGTTTACATGCCAGAGGTAGGGTCTCACCAACCCACATGGTTACAGGTGTGGATTACAGTGAAATTGTGTTAGAAAATATGCTCCATTAGAGAAAATACCACGGCCTATGTGTGTGTGCATGCATGCATTGATGTATGTTTATGTATGTGTAGCCTATGCAATGTATGTATATTTGTTGGTGGTTTACATCCTAGCAACATATATAGTCATCAGGACGTGTACCGACTTGTAACAGTGCACACTCATGGAGACTTCATAATGCTGCCTCACTGGGAGATCAGGCTGTCGGCACCATGACCTAATATCTCACTCAGCCACATTATTCTGAAACTGAACTAACCAGTCCTTGCCATATCCTAGTAATGCCGAGCGCCAAGCTATGTAGCGACAAGTATCAATTTTGTATGCCATTGGTTTGACTCGGCCGGGGATCAAACTCCCGATTTTACACATGGGAAGCATGCACTCTACCGATTTGGCCACCGTGTCCAGTGTATGTATGTATGCATGTATGTATGTATTGTCGTGGGGGTGATGAAAATGGGAAATACTGTGCCTAGAGCGGGACTCGAACCCACATCTCTTTGCATTCCGGGCCAGTGTGCTAACCATTACACCACCTAGGCTCCCTGATATCAACACACTCCCCACGCCTACCTGTCTATGTGGTTACTTGCCTGAGAGGTCAGTGCAGACCACTACACTCGTCCCCCTGGAATTGTAAGTCTTGTAATGCTTACAATTACATACATACAGGCAATGCACTAACATATACATACACAGGGTAGGTTCAACAACCATACAGTGCAAAGCTTGTACAGGATCCTGATCACGGCAACCAGTGTCGTGGGGGTGATGAAAATGGGAAATACTGTGCCTAGAGCGGGACTCGAACCCACATCTCTTTGCATTCCGGGCCAGTGTGCTAACCATTACACCACCTAGGCTCCCTGATATCAACACACTCCCCACGCCTACCTGTCTATGTGGTTACTTGCCTGAGAGGTCAGTGCAGACCACTACAGTATGTATGTATGTATGTATACATGTGTGTGTGTGCAGCAATGCGCTACAGCCCCCACCTCATGAGCCAGTGTGATTAGGGGTTAGGAATGTTTGTCTTATTTAATGACACCTCTAGAGCACATTGATTTTCATCATCGGCTCTTGGACATCAAGCATATTTCTTGGGAGCAAACCGCCTGCCACCACATAAGCTACTCTTTCCTATAAGCAGCAATGGGTCTTTTATATGCACTTTCCCACAGAAAGGACAGCACGTACCACAGCCTTGATGAACAATTGTGGACCACTGGTTGGAATGGAAAATAGCCCAAACTGCAAATGTGTCAACTGAGCAGGATCAATAGGATGACCGACACCTTCACGGGGTTTCTGAGAGGTGACGCATCCCTGGACTTCCCACCAGCGTGTTGGTTAAACAGGAAATATGGTCGACCAACATACTTTAAACAGCCCTGGTGCGGTAGAGTCGATACTAAAGCTTGCCAGAGCGTTGACAATATTGTCTGCAGCATTTGGTTGTGTTAACGGGACTGTAACACATTATTAGTTGTTGAGTGTACAACAAGGCTGTAGCTAGCGGGAGATGAGGGGGATGGGTCCCTCCTATCCCCTAGAAAAACTCATGTTGAGTTTAAACATAAATAATGTGACAATTTACTGTTTATTGATATAGACGGTTTTAGTGTGTACCCTCCCGGAAATGGCTGGAAATGGCATTTCAGAGCCTCTAGATTAAAGAAATTCCCCCAGATCTATCTAGTACCTCGCGCCTTTGGCACTCATCCTTTCCAAGAATTTATCTTTAAAACTACATAGTCCGATGAAGCATCAGATTTGTTAAACCAGAGCAATTATCTAGATTTTATTCTACGTTTCTAACTATAGCTGTATTCACACGGGCGAGTTAAAACGCCTCACGCGAAACGCCTTGCGTACTGCGACTCACATTTGCCGTGTGAACGCGACGGTGAGGCGTTTTAGGGCTGAATCGATTCATATAAATCGTTTAATGTAAAACGCTTCGCTAGGTGGTCTACAAGAAGCGATCTATGTTGAAACGTTTTATCTTGCCCGTGTGAACGCATATGAAGTGATTTAGGACGTCACACGCATGCGCAGTCAAGACCTTGGTTTGTTGACTTTCTGGTCGATCAAAAGCGCATATTATATAATTTGGTCTATGAACCTGTTAGAGGTGCACATATATTTTTTTCATGATTTATTTTTAGGGTTTCACTGCCCAGCAGAAGTTTTGACCGTTCCAAACCAATACGATTCAGTCATTACATATCTAGGTCGAACCCACACTCTCTGGTGCCAGCATCGTCGAACCCAAAATGGAGCTGGTTAGTCTGGACTTGCTCATGCGCAGATATCGATTTCCGGCCCAAGTACTGCCTGTGTGAACGCGCATCTAAATCGCTTCATATGATTCGCCTTCTGTAGATTGCTTTAGATTTCGCCCGTGTGAATACAGCTTTAGATACGGCCTTGTAAGTTGTACAGCCGAAGTGTGTCCTATAGTAGGTCGATACAATTATCGACATGTGTTCGGGGGCCGGGGGGTCTCCTCACTATGCATGTAATATGTATACGTGTATTGTTGGGGTAACTATATAGGGCTGAATGGAGTGCGTCACATAAATACCAGTGTTTGGTTCCAATTGGGTGCGGGTCGGCAGTCTTTGCCGCCGAGAGGGAGAAGGCTCGTCGTACACTAATCGGTAATTAGTTTTGAAAGCGTTGATCGGGGATTGGGAATCTTTTATTTTTGTACAGCTACTTGGAATTGGACTTAATTTAAGATTCCATAGGTATGTACAACTTCAAGATATACAACAAGTATTATATATATATATATATATATATAAATAGTCCCTTATGGTTTTCCGTGCCCCTGTCCAAGCACCTCTCACTTCCCAACACTCTGTATTCTCTGCAGGCCCCCCTTTTAACCGGACACTCTCTGCTTCCCGCCACCTGCCAACCGACTACAATAGTATCCCAGCTCTCAAGCCGACTGGCAACCGTATATATTTATGAAGTGAGAGCTGGGATACCGTTGGAGTTGGTTGCCAGGCAGCGGGAAGCAGAGAGTGTCCGATTACAGGGGAGCCTGCAGAGAATACGGGGTGTTGGGAAGTGAGAGGTGCTCGTACAGGGGCACCGAAAAACATTAGGGACTATTCTTTATTTGTATTCACATAATAAATTACATAGCATATATATATATATATAGATATATATATATATATATAAATATATATATATATATGCTATGTGGTAAATTGCCTGAGAGTATATATATATATATACAGTAAAACCTCCCTAACCGACCGCTCCCCTATATCGATCGCTTTATTTGGGTCCCAACAATACCATTGTAACGATATTCTAACTCCCTAAACCGACCACCTCCCTAAATCGACCACTTAAAGTCGGTCCCAAGGTCGGTTGATTTATAGAGGTTTTACTGTATATGTGTATATATATACGTGTATGTATATATAGGTGTGCATAAATACTTAAGTGATTTTTATTGGGATATAGATTAGAATACTAGATAATCTGTTTGATCTAATAACAGTTATTTGGCCATAGTTTGAGAGTACATTTGCCATACTACTAAAGGAATGAATAAACGTTTGTCTAGTGTATGTAGCGTTTGAGTATTGAGCACATCGACGTCAATTTTACGTCTGCTATTTCCAGACGGGATGGCCGAATGAGTTAGAGCGTCCGTCTCCCGTGCTGGTAGATCGTGGGGTCGTGGGTTCGAGTCCCGGTCGAGTCAAACCAATGACTTTAAAATTGATACTTGTCGCTTCCTAGCCAGGCGCTCGGCATTATTAGGATAGGGCAAGGACTGGTGTGCTCAGTGTCAGGATAATGTGACTGAGTGGGATACCAGGTCATGGTGCCGGCGGCCTGGTTTCCCAGTTGACAGCACTATAAAGTCGCCATGAGTGCGCACTGTCACAAGTCGGTACCCGTCCTGATATGATCTTAGATGTTGCTAGGACGTAAAACAACAACAAACAAACAAACGTCTGCTATTAGAGTCTACTCATCTCAGATGCCCTCTGGATTCAAACATCATATCGGTCAATAACAGTTTAACCAATAACTTGTTTTGTTTGTTGTTTTACGTCCTAGCAACATCTAAGTGTATATCAGTACGGGTACCTACTTGTGACAGTGCGCACTCATGGCGACTTTATAGTGCTGCCCCAGTGAGACACCCGGTTGCCAGCACCAGATCCCACTCAGTTACATTATCCTGACACTGAGCCAACCAGTCCTTGCCCGATCCTAATAATGCCGAGCGCCAGGCTAGGAAGCGACAAGTATACATTTTTACGTCATTGGTTTGACTCGACCAGGATTCGAACCCACGAACTGATAGGTTTGGATCTCCCGATCTCCCAAAACAGGAGACGGATGCTCTACTCATTCGGCCAACCCGTCTGGTCCTAATCCAAAACTAGAAGAGAATGGAGGATAAAGAAACCGGAAGTCTTGGAACTGAGGATTTGGTGGGAGGGGTGTGCAGACAGTACATAATATATAGCCGTGTTCACACGGGAAAAGTTTAAAGCGATTTAGACAAGGCGAATTATATGAATCGATTTAGTTTGAAAGTGTTTCGCGTTCACACGGGCAGTGCTTTGAGTCGGTTTAAGGCGGAAGTGGATATCTGCGCATGAGCAAGTCCAGACTAACCAGCACCAGTTTCGGTTAGTCGACATCGGCACGAGAGAGTGTGGGTTCGACCTAGATCTGTTTCGACTGAATCGTATTGTTTTGAAACGGTCAAAACTTCTGCTGGGCAGTGAAACCCTACAAATAAATGATGAAAAAAATATCTGTGCACAGCTAGCAGTTTCATAGAGCAAATTTACCGGAAAGTCAACACACTCAGGTCTCGACTGTCATGTCCTTAATCCGCCTCAAGTAAGTCGGTTGCGTCCACACGGGCAAAATAAATCGATTCACAGAAATCGACTCACGTAATCGACCTCCACAAGTGGTTTACAGTATTGGGATCACAGAAATCGATTCAGCCCTAATTCGACTTAGCCGCACGTTCACACGCGAAATGTAACCCGAACTATACAAGTCGATTTCTACGAATCGATTTACATTGCCCGTGTGAACATGGCTGTAAATATGTGATATACACACAAGCACACCCATATATATATATATATATATATATATATATATAGAGAGAGAGAGAGAGAGAGAGAGAGAGAGAGAGAGAGAGAGATTATATCACATATGTATATAAACTGAAGGCCGGCATTAGGAGCTGTGGGATCCAGCTGGGGACATTTTTGGCGGAACCCCAGGTTCACGCCGAGGTCTGTTTTAAAGTTACATAGTCCGATGGTTTTGCTTTTTGGTAATTTTTTTTAGCTAAATATATTAAAGTGATCGTTACAATCTACCTTAATTCCGGTTCAAGTAACTTTTATTTTAAATGGATAAGTTTTGAGATATTTGAAATTCGATCATGTAAACTTAGTTTTGGCAAGCACGCCAAAACTCTGACACCATAGGCTTCAACAGTAACAGGTTATATCAAACTGTCTCAGTGTTCCCTTCTATGTGGCAAAAAAATGTTTAATATGTGCATCAATATCTAAGTTAGATATGTAGAGTCAAATCTATATAATTATTTTGGTTTTGAAAATTTGATGCTTCATCGGACTATATGCAGCTTTAATTAAATGATTTACAAAACTAGAGTAGATTACCCTAGCGCATGGCCCCTCTGGCATTGGGAGAAATTGGTGAAATTGGCTTAAAGCTATATATACTTATGCATGCATGCATGCATGCATGCATGCATGGTGTGTGTGTGTGTGTGTGCGTGTGTGTGTGTGCAGTAGCTACAGAGAAAATGAAACCAATGGGTATTCGCCGTAACTAACATATGTGGTGACATGTGTTGGGAGACCCGTTAGGTGTGACGTGTATTTAAAAATAAAACTCTTTCAAGAGGTTTGTGCAAGTTGTTAATGTTAGTTAGTTCTACAAGCAACAATGCATACAATGCAGCGAGCGCCACGCGGCCAGAGCTTCTGCACACAACGCACACATATGCACTTCGCCTATGCACGCACCCCCCCCCCCCCCCCCCCCCCCCCCCATCCCTCCCAACACGCGCACGCGAACAAACACGTCTAGAACGCCACAGTGCCGCCACACAACCACACACGTAGATGGCAGGTCATTCACTAACTCCTTCAACCTCAAGTCCCAGTTAAGCTACTCACCTTAATCCGGTGGGCCCTTCCCGGTTACCCCGCGGTTTATTTCACACAGGTGCACCGTTGTAGTTTACCACGTAGAGTAAGCGTCACAACTCCAGAGCCGTGAACTTCTGGATCAAGTTGGACAAGCAGCAGCGGTAATGGTAAGTCAATCTGTTATTCGATGCACATACAAAACAGCCTACTCTATGGCCTCGTAGTTAGATGTTCACTAGTCACACAGCACTAGTTCAGTTACAAGTATGTATGTGTAAACTGAGAATCACAATCATAAGCCGTGTTCACACGGGCAAAATGTGAAGCGATTTAGACAAGGCGAATCATATGAATCGATTTAGTTTGAAAGTGTTTCGCGTTCACACGGGCAGTGCTTTGAGTCGGTTTAAGGCGAAAGTGGATATCTGCGCATGAGCAAGTCCAGACTAACCAGCGCCAGTTTGGGTTCGTCAACGTCGGCACTAGAGAGTGTGGGTTCGACCTAGATATGTATGGACTGAATCGTATTGGTTTGGAACGGTCAAAACTTCTGCTGGGCAGTGAAACCCTAAAAATAAATGATGAAAAAAATATCTGTGCACAGCTAGCGGTTTCATAGACCAAATTATATAATATGCGCTTTTGATCAACCGGAAAATAAACAAACTGAGGTCTTGACTGCGCATGCGTGTGACGTGCTTAAGCTAGTTTGCTTCATATAAACCACCTACACAAGTGGTTTATAAAATCCGAATAATATGAATCGAATCAGCCCTAATCCGCTTCAGTGGTGCGTTTACACGGCGAATGTAAGGCGAACTAGGCAAGGCGCTTTATATGAGCCGTTTTAACTCGCCCGTGTAAACACAGCTATTGTGTAAACTGAGAATCACAATCATAAAATGGTAACCAAAAGATACATTTGTAAACTTACTACATGTAGTACTAGCCAATGGCATTGCCAATATCATTTTGGAAACACGTCATTGGTTCTCACCCGGGCCGACATCGATTAGGTATGTGCCAAACCGCCGACCATCGGCGGATATTTCCTTACAACCAAACTGATCCAGCAAATCCCACCTTGTTTGTGGAGGGGTCTAGAAAAACGCCTCTATGATTGGTTTGCATTGGTCAATCTTGGGTATTCATAGTCTATTATGTAGTATGCGAATCCCTTTACAGCTTAGTTTTAAAATATTTTAATTTGGTGAATTCTTTGCTATTCCAATAATAACTTCAAAAGTTTTACTCAATTTCAACCTGCAAATTCACACTTTTATATTAATCTGCAATTTTAAGAAAGTAGACTGCAATGAGTAACCATTATTAATCTTATATACTGTTGAGTTTGGGGAAATTGCGATGTGTACATCATGATTGGCACGTTCAGGGATGCAACAGGTATGACTTGTGTAATCGATGATCGATTAATCAGCTCTGATCATCGCAACCATTTTTTTACATATGCGCCGATCCTACAAACTCGGGTTGCATAAACGAATGTGCTCGGGGCGGGGAAAATGGCGGGGTAATCCAAAACTTTAGGCATTAGGGTCGGATGATTTTGCACATGGCTAATTTTTTTTAGGTACACCTTGGGGTGTTCTATTTGAAATTCTGACAAGCGTGATGATTTGAATGGTCCAGACCGTGATGATCGATGACGGTCCCGATCACCAAAGTTGGGCAACATTGAGCCTCACCAGTACTTGAATCAGTGACTATGTGGTACGGAGTAGATAAAAGATTCACCCTCTACTTGTAATACACGGGTGAACGACAACGTAGTGTAAATACGGGCGAAAATAGCTTTAGTATGGAACAGGAGCTAGAAATTGTGGCTCCAGTATCAAATGGCTACCCATATAGGCACAGAGTTGGTGAAATGGATGAGAATGCAAAAAGACAAGATGGCGGCACTAGAATGCCGTCGATTTCACTTTTAAAGTCTATTAAACTATATGTTTTATTACATTTTTCAGCTCAAAAGTTGCGGGTAAATATGAAGATATATATAAAGAATATATTTTGCTTCTTAAATTAGGAATTTATTCGCTCAGTTAATTTCCTCAGCATGTCAAAATTCTTCACCAGTTTTTCTAATGGGTTGCTTTTCACCCCTGTACTGTCAGTACGGGGTGAATCTTTTATCTAGGTACGGAAAGGTGTGGTAGACATCCTGATACATGTAATTGTTTATAGCCTACCAAAACAATACTATAGTTAATAGTGGATAAGCATAGCATTATATGTTGCCTTGCGCATATATTTAGAAGCATTATTCGCTTGGGTGCGTTACCCATTCATTCCTTTTCCTGAGTTTCCCTGCTGTTAGTAACATTAACAAGCATGGGTGTTTCGATGGTTAATTGTTGCTTTTATATATTGGCAGGCGTCCGGAACAGATGAGCAAATGTCAGGTAAGGCTTTGTCACTGTGGATAGCTTCTTTAAGTTGCATAATCCGATGATTTTGAGTTTCTGCCATATCTTTTTAAACAAAATTATTAGGTTGACCGAACTTTAGTTCGAAGTAATTGTTATCTTTTTTGTAATTGTTAACTTCGGAGATATTGAGCGAAAACAAGGCAAATGAATTTTGTTATACATGTCGAATTGCTGGAAACCAGTTTCTACACTGACTGGTTATATTTAATTGACTTAGTGGTAGTTTTATGCATAAAGGAAATTCTTAATGACTACTCCAGTATCTAATTGGGTATGATCAAATCTCGATAAGTGTTTTGATTTATAAAATGTTATGCTTTTATCGGACTGTGCAGCTTTAAGCTTTTCGTAATGGATGTTAATTACTTTTCTGACCAACATGTTTACATTATGTGAACAGCATGTAAACAGTATATATTAATTTTAAGTATTTTCCGTAAAAACATATCCATTGGATTTACTAATTCTCATGGAGTCGCACCATTTCGCTGTATCATTCACCATAACAGCCAAAAGAATGACCTCTACTTTTCATTTAACTTATCTCTAGCTTTGTTTGAAGCTTTCACCTTTTACTCTTATTACAGAACATATCAAGCAATTGTCATAACAAAACTGACTGTTAGTTTTTAAATTATAGCATTTCAAAAATGACTATTTTTTATTACTAGACGCCAAAATGTGTCTCAACTTGCTAATTTCATCACAAATTGCAAGAACTGTAAATAAGAATATTAATTTTCATTTTTGCTGAATCTGTTTCACAGTGCATGTATAATAATTTAATAACAATGTAACAAAGAAATCAAATACACTTTAATAATCTTAAGAGATATATGCTAGTTACTACAATAAACATAATTATTTATCACACACTGCATACACTTGCAAATTAGGTACCATTTATTCACTGTCATTTACGATGAACATTATTAGTGATTTACATTTAAAATAAAATAATAAAAGCTTAAATAATTCCACTCATTTCTTGAATAAATATATCTCCTGCAGTTTCTATGCTGAATGGTAGACACGTGTAACGGAACCTACCCCAAATGTAGAAAGCTTGGAGCTATCTTCATCTAATTGTATTTGCCAGTATCCACTATTTGCATCCAAAACTGAAAGTAGTTAGGGTCATGTATCTGAGCAACCACCCCCTTTATTGTTCTTATAGGATAAGGTCCTCGAAGTATTGCTTTATTTTTTTTTTAAATTATCTAGGCATACTCTTGCTTTAGCAGGTTTTCTTACTATTGTTATTGAATTTACCCATGGAGTTGGTTCGTTTTCTTTTATTATCACACCTAACTCTACCATTCTGTTTAACTCTTTTTCTTCCTCATCAATTGGTATTCTGCGAGGAGAGTCAATTACTGGTGTTACATTTTTATCTACATGGAGCATTTACTTTTATTTTACCTAAACCATTGAATACGTCAGAATATTTATTTACCATTTCTGTTGCTGATTTGGAACTTTTGTCGCTTCCCAACTCGTCAATATGTGTTGACAGTGCTAAGTTTACACAAGCATCTTTCCCAAGAATTACACTTCCTGCATCTGTCACTTGGAATTTTAATTTCTTTCCGTTGATTTCTATCTCTGTCCCTCCTTCTGGTTGGATGCGCTGCCCGCTGTAAGTTACCAGTCGACATTTCTACGGTTATAAATGCTTATCGGTAGAATATTCGCTTCAGACCCGGTGTGGCATTTTCAGCGCCCGGTCATGCTCAGCGGCCTGTCGTGGCTTCTGCGCATGCGCGGATTTTCGCACGTTGCGGCGAGCACTGCTATTTGTTTTGTTTACTGCTACGTTGTTAGCTGCTACGTTAATATCGCTTGGAATTTAAGGTTAATTTAATGAAATTTCATTATTTGAGTATGTAATTCTGTTAAATATGATAGCATTCAATAGATTTCGGCCTGATCGGACCCTAACACTGCCAGGCACCAGCTAAGCTTGTAGCCGGCAAGGCCACGGGTGTTTTGCATATGTCTTAAAATCCGCGCATGCGCAGAAGCCACGACAGGCCGCTGAGCATGACCGGGCGCTGAAAACGCCACACCGGTGTCGAGTTTGAACAGCACATCATATTCTCCTATGAGTAAGCTAGTGTACCATAGTCCATTGCCATGTGTGTCTTTATTATATACGGCACCCACAAATAAATCGTACTCCAATTCGTCTTCTTCTTGATATGACCCACTCCCATCGATGTTGTTTGTTTCGACGTTAATTTTGTTGACCGGGGCACTGTGCTGCTGTTGTTGTGAATGACACACTTTACTAAAATGTCCTACTTTCTAATACCCCAGTCACACGAGGCCTGCGTTCGCTAATGATCGCCCTCCTTACGCCCGCCCTCATTGAGTCCTGGCGTCGCGAAATCGCCAACCTCCCGGCGCCCATTTCAGAAATTTTGGGCACAAGGAGGTTGCTGCTGCTGCACGTGCAACCTCCTTGCGCCCTGTTCCGGCGGTGCCATTTAAAATGGTTGGCGCCCTGGCGCCGCCCTGGTGCCGCCCTGGCGCCGCCCTGGCGCCGCCCTGGCGCCGCCCTGGCACCGCTCTGGCGCCACCCTGGCACCGCCCTGGTGCTGCCCTGGGTTGGCGAATTGCCATTGGATGCTCCAGTCACCATGTGGTCGGCGCCGACCTGGCGACGACATGGCGCCTACAACGTATTTGAATCACTGTATCGAATGGAACGCTGGGTGGTTGGCGTCCTTTTGGGCGTAAGGGAGGTTGGCGGCGAACGCTGCCTCTCGTGTGACTATACGGGGTATACGTCGAGCGCGTCAGCCACGCGCTGTCACTACGTTCGCCACGTTGCAGTCATTTTACGGCGACGTTACGCTCACGTTCCACCGACGTCCGCTCACGTCGCCAATTAAGGATCGAGCCGGATGTCGCAACGTTCCTGCGAACGTCAGCACGCTACACCGACGGTAGAGCACCATTGGAGTCACGCTAGCCCGGCGTCGAGCGCGCTGGAATGTCGTTACGCCAACGTTGACCCTCTCTCGTTAGCACTAATGTTGCAGTCACACTACGACGACAAGGGTCGACGACAGCCCAACGACATCGACTTTCGGTCTGTCATCGGGTGTCGCTACGGTGTCGCCGCGACACCTCCGCGACACCTCCAGTTTCTCGACTGTCGCCGGGTTGTCGTTGGCTTTTTGGGCATGTTGAAAAAGTTTGACGACAGCCGACGATAGCCGATGTCATTCGGCTGTCGCTACGGTGTCGCTACGGTGTTGTTACGGTGTCGTTACGGTGTTGTCTTTGCCGTTAAGGTGTCATCTTTGTCGTTAAGCTGTGGTCGCTTCTCTCTCCATAGCAGCTGTATGTGTGTCTCTGTGTCTATGTGTGTGTCTGTGTGTGTGTGTCTCTGTGTCTGTGTGTGTGTCTCTGTGTCTCTGTGTGTGTCTCTGTGTCTCTATGTGTGTGTCTCTGTGTGTGTATCTCTGTGTCTGTGTGTGTGTCTCTGTGTCTGTGTGTGTGTATATGTGTCTGTGTGTGTGTCTCTGTATCTGTGTGTGTGTCTGTGTGTGTGTCTGTGTGTCTGTGTGTGTCTCTGTATTGTGTCTCTGTGTATCTGTGTGTGTGTCTGTGTGTGTGTCTGTGTCTGTCTGTGTGTGTGTCTCTGTCTGTGTCTCTGTGTCTGTGGGTGTGTCTCTGTGTGTGTGTCTCTGTGTAGTGTCTCTGTGTCGCTGTGTGTGTCTGTGTGTCTGTGTGTCTGTATCTGTGTCTGTGTGTGTCTCTGTGTGTGTCTCTTTGTCTCTGTGTGGGTATGTGTGTGTCTCTGTGTGTGTCTGTGTGTGTGTGTCTCTGTGTTGTGTCTCTGTCTCTGTGTGTGTATCTGTGTGTGTATCTGTGTCTGTGTGTGTGTGTCAATGTGTCTCTGTGTGTGTCTCTTTGTCTCTGTGTGTCTGTGTGTGTGTCTCTGTGTCTCTGTTGCTGTGTGTGTGTCTGTGTGTGTGTGTCTCGGTGTGTGTATCTCTGTGTCTGTGTGTGGGTCTGTGTGAGTGTCTCTCTGTGTCTCTGTGTCTGTGTGTGTCTCTGTGTCTATGTCTGTGTCTCTGTGTGTGTCTCTGTGTGTGTCTCTGTGTGTGTCTCTGTGTCTGTATGTGTGTATCTGTGTATATGTGTGTGTCTGTGTGTGTGTCTCTGTGTCTTTGTGTCTCTGTTGCAGACACACAGAGACACAAACAGATACACACACAGACACACACAGAAACACAGAGACAGACACACACAGACACAGAGACACACACAGACACACAGAAACACAGAGACACACACACAGACACACAGAGTCACACACACACAGACACACACACACAGACACTGTCGTCCCGATGTCGTCAGGCTGTCGTCCGGATGTCGTCTGATTGTCGTCCAACTTGGCCCGAATTTGCATATGTCGTCGGGTTTTCGCAAAATCGAAGTCGCTGGGCTGTCGTCACCCCTTGTCGTCGTAGTGTGACTGCTACATAAGCTAGGCCGACATTACACCGACGTTACGTTCACGTTACGCTTTCGTCAACTACGCTGCATCAACGTCCATCTTGTGGCTAAATTTGCATACTACGCCGAGAACTTCGACGTAATATAATTATTTTCACGTTGTCCATACGCTGACGTCGTTGCATCATAGTGTGACAGGGCCTTTAGTAAGTCTAAAGCTGTGTTCACACACACAATTTTATGTCGACTTAGACAAGTCAATTTATATGAATCGATTTAGTGTTGTGTTCACACATGCAATACTTTTAGCCGGAAATCGATATCTGTGCATGAGCAAGTCCATACTAACCAGCGCAACTTTCGGTTAGTCGACGTCGCCAGTAGAGAGTGGGTTCGACCTAGATCTGTATGTACTGAATCATATTGGTTTGGAACGGTCAAAACTTCTGCTGGGCAGTGAAACCCTAAAAATAAATGATGAAAAAAATATCTGTGCACAGCTAGCGGTTGCATAGACTAAATTCTATAATATGCGCTTTTGATCGACCGGAAAGTCAACAAACTAAGGTCTCGACTGCGCATGTGCGTGATGCGCTCAAGCCAAATCGATTCATATAAACTACCTCATGAAGGTAGTTTCCATGAACTGATTTATATGAATCGATTCAGCCATAAATCGACACAGCGTCGATTAAAGTGCGTGTGTGAACACAGCTTAAGCCTTCTCCCATTGTAAAAATATACGGATTTTCGGTTTAGAATTATATATTGGCAGAGAGCATCCTTTTCTTGGATGACGGAGTGGGGACAAGGTTATGTAAACTAAAAAGCAATGATGCCCCACTCACAGTATGACATGATATAAACTATGTGAAATATATGTTCATGCATGCTGCCTAAGAGTAATGAAGATCTGTGTTATATAGGAAACAGTTCAAGGTGATGAAAATGTCCTCTATGTAGTCCGAACATGTGCCATTGGAGAGGAAGGACATTCTTGGTATATATATATATATATTTGTAACTGTATACAACTACCGGTTCACCCATGACCATAAGGAGAGCCCACCTTCAGCCTCATTTGCATATACACTCAGGGCGGCACCTGAAGCTGAGTTGAGTGACAGCCACCTCCACTGGGGGTTGGCTCCCACCCCAGCTGATTGGCTGACTGTGGGACTGCTCAGGCACCTGCACTGCCTTGGCCTTCTGACCACACGAGATGCACAACATTATGTAAATGAAGGACCGATGCTCCAGTCACACTGGACACCGGCATTCTACTCCTGGCTTTTGAGTGAGTCACACCTACTCTTAAGCAGGACCCCAGACACTCTGTCTGATGCTATCCAAATTCAGCTATTCCAATTGAGTGTGTACACAGCCATAGGACTCCTGTCCCATGGGCTGTAGGCACTGGTTTCTATACAGGCTAAAGAAGTAATGAGATGCGGTGTGGACAGAAGGTGAGGAGTGAAGGTGATAGGTCACATGTAGGGGGATGGACAGGAGTTGCTGCCAATAAACTATTCACTGCTGATCTGTGACTTGTCTTCCTTTCTCTTTCAAGTACTGGTTCCAGAGTTGGTTATCTTGGTTAGTCTGATGGCATCACAGGTGATATGAAGGGGAAGAGTTTTGTAGTCTCATGGGGTGCTCACCGCGGTCGAGCACTTTCCTGATTCTATACCATTAGGTATCCCAAGTGCCTTGCCAATCCAATTTTTTCCACAACCAAGCCCCCAAAAGTGGTCCACAGCGAAATTTGGAAATTGGTGAAATTAAGGAAATTGTTATTTCGCGCATTTTTGAAGATGTATATCTTGAAATGTAACCACATCAGACCCCTGGATCTTTTTATTCTCATTATATTTATTCTCATTGTATTTCAAATTAAATATACTAACAGGTGAAATCCATTAAATCAAACTCCAAACTATTTTTGAAAATCACTTGGGATACCTAATACCATGTTTAACCGCTGGAATGTGGGGTCCAGTTCCCATCGTGGCCGCTTGGTGGTGTCTAGTGCATCCAGGTGGACTGGCCACAGTGGCGCCCTCTGAATAAAGGGCCATGGGACCAGGTAAGAGTGGTATGGACACACTGAGGGCGCCACTATTTCCCGCCGGAGTACTGGGAACCAGACTAAAGAGGGATAGAGGGGTAGTCTTGTTCCAGAATACCTTGCAGTGTTAGACAGGCGCGTCTGTGCATCCAAACACACACACATATATGTGTATTATTTTGTTTAAAGATATTTCGCGACATCTTCATCACTGTTCATTCATCTGAAGATTCAGTTGTAAATGGGTTTTCATCTGTGTTCAGAATACGAGGCGATGTTTGCTGCATTTGACACGAACAATGACAAGAAGATATCGTCAACGGAGCTGGAAGTACTGGTACGGGCGCTGGGCTATGATCCAGATATGAATGTATTGGCTGCGGTGATGAAGGAAGCGGACACCAATAGTATGTGCCTTAGGCGTCACCCACATTTGTCATATCCATTGGAATGCCTACCTAGTAACTTGGCGAGTCCTGGGGCAACAAGTTCAAATTGGACCAGCCAGTCCCAGCCAGTTTTTTTTTTCTATAACTGCTTTAAGGTGCATAGTCCGATGAAGCATCAATTTTCAAAACCAAAGCAATTACCTAGAATTGATTCTATATATCTAACTTAGATACTGAGGCACTTATTAAGTGTGTGCTTCAGAGGGGAATACTGAGGCAGTTTAATAGAAGCTGTTACTGCTGAAGCCTATGGTATCAGAGTTTTGGCTTGCTTGCCAAAACTAAGTTTATGTTTGCACTTCAAATATCCCAACCAGCCATCTAAAATAAGTTATTTCAAAGTAAAGTAAGGTAGATTGTAACAATCAATTTCATGTATTTATCTCAGAAAAATGACAAAAACTCAAAACCATAGGAATATGCAACTTATATTATTCATATACATTTAAAATTCAGTTTCTACTGATCGTGAGAGTTGAAGTTTGGGAATTTAAAGAGATTCTCCCTCGATCCCTAAACGTTAAACTGGGAAATAACTTCTGAATGTCTTTCTATACTTCTGTGGTCTAATTTAATTCGTGATTGAAATTACTTATATGAAAATCGAATTATTATATTGAATAATAGTATCCATTTATCTTGTTTTAATTTCAGAAAATGGTTTCGTAGAATTTGACGAGTTTGTTGCCTTGCTTGAACAGACCCCAAGGGCCCCCGACGAGGCGTCGATAAAAGAATCTTTCAGGGTGTTTGACAAAAATGGCGATGGAACGATTGACAAGCAGGAATTAATTGTAGGTCTTTAAATGCCTTCCTTTAAAACGTTGGTGGTCCGTCTAATGCCGCAGTCACACTACGACGTGTTGCACCAACGTTGGACAACGCGTGCCAACGTGTTGGGTTTTTGGGCGACACGTCCGGCGCGTTACCGGCATGTTACCGGCGTATTACCGGCGCGTCGGTACACGTACACTGATAGCAACGTGTGAGCCAACACGTCGGCGCCCGCTGGCTCGCGCTGATCGTTTTGTGCTTGCACAAAACTTTCGATGTGCCCCGACGCGCCCCGACGTGTTGGAGGGGACGTTACGGACGCATTAACAACATGTCGAAACCCGTTGCGGGTGCGCCGGCGGAATGCTGGCAGACCGTTGAGCAACGTTGCTTAACGTTGGCATTTTTTTCGCCAAAATGCGACCGTTCCGTCGGCGCGTCTGCAACGTCCCATCGACGGGTAGTGGGCCCGCCATTGGCATTGCTCCAGCGTTTCTCGGCGCATTGGACGTGTTGCCGGAGCGCCTGGACGCGTTGGCCGCGTGGTGTAGACCTGTTGCCGGGGCACCCTGATGTGTTGCTGGCGGGTATGTACACGCTGACACACTACTAACATGACACCAACACGCTACCGGCACGCCATCAACACACTACAAGCATGCCAATAACGTGCTACTGACATGCTGCTGATGCGCTAGTAGCACGCTACTAGCGCGCCAATAGCGCGCCACCAACCCGCCACTGACATGCTGTACCCCGTCGAACTTTGTCCCAAAACGCCGAAAAGTTGGACGTGTCTCGCATGCTAGCAAATATTTTGCGCCTTGGCGGCACGCCGGAAAACACGTCGTAGTGTGACTGCACCATAAAAGCTCGCTTTGAAATAAATAAATAATAAAGATGGCGAAATTGCAAAAACAATCTAGTAGGGGTCTAATTGAAATAACGATTTAATTTCCCCGTCCTCCCAATACCTTGACTACTAATAGAGGAGATGCAATATTTTGTTTATATATTTGCGACTTATTAAATGTCTCAATAGGGCTAATGTGCACTATATGGACTAAGTGATAACGCTTGGTGGCATGTCAAGTGTGATAAAAGTGATACCGGACTTTTGGCGATGCCGGTTGTTTGTTCAACTATATTTAAATTTCAGTTTATATTACACAGAATGGCTCATTGCCTTGATATGAAGTACTTCCGCAGCACTGCCCATGCGTAGACTAGTCCTACTGAGTCAGAGATGAATCTTGGGTTTTTGAGTATCGAGTCTCCTGAATGAGTATCGACTTTGGCTACGCATTAGTCGATACTAACCCTGAGTCATGTGCGCCTTAAACCCTATATCTGGCAACAATGGCTTATTAGCATCTCCTATGTTACTTTCAGGCCGTTTTATCAATAGGCAATGGAGTAGTAACGGAGCAAGAAGTTGACGAGTTGATGTCAGAATGTGATACAAATAAGGACGGCGTTCTGCAGTATGATGGTAAGCATTAGAGGCCTTCTGATTGGTCGGTTGGGAATCGCCTATGTTCTCTCCCAAATGGTCTGTGTGTTGTAAATGTTAATATTTAACAGTTTATTGGTAGTATATATAGCGATATAGCGAATGGTACACAGGAAGTGTGAACACTTATTTGGCTCTCATTTTCTTTTGGTACATTAGTTGTCCCAAGCAGGGGAAATCCCAGTCACAGACGACTGGTCTTCCCCACTCCATTGCTGGTTGATAGAAAGCCCGAGCCTACACTTTTACATTCTCCAAAATGTATAGAGTGTTAACATCAAGTAAGATATTAATACAAACAAGGAAGCGTATTCTTCAGTGTTATGTGTGGTCTACTCTAATGTATGGGGCAGAGACATGGACAATCTCTAAGAAAATGTACAAACGTTTAGCAGCATTTGAGATGTGGACTTATCGAAGGATGATGAAAATATCATGGACAAAGAAGATCACCAACAAAGAAGTTCTCAGAAAAATTAAAAATAAGAAAAGCTTGTTTGCCACTATACAGACAAAGAAACTTATTTATTTTGGCCACATCATTCGTCAGAGTTCAATATACCGTACATTGTTGGAAGGGAAGGTGAATGGCAGCAGAGGGAGAGGGAGACCAAGAACATCATGGTTTACAAATATTTCACAGTGGACAGGCTTGAATTATTCACAGTCTATCAGAACAGCACAACATCGGGACAAGTGGAGAACCATTGCATCCAACCCTCGACTAGAGGATGGAACTATTGATTGATTGATTGAGTTGTTTAAGCAGGGGAAATTTCCGTCATAGACGACTGGTCTTCTTTCTCATTCCACTGCTGGTCGATAGAAAGCCCGAGCCTACACTTTTACCGACCCAAGGGATTTTTAACCTCCCACAGCACATAGACATGGTATGAGAGCAACTGGCCTTTGATGATGCTGTAAGTTATACACAGCGGTGGAAATCCAAATTGGCAGAGCTGGGGGCATGGGGAATCGAACCTCCGACCCTCAGATTAGGAGTCTGACCTAGAAAAAAGTCAGACACTCTAACCACTCCGCCACAGAGAACGCCACAAGCAATCGGAATTTGGATCTCAAGTATATCCGAGGTTAATCTTAAGTAATCAATTTACAATAGTGTATACTAGTAATAGTAGTATTAATTATCAAGTACTACATTCTAGACCTAAGTCTAAGACTAGTATTAGTATTATTCCCGCAGCCCTGCTTTGACGTTTTTCGAATAGCTATTTACTAGAGTATTTCAAACGTGTTTTCGCTAAATGTTCTCAGAAGGCATTGTTAATGACACGATAAGCCATCTCCAGTCTGAAAAGAGAGGCGTCTCTGAAATGTCGCCGAGACGCACTCTGAACGGTATTAGGCCAAAAAGCATCGCCGAGACGTCTCCGCGGTGCCTCCCAGACGGACCCTGAATGCGGCCCAGGTCCCCTTGACGTTTTTCGAATAGCTATTTACTAGAGTATTTCAAACGTGTTTTCGCTAAATGTTCTCAGAAGGCATTGTTAATGACACGATAAGCCATATATCATAATGCAATGCCTTAGTTTTTAAACATTGAAGTGAATTTTAAGATTATTATAGTAAATAATCGCTACAAGTTTCTTTTTTTTCTTTTTTACCGAAGTGAGTGTTGATTATCTATAATAATATGAGTGCTAACCACATGAAATGTGCCAATCAGGTATAAGATGGCCGTTAAATCCCTAAATTGGGCATTGTCAGAATATTTCATGTATCTGTTAGTTTGGCCAAAAGATGTTAAGGCCCTGTCACATTACGGCGTATGGCGGGAGCGTATTGAAAACCTACGTAGGTCCTGCGCGTGCCGGCCTATGATGACATTTGGTGACCTTTCGGGTGGTTTTGAGCGTATGTGGAACCTACGAGGAGCGTATGAGGAGCGTGCTGTGACATTTTTTGACAGCATGGGCCATATGCCCTCATAGGTAGAGTTTTTTTGAGCATGCACAAAAAAATTTGGACGGACGTATTTATGAAAGCGTATGGCGGCGTATGCCTCATACGCTTCACATAAGCCGGCATCTGGCGGCGTATGAGTAGCGTATGCATAGCGTATGAGTAGCGTATACGGCGTATGCCGACGTATATGACGTAACGCGCCTACGCTGCCATACGCTCCCGCAAAAAACCCTAATGTGACAGCCCCTTTAATGAAGAAAAGAAATCTGCCAAGAAAACATTCGAGAAACACGGTCAACGATTGTCCGGCGCCTTATTATTGCACACGTGTTACTGCATTACTTTGTGGAATACTGATTTTTTTTTTTTTTTTAGATTTTCTTTAAATAAATTTCATTATATTAACCTCGGATATACTTGAGATCCAAATTCCGATTGCTTTAACTTCTGATTAACCCTGGAGTAACTTTCTGTTTGGTGAATATTGCATAAGTAAGCTTATAATGAGCGCTGCAACGCTAAGATATGTTCCAAGTGTCAAATATAGCTTTGTGTGTGAGATTCATTGTGTATTATTTTACTATTTTTCAGAATTCGCCCAATTGCTGATGAAATCATAACTGATGCGTAATGTGAACTACAGCCTACCAGATATTTTTTGCTGACTATATTTTTGGTGTGTGCGCTGATATATATCTATATATATATATATATATATATATATATATAGCAACTGTATATAAATTATATATATGCAGTATATATATAGCTCAGATAATATTCAGTGAATATTGTCTCGTGTATATGGAAACTTTTATATATATAATACAATATTCATATTCATATACATTCATATATATATATTATACAATATTCATCTATGATACAATATTCTATATAATAGAAAATATTCGTCTGAATTGTGAGAGTCGCTTTAAAAAAGGCACGTCAAATCAATAGTCTGCTTGTTAATTTGATTATAGTTGACTTCCATAATTGTCAAACAATTTCAATTTCCATGGCGCCACTCGGCTGAGGGATTGAGCACTGCGTTCTCGAATTAAAGGATAGGAAATGAATGTTCTGCTTCGTTGTGTCTTCAGAATATTTATTGTGGCAAAAAATCATAGAACTGAGTTGTTTGAAGACGGTTGTTCTGTCGTATTACGCTGACATGAAATAACTTGAAGACGATTGTTTTTAATATAAATAGGCTAAAAGAGCCAATAGAACTAATACATGGGCAAGTTGTACTGTTCCCCTGATTTCCTGTCATTGCTGTCAGGCTTGGCGCTAATTTGTCACAGATTTGGAATACAGTTAAAATAAAAAGAATTACCTGATTACCAAAACGATTCGAGTAAGGAAGCCGGAGATCTGGTGGGAGTAAAGGAGGTTTATTGAGACAGTGAGGGAGGGCTACACAAGGGGGATCCTAGTCCAACTCGTCGATGTCGAGCGGTGCCTCTTGGATGGCCGGAGGCTCTGAGGCCGCCGGAGCCGACCCCTACGTAGTAGTCCTTAAACAAGAGGGAGGGTGGGCGTGGTGAAATGTTTCCACCATGGAGGATTGCCACTGAGTGCCTGTGCGGGGGGAGGTTCGGTAGGTGTTCGTCTTTGCCGCTTTGGGCGTGGTGGGTACCCGGCTCCCCGCCCGAATCAACCACAATTCCAAAATTATGCGCCAATGTATAAATTCAACTTATGGTGTCTGCTCTGAAAATGTGACATTTGAAATTGAACCACAGCACCTTCTAGCGGGTCAAAGAAGCTTGGAGTAAATAAAATCATGTATTATGTTATCTCGCGTCATGGTATTTTCTTTCATAAGTTATGCATTTCTGTACTATTTATATTAATGCCACGTTGTTACTTTAGGAAATATATTGAAAATCAAGTTAATATTTTGGGGGTAAGTTTTGAGAAATCACCCAATGATTAATATGAATAAGCAATGGTTAGGACCGACCCCCACCCCCAACATTTTGCGTATTTGTTTCCACTGGTGTTCAAGTACGATCGATGTACTGAATTTACTCGGTATTATTATTCACTTACCAAAATCCTAGGGTGGAAACTATTGTTATAAAATGATTCATGACCACTAGTAAGCCTGACATTAGACTATCCATTGATATTCTGAGCAGTGTGTGTATGTATATATATATCATCATCATCATCATCATGCTGTCGGTCACGATGCGACAAAGACTGCTTTCATTACTTGACTGCCGTTCTCCATTTAGCTCTCTGCTGTGAGAGTGATGTCCATGAATCGGTCTTAATGTCTCTCAGCTTCAGGTTTCTCTTGATGGTATCCTTGAACTGGAGACGAGGGTGCCCTCTCTTTCTGTAACCAGAAGACAGTTGAGAATAGAGGATCTGCTTTGGTAGCCTGTCTGATGACATCCTCATGAGGTGTCCAGTCCACCGGAGATTCTTTTTGATCAGATCTTCCATAGAGGGCAGCCCCTTCCGTTCGAGTATACATTTCATAAAAGCTGCCTGCAAAAGTGTTGAAGTGCTGCTGGCTTTTGCAAGTTACCAGCGGCACTCTCTCGGGGAGCAAATAGAGGTTTCACACCGGCAAGAACATGTCCAGACAGGCGCAAAACTATTTGTCCCTGCAGTGGCTGGTCGGGAGATGTTGGGAGTTCCATACATCAACCGCTCTTAATGCTGCCACAGTGACATGGTTTTCTGTTTAGGGTTTGCTCCCCTAGCCTTCGGTTCTGTCAAGAACCTATACCACAAGGAAGTGGTTTACAACTCTGCAGGGCAGGGGCGTCAAACTCCCTGAGGTATTGCAATACCTGCAAATACCTGCATACCATATATCATATATATATACATATTTTACCTCGGTATACAGCCTCAGGCTAGCCTCAGGCTAGGGAGAAGGAAGCACATCCGGGTCCAGCAATTAGCATAAACAACTCACGATTGGAATTACGTTTCGTTGGGTTGCTCCCGCAAATTTAGTCTACACACAAGCAAATACGCAGTAAGTATAATAAAAACTGTGGTTAGCTTAATTATGATGCATTATAGCATCGTTATAGAAAGTTCAGAACTTTCTTTGGTCCTTTTTGGACTAGTTATGTCGGTTATAAAAAACCAAGGATAGAACGCTCTAGATTCCTTCTCGAAGGAACGAAACCGATTGTTAGCGGTTCTGTCAACACCCGTGTGAACATGGGTAGAGATGTGGGCTTTGCCTCATCTCCTGTGGAAATTCTCTCGGACTCTAATAGAGAGTGATGTTGGAGATGCTCCTGGGTTTCTTTTATAGACTCCCCACAATATTTTCAGGCGTTTCTCCGAGTTTTGTAGCATTTTCTCCAACCTGCTGGCGTAGTAGTCGCAGGGGGGAGAAGTGTGCGGAACAGAGAGATGGGCGAGCCGATACACTGGTCCCGACCCCGCGTAAGATTTGGGCTTGACCCACAATCCACGCACAAATTTAGCTTATTACGCCTGTGTTATAACGGTCTAAACACGTTCTCTAACACCACTAGATGTCCAATTACGTTTTAAACAACAACATTGTGACATTTATAAATACCGAGACTGACCAACATGTTTGGTTCCAGATCCCGATGGCCACGAAGCGGAGTAAGCGCGTGGCAGCAGCAGCCGAGGGACGTGCTCCCAGGGCCTCGGACGAGGAGTACGACTCCTCGCCAGTGTTGTCGGCAATGCCCTCACCACAGCCCGGGGCGCATATACTCTCCGAGCCGGAGGAAGAGACAGTGCCTGATGGCCCCACAGTTCCTGACTGGGAGGGTCGGTGGACGGCTATGGAGAGTCATATTCTGTCTCTCAAACCACCGCTGTCTCTTAAACGACATAGGCCGGAGTTCCAAGACGAGTCGGACTGGGAAGACTTCTCAGAGACAGACTCGGCGATCAAGCCGAGGGCTCCTCCTCCTCCTCCTCCTAAACGGAGTAAGAAAAAGAAACACGTTACTTCTTCTGGTGATGACTTCACCAAAGAACGTAACAAGACCGAGTTCGCAAAAAGCGAAAGACCAAGTCCAAGAAGAAGAAGAAGAAGAGGAAAGATTCTTCTTCTTCTGATTCCTCCACAGATTCTACTTCCACGGAATCAGACTCAGACACACAATATGAAGGTGTCTATGCTGCCATTGGTGGCAAAGTGTCTAAGAAGGTGGAGAAGCCGAAAGCTAAGCGGGTTAAAACTACCACGCTTATGCGCGAGACCATAAATGGTCATTTCCGTACCTTCAAACCGGCGGAAATCATCTCCAAGTTAGGAGATGAATTGACGGGCATTAAAGGTGTCCCCAACTCCATCATTAAAGAGATGGATCGAGATGTTAACATGACGGAAGACCGTAAGAAATTTGAGAGCGTGTTACACATAGCGCATAAGGCGGTGCTCGGTACGTTAACGGCCATCACTCCAGTGGCAAATCGAATGCAAAGAGAAAACAAGTTCTCATCTTTGGCAAAAACCATGGACAAAGGCATTGCACTGTTAACAGCGGCAGGTAATTACTTGTCCTACCGGAGATATGAGAATGTCTTTAAGTCGGTTTGCACAGACGCCGGCAAAGAGGTGGCCCGCTCAAAGAAGGTCACGGACAATGATGGGAAAGAGTATACGCTCTTTCTGGCCCCAGAGCCGATCAAAGGGAAGCCTTTGGACAAAACGAAAATGTTTGGCGGCCAACTACAATACCTCTATAAAGAGGTAGAAACCGCAGCGAAAAGTGGAAAAAATATGGATGGCAAAAAGAAGCAGGAAGCCCCACGCTTCAAAAGGTCACTAGGGGATTTTCGCCCACGACGGCTCGGCAGAGGTTCCAGACCGTTCTCACACTTCAGCCAGTCTTTCCGGGGCCGGGGCGCCCGCCCAGGCTGGACCGACAACACCGCACGGCCACTGGGCAGCGGCTTCAACTCCCCGAGACCCTTCCAAAGGGGCGGGTCCAAGTAGAGGCCCAAACACAGACTTTACAAGTCCCCGTCGCCTCTAAAACCACACAAATTGTCAGCAACTTTGTGGCTGGGAATATTCATAATCATATTTCTGAATGGGACCAAATTACCAGTGACCAGGATATTTTACAAATAGTTAAAGGTGTTCAAATTCCCTTCATACAAATACCCGTACAAGGGAGAGTTCCGTTTCCCTATCAAATTGAACAAATTGAACGAGAGGCACTAACTGAACAGGTACAAAAAATTTTGACAAAGGCATTATCCAAAAGGTTACACACTGCCCTGGAGAGTTTATTTCAAACATCTTCTCGAGACCCAAACCTAATGGGGACGTTCGAATGATTCTGGATTTAACAACCCTTAATAAAATGATAGAATATCGACATTTTAAAATGTTTTCACTAGATACGGCACGAGACCTTATTACACCAAATGCGTGGATGGCTAGTGTTGACTTACAAGATGCATATTACACAGTTCCCATAGCGGAACAACATCGGAAACTTCTCTGTTTTCTTTGGGATAACCAACTCTATGAGTTTACCTGTATGCCAAATGGCTTAGCTTGTGCCCCTCGTTTCTTCACTAAACTGCTTAAACCTGTTTTCTCACTTATGGCACGGAATGGTCACATAATGTTTCCTTACATAGATGATTCCTTTATAATGGCGTCAACACACATTGGTTGTGTAAATGCCGTTTTGGATTTATGTGCATTGGCCCACCATCCAGAATTGTGGTTGACGTACTCCCGGATCTACCCATAGGATCCCAGGAAGGTTAAATTAAAAAGGCACCCACGTAAAAAAGGAATATGCAGCCGTCACGTCGAGTTACGACTCAGAGAGGTAGGCCCGCGAAACGGTCGACGCGGAGACCGCCAACCTCACCACGAGCTGGCGGGAGCATCTCGGACGGCTCCCAAGATGGCGGCGCCGTGAGGCGGCCCCCCACGCCGCCTACCCCGCCGGCGAGACAGTCCGTCCGTCCCAAAAGGCCGTCAGCGAAGGCGAAACAGGCGGACGGCCTCGTCCGAATGCAGGCGTCGATCGATGCGATCGAGAAGAAGTGGACCGACTTGGAGCGGATCGCATCGACTCAGAGGCAGGAGTTGGCGACACAGAGAGAGGAAATGGCGGCCCAGTCCCGGGTGCTCGCGGAAGCCACAGCCGCTCTCACCGCGGCCACCGCAAAGGCGAGCCGAGGGCGGAAGCCCAGTCACCCCCACGTGCCCGCCCCTCCCCGCGTCGCCACAGGACTGATTCGACCCCAAGCGTCCGCCACAGTAGACCCCGGACACTTTCCCCGGCTTCTCCGAGCCCTGCCCCCGCGACTAGACGAGGGCGGGCCCTTGCTCCGGGACGTGACGGGCCGATATAGAAGCCCGGCGAGCGATTGGTCCTCGCCCTCCCCGTCTCCGCGCCCCCGCAGCCGACAACACCGCGACGCTGGCACGGCCCGCCGCCGCCGCCTCCCCGACTACCGACAACACGACCAGGACCTCTACGGAAGGGCCCCCCCGGTCATCGGCCGAGGAGGCGGTGCGCCTCATAGTCGCGGCGGCGGACGGGAAGGCTACCAGCAGGAAAAAAGGTATTTCCTCCAAATACATCTTTCCTTATGATCTCGTAGAGAGGGGGGATGAGGGAAAAACAATTAAAAAAGGGGAGGCGACCCGGGAGGAGTATACCCTGGGCCTGAAGCGCCTCCAGTATCAGCGAGCATTCCCGGCATCGGCCCTGGAGGCCCTCTCACGCCACCAGGAGATGGTGGCCCAGGACAACTGCTCGCTCCCTTGGGCGGTGGTACGCCGGTATTCCGAGGAGATATTCACTAGAATCGCCGACGGCCGCCTCCCAGACGGCTGGCGGGACTCGGCGGCCATCAACGCCGCGAGGGTGGAGATTATCGCAATGGCGAGCCACCTCACCTCCGCCCCCGCCGCCTCGGGCGATCACCACTCGGGAAAAGCCCACCAACAGAAGGCCCCTCAGGACGGTCGCACCTCGTACGATCGCGCCAGCATGGGCACCCCCTGCCAGGCCTGGAATAAGGATCCGCAGGCCTGCGACAAGGCGGCGAAGGGCGAGTCGCACGGGGCCGGTTCACAGAAGCTGGCACACATCTGCGGCTACTGTGCTAACGTCCGAAAAATTGTTACCAATCACTCCGAGGCGTCGTGCTACTCCAAAAAGGCGAGAGACAAGACCGGCAGGCGCCCCCTCTCGGATTTTTAGACCCCCGGCGGGCACCCACGCCTCCGCGATCCCGCCGGAGCTCTGTACTCGACCCCCCCGCACGCCCCCGGACTAACTCCTTTGTTGACATTCTCCTGAAGCCACTCGGCTTCCCTCCCGGGCTCCCCCGCGCCGCCCGGCCCCTGGGATACCCCCGGAATGACGTCACGAACCGCGGCGGCTGCCCCGGTTTCCCCGGCCTAGTTCCACTGGGAACTCCCTCTGACGTCATTCTCTCCGCTGGTGGGCAGCCCGGCCCTCCGCTAGCCCGGCCCGTGGGCACGCCGATACCGGCCCGCCTCCGTCCGGGGGATTCCCCCACGGCTTCCCCGAGTGACGTCACGGACACCCCAAACACACCCGGCTACCGCTCCTTTACGGATTACGCCCACGCCGCCCAGATCGCCTCGACGCCGACCGCCACCGGCCCGGCCTCCTGCGGCATCTGTGACGTGACCGAGGCGGGCCCCGTCCCCCCTACCGGGACGGCCGATCGGAGCGAGCCGATAGGACAGGTCCTCGACCATACCCTGCAGCAATCATGGGCACCCGCGGCCGCCTGCGGCCCCACCCCGGCCGAATACAGGCACACTCTGGACGGCTTCTGGCCCGTCCTCTCGGGGGAGGGTTGGACCAGGTACCCGCGCTACGCGGCGGCCTACACCGCCGCCCGGGCCTCGGGCCTCCCGAATTTTTTGGCTGCCCGAGTCCCGGTCGACTCAGACTTGAACATTGGAGCCTGGCGAGAGAAGCTCGCCCGGCACCCTGATACCACCTTGGCCGATCACCTGGAGTTTGGCTTCCCGGCCAACTACACCGCGCCGGGGCCGCCTACCCCCACCTTCCATAACCATCGCGAGGACCCGGCCTACGCCCACCACGTCACGGCCTACGCTGAGGAGGAGCTCCGGCTGGGCGCCCTCCTGGGACCCTTTAGGGTCCCCCCTTTCTCCCCATGGACCCAGTGCAGCCCGATAATGACGCGGCCCAAGTCGACCCCCGGTAAGCGCCGGATCATAGTCGATCTCTCCTTCCCGCCCGGTCGGAGCGTGAACTCGGGCATACGCCGGAAGGAGTACCTGGGCCGCCCCCATCACTACTCCCTCCCCTCTGTCTCGGATATCGGCAGGGAGATGACCCTCCGGGGCCGAGGGGCCTTCTGCTGGTCCGCGGATGTCTCCCGGGCCTACAGGCAGCTGAGGGCCGATCCCCTCTCGGCCCCTTTGTTCGGCATCACGGTCGACGACGACCTTTACGTCGACATAGCCCTCCCCTTCGGATGTCGAACCTCGGGGGCGGCCTGCGTCCGCGTCACCGGGGCCGTCTCCTGGATGCTCCGGGAGCGGGGGTTCTCCAGCCTCGTCTACGTCGACGACTTCGTGGGCTGTGAGTCCTCCTACCTCAGCGCCATGCGCGCATTCGACGCGCTCCGGGACCTCTGCGCAGAGCTCGGGCTGGCCCTCGCCCCCGACAAGTGCTGTCCCCCGGCCGTCCGCCTGGTCTGGCTCGGCATTCACCTCGACACCGAGGCCATGGTGCTCCGCATCCCGGACGACAAGCTCGAGGAGGTCCTTCACGACTGCGAGCGCTGGCTGGCCCGCCCCACCCTGACGCGGAAGGCCCTCCAGCAGCTCCTCGGGCGCCTGGCCCACATCAGTACCTGTATCCCCTCGGCTCGGAAATTCATGGGGCGGATTCTCGCAAGCCTCCGCGCCTCCCCCCTCGCCGGACAGGCGGACGTCGACCCCGACCTCCGGCTCGACGTGCGCTGGTTTCGCGACTACGCGAAGAGGGGGAACGGCGTATGGCTCCTGCCGCCCCCCTCCGCCCCCCGGTGGGTCATCGAATGTGACTCCTGCCTCACCGGGGGCGGCGCCTTCTCGCGCGACCTCTGCTTCTCCGAGGCCTACAGCGACGACATGATGGCCGCCTTCCCGACCATCCACGAGCTGGAGGCGGTCAACCTCGTCATGGCCGTCAAGACCCTCGGCCCCCCGGCCCCGGGCGGCTACGAGGTGCTAATCAACACGGACAACGCCGCCTCGGCCCTCGCCCTCGAATCGGGCCGCGCCTCCGACCCGACCCTCGGCGCGTGCGCCCGGGAGCTCTGGCTGGTCGCGGCCTTGGGCTCCTACACAATAGTCGTCCGCCACAAGCCGGGCGTCGAGTTGATCCTGGCGGACGCACTCAGCCGCGCCCACTCCTCCCGGGCCGCCTTACAAATCGTACGGGATCATTGTCGAGACATGGGTCTGGGTCGAGTAAGGGTAGTTCACTCCCCGGAGTTACTTTCTAACGACCTGTAATTCTCTCCCCAGACTACGATCCCAGGGAGCACGAACACCTGATGACCCTTCACACGGCCGCCCTCGCCCCCGGGACCTGGAAAAATCTAACCCGGCACGCGAGGCGCTACCTCCAATTCATGTTGGAGCGGGGCGTCGACCACCTCCGCCCCCTCCCCTACGACGTGGGGCAGTTCATTGCCCACCTCCATCGCGAGCTTCCCTCCCCCGCCTCGGTCGCCAATGTGATCTCGGGCGCACGCGCCTGGCTCCGGGAGGCGGGGGGGCGACCCCGCCCCCTTTGACGCCCCCTTTGTGGCCCGCGTCCGCCGGGGCGGGGAGAGGCTCTTCGCCGCCCCGGTGAGGAGGGCCCTCGCCATCACCCCCGACATGCTACCCATCATACACGCCCACCTGAGGTCCCTCGGGCATCTCGGGGTCGCACCTTGGGCCGCAGTCGTCCTGGCTTATTTCACATTCCTAAGGCAATCCAACCTCCTCTCGCCCTCCCACGCCCCCTGGGGCGGTCGCCACACCCTTCGCCGCGACGACGTCCGGCTCGCCCCCGGGGGCCTCAGGGTCTTGGTGGCGTCATCCAAGACTATCCGTTCCGCCGCCCAGGCGGTCTCCCTGTTCGTGCCCGCCCTCCCCGGATCACCACTGTGTCCGGTCCGGGCGTGGGACCGGGCGGTCACCCTCGTCCCGGCTGCCGGAGATGCGCCGGCTTTCATGGTGCGCCACAACACGCCACTCACCTCAAACGACATCACGCCCCTGCTCCGGGCCGCCCTCGGCGGGGCGGGAGTCCCGGACGCCTCAAGATACACTCTCCACGGCCTACGCCGGGGCGCGGCCCAGGCCTGTGCTTCAAGGGGCGTGGACCTTTCGGCCATAATGGCCCAAGGGACCTGGGAGTCTGACGCCGTCCACGCCTACGTCCCAAGGCAGGTGACGGCGGTCGCCCCGAGAGCCTTAGCCTTGTGTTTTGGGTCGGCTCCCGGGCCTACCCCCGCAGGCTTCCAGGCCCCTTCCACACCATCCTCAAACATTGACCAGGTTGACTAACATTGCTCGACTCAGATCTTCAAACTTAATGTACACCCTCCCTCAGAAATAAACACCCTCTTTCTTCCCACTCATGTCTCGGTCTTCCTCTGTCCGGATCGGCCCACCATCCAGAATTGTGGTTGATCCGGCGGGGGAAGCCCGGGACGCCCCCCCCCCTCCTCCTCCTACCTTCCCCCTCCTCCCTTGACCTGCATTCGGGTCCCAGTGGCGATACAAACTGGTTCTTCCACGCCCACCCACCCTCTATTTTACCTTCCCACTGCGTGGGGGTCGGCTCCCGGGCCTACCCCCGCAGGCTTCCAGGCCCCTTCCACACCATCCTCAAACATTGACCAGGTTGACTAACATTGCTCGACTCAGATCTTCAAACTTAATGTACACCCTCCCTCAGAAATAAACACCCTCTTTCTTCCCACTCATGTCTCGGTCTTCCTCTGTCCGGATCACTCACTAAATTGGGGTTTTATGTACATCCGCATAAGTCAGTGCTTCAACCAACAAAACAACTTAAATGTTTAGGGTTTATTCTTGATACACAGTCCCCAGTCCCTCACAGTGTCGATAACAGAACAGAAATTAACTAAGTTTATGACCACAGCGACCCAGCACATTGACAACCTAAGATTAGACAGGTCGCAGTTCTTATCGGGATAATGATATCATATGCACCCGCTATTCTATATGGGAAAGCCCATATTAAATCTCTAGAAATAGATAAAGATTTAGGATTAGCACGCACTAAAGGTAATTTTGAACGAAAGATGTTTATTTCTGAAGAAGGATTACAGGATATTCAATGGTGGATGCAACATATCGCAAATTCACCCAATCCAATCCGCATGGCGGAACCAAATACAGTAATTACCACTGATGCTTCGTTAGAAGGGTGGGGAGCCCATCGTGATGGGGTAGCAACAGGAGGTAGATGGCTACATGATGAAGAGTCAGATCACATTAATGCGCTCGAGTTGCGTGCTATTTATTTGGGTCTATGTAGCTTAGTAAAGATACCTAAATCACAAGTTAGAATACTAACTGATAACACTACAGCTATGGCATATATCCGTAACATGGGTGGAACCAAATCAAAGCCTTGCAATCAGTTATCTAAACTGATTTGGAACTGGGCACAGGCTCAACAAGTCTGGCTGACTGTAGCGCATATTCCAGGGTCACAAAATACATTTGCAGACCATAAGAGTAGAAAATTCCACGACCATTTAGAATGGTCACTGTCAACACGTTTGTTTAAGTTCATTTGTGCAAAATGGGGGACACCTAAAGTTGACTTGTTTGCATCACGAAATAATAATAAGTTACCCTGCTATGTTTTTTGGCATCCCGAACCGGATGCTTGGAAAGTTGATGCATTTACTATTACCTGGGAAAATAATTTTTTCTATATTTTCCCACCGTTTAGTGTTATCAGCCGAGTAGTGAGAAAAATCAGCATGGAGGGGACACACGCCATACTGATTGTGCCCGATTGGGACACGCAACCTTGGCTGCCAGCAGTTACACAACTGGCAAAAGAACATATACGATTCCCAAGAAAACCCGGGAACCTAACGCACCACGGACCGCTAGTGGTTCACGGCGCCGTGTCAACGACACCCCTATTGGCATTCCTTTTCTAAGAAAACAGCTGCAGCAATTTGGTTTAGACAAAATTACGGAAGATAGGATAGTAGCTGATGCATGGAGGCCAGGAACTGTTAAAATGTACACAACTTATTTAAAGAAATGGGGTGTACATTGTTTGCTAATGAAAGTTAAGCCAACAAATCCAACAATTGCACAAGTAGCTCGTTTTCTTCGTTCTCTAGAGGATGAGGGACTAGGATTTGGGGCGGTCAATGCGGCAAGATGCGCATTATCAATTATATTACCTAGAATTGACGGCGAAACAGTTGGTAAACATTATGTCCTTCGTTATTTACTTCGGTCAATTTATCAAAGGAATCCTCCAAAACCAAAGTATAGTCGCTTTTGGGATGTTTCTATAGTATTTAAGTTGTTCCAGGCTTGGCCTCACAACTCTTGGTTAGATATAAAACAATTAGGTTTTAAGGTCGCGGTCTTGTTACTATTAGTAACGGGACACAGAGGACAGACGATTATTGCTTTATCCTTAACGGGATTAGAAATAGACAAGAAACAAGCTACGTTTGATTTAGCACAATTGCTCAAATCAAACACGCTGGGTGACCCTTTATCTACGGTTCACTTAGACTACTTCCCAAATGATCGTAAATTATGTGTTGTGTCAGCCATACGGGCTTATATATCCAAGACAAAGGACTTACGTGCATCACAACAACTATTAGTGAGCTTCATAAAGCCACATAACGCAATTTCAAGAGACACCCTTGCCAGATGGACAATCAGGGTGTTGAAATTGGCTGGAGTGGATATGGGCAAATACTCTTCCCACTCAACCAGAGGTGCCATGGTTTCCAAGGCACGGTTGCTCGGTATTTCTGTAAAAAGAATACTAGCGCACGCAGGCTGGAAGACAGCTAAGTCGTTTGCAAAACATTACAACAAACGACTAGAAAAGCCTACCGGCATTGCAAAGCGCCTGCTCACCAACTAACAAGAATAGGTGAGAACAAAAACTTTGAATGATACAATTACTAATACAATGACACATAAACATGTTATAATAAGAATGAATGATATTAAGGATAAAAATGAATTATGTAAAAGTCTCCCTAGCCTGAGGCTAGCTGAGGCTGTATACCGAGGTAAAATAGTATAGTTATACGAGTCTTACCTGGGTATAGATGATGGATAACTGTTGTTTTCCCGAGGTATAAGCCTCGGGTAGAATTGGGCTAGGGCCCGCCCACCACACCCTACCACGTCTATTCCGTTGGTGTACCATTACGGGAAAATCATAGTATCCATAGTATTGAAAGATCATTTTTATCCTGAATAAGTAGGTAAAGATTGCTGGACCCGGATGTGCTTCCTTCTCCCTAGCCCACGTCTACCCGAGGCTTATACCTCGGGAAAACAACAGTTATCCATCATCTATACCCAGGTAAGACTCTTATAACTATACTATACATGCCTATATATTAGGCTACATTAATAACAAGTCGAGGCGACATAGATTGGTTGACTCACATACTTCAATTAATGCTTGCCAGTACTGTTACCACCCTACAAAAATTCAGGTGAATAGTGAGTGATACGTGTGCGCGACAAACCCGCCAATCAGTGGTTGGTGCTGCTGTCGCGCCATCGGGCCTCACACTGTGGGGCCAGCGATTGGTCAATAATCGAATACCTGTAAATATAGTACAATGGATATCACGCCGGCAGGGTATATATACCAATATAGGGTATGCACTGAAGTCACGCTAAGCGGAAGTGCGGCCATTGTGGCGATAGTAACCACAATAATAACACACTGTCAGACTGCAAACTCAATGGCTATGAGCAATCTTCATACAGAAAAAGTGAAATATCTGTCGTGGGGGTGATGAAAATGGGAAATATTGTGCCTAGAGCGGGACTCGAACCCACATCTCTTTGCATTCCAGGCCAGTGTGCTAACCATTACACCACCTAGGCTCCCTGATATCAACACACGACCCACGCCTACCTGTCTATGCGGCTCCTTGCCTGAGAGGTCAGTGCAGACCACCACACTCGTCCCCCTGGAATTGTAAGTCTTTTAATGCTTACAATTACATACACACAGGCAAGGCAACGCACTTACATACACAGGGTAGGTTCAACAACTATACAACGCGTAGCTTGTACAGAATCATGGTCACGGCAACCAGTGTCGTGGGGGCGATGACAATGGGAAATATTGTGCCTAGAGCGGGACTCGAACCCACATCTCTTTGCATTCCGGGCCAGTGTGCTAACCATTACACCACCTAGGCTCCCTGATATCAACACACTACCCATGCCTACCTGTCTATGTGGTTACTTGCCTGAGAGGTCAGTGTAGACACACTACACTCGTCCCCCTGGAATTGTAAGTCTTTTAATGCTTACAATTACATACATACAGACAATGCACTAACACATACATACACAGGGTAGGTTCAACAACCATACAGTGCAAAGCTTGTACAGGATCCTGATCACGGCACCAGTGTCGCGGGGGTGATGAAAATGGGAAATATTGTGCCTAGAGCGGGACTCGAACTCACATCTCTTTGCATTCCAGGCCAGTGTGCTAACCATTACACCACCTAGGCTCCCTGATATCAACATACGACCCACGCCTACCTGTCTATGCGGCTCCTTGCCTGAGAGGTCAGTGCAGACCACCACATATCTAAAAAAACTAATCCACCTAGAAACAAATCGGTTGGTACACATATAGAAAACATGTTTACAAATAAGATTATATTAAATTGATACGGTTAGGGTTCTGGATTTCTATATCGCCACAATGGCCGCGCATCCAGTTCGTGACGTCATGTGAATACCCTATATATATAACTGAATAATAATAACGAAGAGTGACAATAACTACGCCCATTTATATACACATAACAAGCGCACTGTCCACTGAAACCACTCCCTCCACAGTTAATTCTTATTTGAAGCACTTTTTACTCGGATTAAGACATTGGACTGCCGCAGAGTCGCCTGGAAGGGCGACACGACCAGGTTGTTTTAACAAGATGCCATATTGGCCACTCGTGGCTAACACACATTTTTATGCTCAAGGGGGACCCTCCCCCTGAATGAATTGGATGTCAGTCCCCACTGACATTAAAACACACTTTATTAAGCTGTGTGGATTTCATGGCCCTGCGCCAACAATTTTACACTGCAGACAACATGCATGACCTTTTTACTAAAGTAAAACAGGAAAACATTTTAGCCTTTTTGAGGGCAGCTGGTTTGTACCACCTCATATAGGTTTTTAAACAAATTTCATCAGTGAATAATACTATCACTTAGAATTTTATTTTGCTTGACCAGAAACTATTATGATATTGAGTTTACAAAATTCATGAGTGTCCATTGACACAAAATTGATTGAATGCTTTTACATGTAAAAGCGATGGTTTGAACAAAAACAAACATTTCTTGCCGTGAATATGGCCTATGCTGCCGACACAGCATAAAGGAACCACCAATCAATGAATCAATCATTATAATTGTCATTCACTCCTACTCTGGGTATGGGTGAATCTTTTATCTAATGTATCAGTAGATTTGCATGCCAACACAGTGTCGAAAAGTAGTCACTCGCTATTAATGTGCTTGTGTCTGGGGATAATGATAGTTATTCTTGGAGCCCTGAGACTCTGCCTTTGGTAGGGGCATACGTTTCACCCCCCGCCCCCCCCCCCCCTAGATAAAGGATTCACCCCATACGTGCAGTACACGGATGAATACCAACCCTATATAAAAGCTGTCGAAAAAGCGGGAAATGAAATGAGAGCCTAAATTCACAATCTAAGAAGGAACATTTATTCTTTGTATATGTCTTCATATTTCCCCGCTATCTTTGAGTTGACAAATATAATAAAACATCTAGTTTAATAAGATTTAAAAGTGAAATCGACGGCGTTCTATCACCGCCATATTGTCTTTTTGCATTCTCTCCCATTTCATCAACTCTGTGCCAATATTAGTAGCCATTTGATATTGGAACCAAGCATTCTACTTCCTGTTCCATACTAAAGCTATTTTCGCCAGCATTTAGACTACGTTGTCATTCACCCGTGTACTACAAGTAGGGCCTACGGGGTGAATCTTTTATCTATCAACCCCCAGGAATGAAAACAGTAGTCTAAGATTGCGAAAACAATATATTTCCCCGTGAAACCATAAATTCAACATAACTGCTAGTCCTTACAGTAATTTACGATTTCAACAATTATGAAAGCATATCAAATTCTGTGTTTGCATTGTAAGTGCATTGTTGCTAAGAAAAAAACAATCACTTAATTTAATTTAAACACTTTTATTGGTACCAAAACACTATTAATAATACAAACATTCAGTTATATCTGTGCAAAAAAATAAACAAATAGTTACATCCATATTATGTCAGTGGTAGGAAATAATCAAATTGAGAGTTCAGATATGCTGAAAACCTTGTGGTTTGCTCACCTACGGCCGTAGTTGTAATTTTATGTGTAAAACCGTAGTCTTCTCGGCCAAAAAGTAGTACTTGACAGGTATGTAGGGGTAATTATGATGGTAATCAGGCCACGAGGGCCAGCCGCTACTAGATGTCGCGTCGGTCGAGCTCTCGTCACTTTTGGATTAGCTATCGCGAGAGCAGGACGTCTACACGCTGCGCGGCTCTCAGATGCCGGCAGCGGCTGATAGGATATCAGCGGGTGAGCCACGGCCACCCAGCCTCTGCGTTGCGCGCGGTCAGTCTGAACTGTACCGGAGGCAGGGACTATATCACTGCGCTGATAATAGTCCCGGTAAGTATGCGCCTTTTGGCACCGCTGCGGCGGGTAGGCCTACGGGCCAGGCCTACGGGCCAGGCCTACGGGCCTTGCCTACGGGCCAGACCTGCGGGTCCATCACCTCTGCGTTACGCGCGGTCAGGCTTGCCTGCACCGGAGGTTGAACGTTACCAGCGGCCACTGACCGGGTAACCGACGCCGACGAGCGTCCATCACTATGGTGGTGAGGCCTACGGACACGGCCTACGGCCTGAGCTCCATGAGCTGGCACTACAACCTCTGCGTAGCGCGCGGTCAGGCTTGCCTGTACCGGAGGTTCGCCAGGACGGCTTGCACAGCACGGGCCCCGGATCCTGGCTACTACGGGGTTCCCGCAGTACGGATCCGGCGCCCCCCCCCCCCCCCCCCGCCGCCGTAACACTGCCAACACCGGCGCTCCGGCGGGGCAGGGGGGGGGGGGAGCGGGTAACTACCGGCCGACCCGGAGGGGTCAGGGCACGGTCAGGAGGACGAACAGGTGGGATACCTCACAGGGCGCGGCCACTGCAGCCAGAATAGGAGGCAGGGGCGTAATTTAATTAAAAACCTCTTGTGGGGTGCTACGCCAGCAAGAGTTGGACGCGCACCGATAACGGCTCACACCAACATGGCTCACCGCATCTCACGCACGCCCTCACCGGCAACCTCCAACGGCCACCGTAGCAACGAAGGCGAACAGGCAGCCAGCATACTGACGGAATTCATTGAGAAAGCTGAGAGGAGAAGGATGGATTCACCTTCGGAGGCCCTATACGTACCGCTGCCACACGAGTCGGATACCAACTCGGAGGCAGACATGGACATGACGGATACCGGTGCGGAAACACCGACACAGGACGAGCACAGTTATCCGGCCACCGCTGGGAAGCCACCGCCATCACCAGGAGCGGTGACTGATACTGACAGCAACGGGAGAAGGCTGGTGTTAGCAGCCACGTCCCCGACTTACACAACCGCCCCCAGTAGGAGGCCTACACAGAGGACTGCGGATGGTGGTGGCGGATCTGTCAACCACGTTCAGCCCGCCACCGGATCCAGCATGCGGGGATCAATGGAGAGGCCCGGACTACGTGCCCACCCCGATAGCAGAGCTAGAGCGCCTGGAGGCGCGAAAGCGAGAACTGCAGGAGGAAATACGTAACAGAAGGGCGGGCTACTCAATAAACTGGTCACAGGGCGAGTCACACGGATCCTCACCACCTACACTGGCAGGAGGAGGTGCCCTACCTTCAGACGAGTATGCCCACAGGCCCAGACCTTCGGCATTCAACACACCCAGAAGGGAAGCAAGAGCACCCACACCGGTAAACACACCACCACCACCTTATAGGGTCAGGACACCGGCCCCGGTAGCGGCGCCACAACAAGCGCACGTGGACACGCCCGCCCAGGCCGTATCGGGTACGCACGAGGTCACGCAGGAACCAGAGGGTACGGGTTCTTACCTCGAGCAGTTCATACCGACGGAAAAGGTACCGCTGGATGCGGTGTGCGACAACCTGGCGGGCAACACAGCAAAATTGCTGAAGGCGCTGTGGAACAACCCAGTGACCAAAACGGAGCTCACAGAGATCTACACAACACTGCCAAGACCAGGCAACGCGGAAGTGCTCCAGAAAACCCAGATGAATCCGGAAATCGAACACATACTGCAGCAGCGAGTCAGAGACAATGATGCGGCCCTAGCAGCAGCCCAGTGGGGCGTGCAGTATGCGGCCAGGCCACTAGCACAAGCCCTGGACGGGATAGAGACTGGCAAGCCACTGTCCAAAAAGGAAATGGCGGAGGCACTGGTTACCACACTGAAGCTACTAGCGCGCACAAGCAACACAATACTGGGCCTCAGACGGGACAACGTGCGCCCCACCCTACAGGCCCAGATCAAAACACTAGCGAAAAAAGAAGGCGATAGGGGATTCAAGTACCTCCTGGGGGAGGACCTGGCGGCACAGGTCACCACTCTGGAAGCAAACCAGAAAACCGCGCATGCCATAGTGAGAGGAAATGGCAGGCAATACACAAGAACGGATCGCAAACAGGGAAACTTCAGAGGCGGCCAGGGGAGAGGCCGCACAACCCAATACCTCCCTCACAACAACGCACAGTATCCCGCACGCCACAGGCAGGACCACCACCGCCAAAGCGGAGGAGGACAGACACGCCCACAGCGAGGGGGGCGGGGCCGCGGAACGGGATACCGAGCGAGACCAGCAAGGCGGTAAACAAAGTGAGTAAAAGCTCCAATATATTTGAAGCGGGGGGCGTGACCAAGAGAGCTGGGGAATGGGAGAAGGTTACGGAGAACGAGTGGGTCAAACGCATGGTAAAGGGCATTAAGATCGAAATCACTACCCTACCAGGCCAAGCAGTAGAGCCTAAATCAGACAGCAAAGGGAATGATAATATATTAAGCGAGAAAATATTAGAAATGCGCGCCCAAGGGGTCATAGAGCCGGCGGAACTCACCGAACGCGCCTTTGTGTCACATCTATTCCTAAGGCCTAAGAAAGACGGCGACTTCCGCCCCATACTCAACCTATCAAAATTAAACGAGTGCATAATCTACAGACATTTCAAAATGGAACAATTAAACACGGTAATGCAGCTAATAACAAAGGGGGCGTGGCTCGCGAGCATAGATATCTCCCAAGCATACCATAGCATAGAAATCAGGGAGGCAGACAGGGATCTGCTGCAATTTAAACATGGAGGAAACAGATATCGTTTCAGAGTACTCCCAAACGGTTTGAGCTCGGGGCCCAGGGTCTTTACGAAAATTATGAAGGCCGTAATGAGCCACTTAAGGTCACAACACCATATACTACTATGCTCCTACATTGATGACACAATACTAATAGGTAACACCGAAGCCGAGGTGAACGCGGCAGTAAGAGTCACACTAGGACTACTAACAACGTTAGGGTTCACAATAAACAAGGAAAAGTCGGTGCTACAACCGACGCGGGAGCTGCAGTTCCTCGGTTTCCGAATTAATACAGAACTGATGAGGGTAGATCTGCCGAGGAAGAAGTGCGGGGAACTGTTAGAATTTGCCAGACAGGTGCTACACGAAGAAAACCTAAAAATTAAAACTTTCGCAGCTCTGATCGGTAAGCTAGTGGCCACGGATCAGGGCAACAAATGGGCCAGGATAAAATCAAAATCAATGGTAAGGGCCCTCAACTGGAACTTAAGGGACAGTAACGGGAATTACGACAAGAAATGCACACTCACACAGAGGGTGAGGGAAGCCATTAGATATTGGATAGAGAACCTACAACTGGCCAGGAGAGAATACACAACAACACCAGTTGACGTGTGCGTCTACACAGACGCATCCTCGCATGGATGGGGTTTCTACAGCCAGACACATCACTTACACTACGGGAGCAATGGGATGAAACAGTCAGTGAGGACACACACATAAATGTATTGGAACTAAGAGCAGTACGACGTACGCTAGAGTACCTGAGAGAGAAAATAGAGGGAAAACATGTCAGAATATTCGCAGACAACACCACTGCAGTAGCATGCATAGGCAAAGGGGGATCCGCGAGATCAAAGACATGCCAACAAGAGACTGAGGAGATATGGGAAATCACCGAGAAAAATAACATTACAATATCCATTAGATTCTGTCCGGGAGTGGAAAATGTCGAGGCAGACTGGGCATCGAGAGCATTCACGGATGCGGGTGAATGGACGCTAGACGATAATACAGTCAATAACATATTCAACAGACTGGGAAAGCCCGCAGTGGATCTTTTCGCCTCAAAAGTGAACCGAAAGCTAGATCAATATGTCACACGGGAATATGATAGACAGGCAATGGGTACAGACGCACTATCACTCAACTGGAAGGATATTAACGCTTATGTCTTTCCGCCTTTCAGCTGCCTGTCGAGAGTGATCAGCAAGATCATACGGGAACGACCGAGGGGCATCCTAGTAACACCGGAATGGCCAACACAGCCCTGGTACCCACTGCTCCACAAGCTGAGGGGCTACACTTCATCGTGGACCATCCCGATCAAGCCAGGTACGCTATCACTCAAGGGGAACGAGGGGAAGCGATTCCCCCTGACGAACAACATGCAATTGAGGATAACACCACTCTAGGCGGCATGTTCGAATCAATGGGGATGAACAGGGCAGCCGCCCACACGCTTACGGCATCCTGGGCAACGTCCACCCAAAAACAATACACGTTAGTCCTAAGGAGGTGGGTGGCACACTGCGAGGCGCAGCGGATTAACCCAAGGAGCCCAACAATACAACAGGGCATAGCCTACCTCCAAACACTGTTCTCGGGAGGGGCAGCACGCACCACGATCAATACTGTCAGGTCACTGCTGTCCACCTTTGTAACGGTAGGAGGGGTGCCTTTCGGAGAGCACCCATTGGTGAACCGTCTTCTCAAAGGGATAGGCAACCTGAAACCGACCACCCCCAAATACACTACAATCTGGGACCCAAAACCAATGCTACGCTTCCTACAGGGGTGGGGGCCGACAGAGCTACTGACGGTGGACAGACTCAATAAGCGAACACTGTGCTTATTTCTACTGGCGACAGGCCAGCGCCTACAGGCACTGGGTCTAATGAAAAGATCGGACTTTACGTGGGCACAAGGGGAGTGCACATTGAAATACACCACTAAACTAAAATCAAACGACCCCAGCAGGAACCCGCTAATACTGAACTTCAAGGTGTACGGGGTACCAGAACTATGCGTATACAGCCACCTAAAGACATATGTGGGGAAAATCGAACTCCAGGCGGCAGCACCTGCGGTGTTCGCTACGACCAGGCCACCTCACGTAAAAGCGGCACAAGACACACTAACTAGATACGTGAAGAGCACGATGACAGAGGCGGGGGTAGATATGGGGGACTACACCCCGTATTCGTGCAGACACGCCGCAACGAGTGCGGCAGCGAGAAGACAGGTACCACTGGCCACCATCCTGCTAGCGGCAGGGTGGTCAGGGGAAGGAACTTTCAGGAGATTCTACAACAGACCGGTCACCAATAACCACCCTGTTACAAACCTGATCCCAGACATCTGGGAACAAGATCAAAACAATTGAGACAATGTACATTACTTATCCCAGAAAGGTTAACAATCTAGACCAGAGGGTCACTAAGATTAATGTTAAACATGAAGCAACTAAATATGTGATAGACTTAAGAGTCACCTGTTAGTAGATTATAACAAAATAAAAAGCACTAAGCAACAAACTAAGGTGTGGAAAATTTGTTTAATCACATGTGACTAACCATGCACTAACAACAAAACACAACGATTCCAGAACAACAGCCGCAATACAAAGTAGCGGCTGGCCCTCGTGGCCTGATTACCATCATAATATATAATTCTGCTAATTTATGCAGCAGAATAGGAATTATTATGGTAAGAAAGAGGCCACGAGGGGCCAGCGGCCCACCCTATCACCGTCAAACACCGCCCTACACAACTGTTTTCCAGGAATCGAAACTACAAAAAATGACGAGAGCTCGACCGACGCGACATCTAGTAGCCGCTGGCCCCTCGTGGCCTCTTTCTTACCATAATAATTCCTATTCTGCTGCATAAATTAGCAGAATTATATAATCTTTTATCGGGGGTCAGGAACAACAGAAAGGTATTTTCTGTTGGTAACATGTGGAAGTATAATCAAAGACCCTATAATACTAAAACGGCTCACTCCCTATCTCTCCCATGGTAATGTAAATTTTGCAGTGCCACCTTGTGGTGGGTTTGATCAGCCCTGCTGCTGGTTGGTGTTTCACATGTAAACACATACAATTATGAGATAGGTAAGTATGAATACACATCAATATGAAATTGCTATGAACAAATACACATCAGTATCATCATCATCATCGCCATCATCACACATCTTTCACATTCATATATACATTTATACATGTAATATAGAACGTGTTTAACACAGTACAGGCTGAGAGCCGTCTTAGTATTATAGGGTCTTTGGTATGCCCTAGTAGAAAAGATTTTGATTACACAGTACAGGCTGAGTGAGCCGTATAGGGTCTCTGGTATAATTCAACTACTTTCAGAGTCCGCTCTATTTTATTGTTAGGTCATCATTTGTTTATAATTGTATTTGTCACAAAAGTTGAAAGATCAGTGCCTTGACCGAGAGAGCGTGTGATTCAACGAAATGGAATAAAACAGGTGAATACAAATTCTGGCTCCGATCCGGCAGACTCCCCCCTATAAAGGTTGAAATAACTCACCAGGTTTTAGTTACAAATGTTGTCAAGAGGTGGCACCATGTGTAGTGCCTGACACCATTCTCTCTGTTCCATAACTCAACACTATACGGTTTTGGAATTTCACTATAGTGGACCTTCACACGGGACAGAAATCTAACTCACTGTGTCAGCAACGAACTGGAAGTATTCGCTAAGCTGTGATAGAGGTAATGACTCAACGGAAAGTGTCCATACTTTACCACTTAGCTTGAGTTAGAATGTGTATTAATTTTGATTAGCTTCGTGAAGTTGTATCTAACGTGGAGTAGTCAAACTGTCAACTTGACCTTAACTTGAGTTGGGTTATGCAATTTCAGGGTCGGGCTTGCAAAGCCATAGGCCAATAGTAATACTACTACTATAGCCCTGTTTACACGGGCGATTTAAAACGCCACATATAAAACACCTTGCCTAGATCGACTCACATTTGCCGTGTAGACGCACCTCTGTGGCGTTTTAGGGCTGAATCGATTCATATGAAACGGTTCATCTATAGCCGTGTTTACACGGGGAATTGTGAAACGATCTAGACAAAGCGATTCATATGAAGCGTTTTAGATGCGTGTTTACACGGCGGAGTTTGAAAGTGTGTCGGCGCCGGGAACAAGCAGGCGCTTGTAGCTGGCATGCACTGCTATTTTGTTTAGTTTACATACGTCGATTCGACGCAGATGTAGCTGCTATGCTAATATCGCTTGGAATTTAAGGTTAATTTAATTAGATTTCATTATTTGAGTCTGTAATTCTGTTAAATATGATCGCATTCACTAGATTTCGGCGTAATCGGGCCCTAACACTGCCGGGAACCAGCGATTAGTTACTGCTCTCCCTGTTCCCGGCACGCACTACTATTTTATACTATCGCCGCCCGGGAACAAGCTGAATCGCTTCAAATAAACCACCTCCCGAGGTGGTATAGATGAGGCGTTTCATATGAAGCGATTCAGCCCTAAAACGCCACAGAACCGCGTCTACACGGCAAATGTGAGTCGATCTAGGCAAGGCGTTTTATATGTGGCGTTTTAAATCGTCCGTGTAAACAGGGCTTATACCACCTCGCGAGGTAGTATAGATGAAGCGATTCAGCTGGTTCCCAGGTGGCAATGGTGTAAAATAGGGTCGTAGGATATCCTCTTGAGAGTTGTCAGCAATGCAAGCTCGACGTCCATGTTAAAGCAGAACAAGTTTATGGTGGTGCTGACATGCTATGAGGAGAGATGCCTTAGCCACTAAGCTGCAGAATAACAATGTAGAAGAATTCTGGAAAGAGGTCAAATTGATAGACAATAGTAAAACACCACTTCCCACAAATATTTAGGGTGTGAGAAGATAGCCGAGCTCTGGAAAAATAAGTATAAAGAGTTATTTAACTGTGTATGCAGTAATGTTGATAGTGTTACATTTAATGTCAAAATGTGTAGTGATATAGATGTTGGTGCTAAGGAAATCAGGGATGCTAAGGAAATCAGGGATGCCATATTAAAACTTGATAGTAACAAGACTTGTGGTGCTGACAATATTTATGCAGAGCATCTCAAATATGCCAGCTCAAGATTCACCCCCTACTGCTGCAGTAGGGGTGCAAACCAACCCTATGTAAAAGGTGGCGAAAATGCGGGTCAAAGAATTGAGAGCCTAATTTCACAATCTAAGAAGCAACATTTACTCTTTACATATGTCCTATTGAGAGCCCGCTACCTTTGAGTTGAAAAATATAATATAATATCTAGTTTAATAAGATTTAAAAGTGAAATCGACGGCGTTCTGCGGCTGCCATCTTGTCTTTTTGCATTCTCTCCCATTTCACCAACTCTGCTCCTATATAAGTATCCATTTGATACTGGAGCCACAGTTTCTAGGTGATGTTCCATACTAACGCTATTTTCGCCCGTATTTATATAAGGCTGATCTTCACCCGTGTACTACAAGTACCGGGTGAATCTTTTATCTACCTGATACTATGATCTGGGTCGTTCTCAGAAACTGTGTACCACTTGAGGTAGTCTACTTGAAATGCATATTTCAAAGAAACCCATTATTGGAGTGTCAATATTTAGATTTCATCATTTAGCCCAATAATGTGGGAGATATTTTAGATCAAAAGTAAATGTTAATATTGTGTATTATGTATCTTATTGGGATGGATGTAGCTAAATACATAGAAAATTACATCACTAATTTGTGACATTATCAACAGCATTAAGAATAAAGGGTCACAAACTTAATGAAAATCTCTGAACAACAGCTCATTTCACTTCAAATGGTCATATACAAAGTCTTCATTAAGTTGAAGACATTGATTTCTAAAAAAAAAAAATTTTATTATGAAATAGTTAACCTTTTCTGGATTCATTAACATCGTAACATTTTGTTTCCACTACTTGCAAGTACTATGAAACTCTGTATCAAACACTGAGTACAGATACAGTACAGGAACTATTTTCACCATTTGACACTCTATGCATGGACCCAGTTATGGTATAGTAAAAGATAAATCCTGAAATTGCCCCTAAACATTGAAATTTGAGCTGAACATTTGTGTAAAATCGTTGTTTCCACTTTGACTGTTACCTTGCTAATATTTGTTTGCTTTTCTCTTTAATATTCACAAATAAGACAGAACCATAGCAATGAGGTTTCAAATTATTATTACTACTGTTTATAAAGCAAGTGGCATGTGAAATGTCTTTAAAATGTCAAGTTTTGTATGGAAAATATTTGATTTTGGAGTCAGATTGGTTTCCATGCTATACTGCTATTTATTGGGTGTGAGCATCATTTGACTTACTTAAAATGCCAGAATATGTTTATTTTCAATTAGTCAGATGCAAAAGGACATACACATTGAGGAAACTTGTTTATAGGACTTTGGCAGCGTTTTGATTTTGTGGTACTGATGTCACACTATTGGTACACAACTTCTGAGAACGACCCATCTCTGTTATTCTTGTACCAGTAATTAAGGACAAAATGGGAAGGATTAACAGTAAGGATAACTATAGACCTATAGCACTTGCTAGTGTTTTGTCAGAAATATTTGAAAATGTACTGCTAGATAGACTGGAGTTGTATTTAAAAACAAATGATAATCAATATGGCTTCAAGCGGAAGCATGGGACAGATATGTGCATTTATGCTCTTAAGGAGATTATACAGAAATATCATAGTTTAAATTCTACTATGCTTTTGTGTTTTCTTGACACCTCTAAGGCATTTGATAAAGTGAATCATGCAAAACTGTTTGAAAAACTAGTGCAGCGTGGTACTCCAGGCTATCTCATCAGGATATTAATATTTTGGTATTCGCACCAATCAATGGTAGTCAGGTGGGGTGATGCCATGTCAGAACCCTTCGAAGTCAGTAATGGTGTACGTCAGGGAGGGATATTGTCCCCCTATTTATTTAATATTTATATGGATGACCTGTCGAAAAGGTTAAATCAGTGTAAAACTGGATGTATTAATGGATTATTACTTCTAAATCATCTCAGGTATGCCGATGATTTGGTAATATTCTCACCATATAGTAGTGGACTGCAAATGCTACTTAATATATGCTCTGAATATGGCATAGAAGTTCGAATAAAATGCTATTAAAAGTATGGTTATGATCATTCGATCAAAATATGACAAGGATACTGTGTTTCCTGATTTTATGTTAACTGGTGCTCCCCTGTCAATCTCTACTGAAGTCAAGTACTTAGGACACTTTATGACCGATGACTTTAGATATGACAGGGATATTAATAGACATATAATTTATTATTAATAGTTTTACTAACCTGTTTTCCCAGCTTGATACTACTACAGTCACCCCCTTGCGAAGATTGATCGTTGATGTCAAGGTCATCTGATGTTTGATGGAGGTATCCATTAGATTCAATCAGTTCCTCGGAGCATGCACATGAAAACAAATTACAGTTAGTTAAATTGTTCGACAAGTTTGGCCCTAGTGGGCCAGTTATGGAAAATCCTGACGTATTCCTTTGGATGACTTCTCGTTACTGTTGTTACCAGTATCATTCAAAAGCAAGCTCCTCTCAACTGCTCATTTTTTATTATTACAATCTATCTCACAATGTGGATTAGCTTTACGAAGTCAGGTTAAAGATACTTTCTTGGTGGTTGCCATCTTGGTGGTTGCCATGGCTTCCCCTGTGTGTGGGGAACCCCTCTAGGTCATGTGATGAGGGAATCCCACCTATGATGTCATTCATACATCACAGACCTCAACACTCTCCTTCCACATGTTCAGTTGCATGAACTGAACAAACCGGGCGCGGTGGCCGAATGGGTAGAGCACAGGCCTTGCATGCGGAAGATCAGGAGTTCTCGAGTTTGGTTCCCGGTCGAGTCAAACCAATGAATGACTTAAAAATTGATACTTGTCGCTTCCTAGCCTGGTGCTCAGCATTATTAGGATAGGGCAAGGACTGGTTAGCTCGGTGTCAGGATAATGTGACTGAGTGGGTTATCAATTCTTGCTGCCGGCGGCCTGATTTCCCAGTGGGGCAGCACTATAAAATCGCCATGAGTGCGTACTGTTACAAGTCGGTACCCGTCCTGATATGACCTTAGATGTTGCTAGGATGTAAAACAACAACAAACAAACTGAACTGAACAAACTAAGCAATGGTATGTTTGGAGAGCTTTTGATGCTGGATTCGTTTGTATCTGGGTGAGGTATACCCGGCGACTTTAAGATAGTTTTTCTACATTAGGATGAAGTTGTCATCATACAGACAGGTGGAATAGTATTCCACTCGAAAAGTGAACTGAAATTAGCAAAAGAATGTATTAAGAGACAGGGTTTTTTCCAAGCAAAGTTTGCCGTTTATAATCAAAGTAAAATAAAGTGTAATGATCAACCTAATATATTTATCTTTTTTATGGTAGAAACTTAAAAGTATTGAATTGTGTAACTTTAAGCTCACAATGAAAAAATATGCATTAATAACAAATTTATGTTTTTCTGCACATTAAGGGTCTAATGAATATATTTGGACCCTATGCATAATCAAATTATGAAATAATTCTTTTTCTTCATGTCCTTTGAGCTGTGGATTTTCCCTCCTTGTTAATTTAGGTTTGAAATATTTTAAAGATTAATATCTCAATTGAATTTCTTAGTAGAAATTGTGCCAAATATATCTTCTTTTTTTAAAATATATTTTTATTCCAGTCTCCGACGTTTGTTTCAAACTATTTCGACATGGGCACCAATTTTGTGATGAACTTTGTTGGTGTCCCTTTGGGAGAGAAGGACATTGCAACAATCCCATACCCAAAGACCGAGATGCACATCCACGTGATTAGCAAGACCGTGCAGACCGGGGGGCTCCTGGGCAGCCTGCTTGCTGCGCCCATTTCGGCAGCCATCACGGGGCCGCATGACGTGAGCACGCTCAAATCCCGGGCCGAGTCCTACGGCCGGTACGGGGTGATGCTCGGCCTGGTCGTCGGGCCGCTGATGACGTACAACCGGCTCCGAAACGCCGAAACGCCCGCCATCTGGGACAGGTGTTACCGGCTTCGCTACAATTACAACCAGCGGCGCGTCGACCGGCTGGCCCTAGTGGGGGCCGCCGCCGGCTTCATGGCCGCCAGGGGCCTACAAGACAGCGGGGCGCTGGGGGCTCTGGTGGGCATGAGCAGCGGGTGTATTCTGGCAGCTGTCATAAACGCCCTCATGTAAGAAGGGTACGGAGGTCCCAGAGGAGTCTTAGAAAAAAGTGTCCATTTTGCTTGACTTTGATTCAATCATTTAAATTCAAACTTTGATCATCCCTTTTCTTTGTTATTAAAGTTGCATAGTCCAATGGTTTTGAGTTTATGAAATTTTCTGAGATAAATACATTAGGTTGATCGTTATTATATACCTTACTTTAGCTTAAAGTAACTTTTATTTTAAGTGGCTAACTTTTGAGATATTTGAAGTGGAACCGTGCAAAATTAATTTTGGCAAGCCCACCAAAGCTCTGACCACATAGGCTTCTGCAGTAACTGGTTATATTCAATTGCCTCAGTATTCCCTTCTGTGTAGTGACAAATAAGTTTAATAAGTGCACCCGTATCTAAGTTAGATTTGTAGAATCAGATTTAGATAGTTCTTTTGGTTTTGAAAACTTGATATTTTTATCGGACTATGCAGCTTTAACACTATGCACATAACTTATGTTGGGGTATCTAATTTAACTCAAACAAATGATCCTTAAGAAGCATTTAAATTAAAATTGTAATTGGCCTAACCTGAAAATAATGAATTAACCTGTTGTTCTGTTACTGTGGTTGTTAAGCATTTCTTCCTTATTATTGTACTTAATGGGGGAAAAGTCCTTGTGTCCTGAGTCCTCAACAATTATTTACTGATTCTGCATCCTTAAATAGTTTAACTATTCTTTTACCAACTGCGGTATACTTGCCTGTTACACTTGCATTTGTGTTATTTTCTGTACGTCATCTGTAGTTTATATATTGGTTATTAATGCCACAGTTGTGATTGTCTCACACATTTTGGTTATCGTTTATTGCATATCCTTTGTGGCTGTCAAAAGGATTGCAGAGCTAGGAGGAATTGTCCCTACCAGATACGCAGCATATCCTTTGTGGCTGTCAAAAGGATTGCAAATATAGGAGGTATTGTTCCTACCAGATACGCAGCATATCCTTTGTGGCTGTCAAAGGGATTGCAGAGCTAGGAGGTATTGTCCCTAACAGATACGCAGCATATCCTTTGTGGCTGTCAAAGGGATTGCAGATATAGGAGGTATTGTCCCTAACAGATACGCAGCATATCCTTTGTGGCTGTCAAAGGGATTGCAGAACTAGGAGGTATTGTCCCTACCAGATACGCAGCATATCCTTTGTGGCTGTCAAAAGGATTGCAGAGCTAGGAGGTATTGTCCCTACCAGATACGCAGCACACTTCCGTGTACCTATTTACAAGCTGAAAAGAACTGAACCGGGTAATGACATCCAAAGTCCATATATGCTGCTTGCATGCAGGGGCAATCAGTGAAACAAATAAACTGTGATAGGCTGTGGTCCATTATCAGTGTTGTTACAAATTTTATACGATAAATTATTTTCAAAATGGTCCGGATGTAGTGTCAGCTACCCAGCGGTGTTACTAATGCTAGACTGATTATCTTACCGGTGAGGGTTCCCGTGTATAGATGTGCCTTTGCATCATTGGAATCTCTATTCTGTTCCCTAACTTTTGGTACAAGCCCTTTCACCAAGGCAGTGATTTGGTCTGACTGTTGTCTACTGAAAATGCTACAGTACCGTCGCGTGAATGCAATATACTCCATGTTTGGTGGTTGATTAAGTAAACACTGTTGGTGAGGGGTTGATACAGTGAGTGTTGTCAGTTACACCTTTCTGAGCTCCGTTCTTCGTCCTATTTTGTGTGACTTTCTTTAGGGTATTTTCGTTTAGAAATTTATTCATCTGAATAATAACAGAGCCGAAACGCTGATTGTGTAGCCTTCGTGCAAATGTGATATGTGAGCTAACTTGGTTCTTATTGGAGCAGGTCAAAAGGGGAGTTTTTCCATGGAACCTGGGAGTGAGAAGTTGAATGCAGAGACGGATGGAGTGGTTATTTCTTTTGTGAATGAATTGGTTGTTTGCAATATAACTTCTTACAAATGACGTCCCACACGGACTTAAATATTAAGATAGGCAGTTAATCAGACTCTAAATCTACATTGAGCACTATGGCGTGATTGTGGCAAGTTTGTTATGGATGACGTCATATGTTTTTGTGCATGTTCACAACCAACCTAAGTTCTATATTTAGCACTTTATGACACGCCCTATTGGGGACACTCGTCCATTTTTGTCTGATTCGCTAAGTAGTACCTCTGTAGAGGATTAATTTGGAACCAGACCTATGTTAACCTGACGTAGCAAGTGTCCTGGCAGAAGAGGAATAATTATGAGACGAAGCGTTTCATATATTGAGAAATTGTTCACACATGGTAGAAATCACTGAAGATGGGTACTAACTACTGTACTCCAATTACAGTTCATCCAGCTATGCCATATTATATTCGAAATTATATCAAGACAGCATTATTCAAATGTGCATGGAATTTAAGCGTTTCTGTATAGTCCCATATTGTCTTGTTTTACAGTAGGCCTGTATTTACGAGAAAAGAAGTTCTGTATCTGTTTTGTTTAGTTTTAAAAGAGATGCCATGATGGTATTGGATCATTATTACCCTTACTGGGAGGTGGTTGGTTTATAATGCTTAGGACTACACAATTGTTTATCTTGCCGGTGATAAACCATCCATTCCAAAATAGTATTCATGTTAAGTTTTTCGCATTCTGCAGCAGTATGTTTATTAGTCCCTGCTTGTAAATATAGATGAACTTCATAGAAAGCAGTTCTATTTGCAAGACTTATTCCAACAAATGTGATCAAAAGCTGTATTTTCTTTTTCAATACACAGAAAAGTAGTCTGCTAAACTAATTGTGAAATTATTTGTTTATCGTTAGCAACAGGTAAGCGGTATTGCTAAGCCAGTTATAAACAGGTAATGAATTCTACTGCTTTGCCCTCATCTAACTGCTGGAATATTTGATTTTTAACTGGTGGTGAAAAGTTTACATGAAATCATGATGTGCAAACTGGTGTGTTGAATCAGAGAGTTCACACCTACAAAATGTTTATTTAATAATAATCTTTTTAAATAGCTCGCCAGAGAATTATAAGTATTTTTCAGTCTGTTACTCTTTTTTGTTCCCCCTTTTTTTTTACGGCTAAGATAAAATTCCATATACGCGGAATGCGAATACGATATGCTACATAGATACCCAGGCCGAGCCCCAATAGCTGGTGTCTACCTTTTGTGCTGTGGGGTCTTTAAACAAAGCAAAAAAACTAAAAATACCTATGCCATTTTGGGGGTTTTTTTGCTCCAAATTTGTGAAAGAAAGTCTTTTCTATGGCAAACGCAGCAGTATTCGCATTCGTACTGATCAGTCCATGGGTCGATCCATTTGCCGCGTATATGGAATCTTAGCTTTAAGTGTGTGTGTGTGTGTGTGTGTGTAATGTCTAGTAAGATTATGACCATTCAAGATATACACTTGTTTACTGTTTAGCTTTGTAGATAACCAAAAGTGACATTTTCAAAGGCTGTAATTACGGTAACTAAGGAAATTATTTTAATTGCGAGATTATGTAGTGTCCAAATTTGCAGTTGTTCAAATGGCAAATATATTTAAAGATGTAAAAGAACACATTGAGATAATGAATAAATAGCTCAAGGGAAGCATTGGAATCCGTTTTTGTTTTTAATTATGATTTATGAGGTATAAAACAATCTTTCTTTAAACTTCTGCATTTACAGATTTTCATTTTATGTGACGAGAAGTGCTTTCGTTTGTATATTATTTTATGTGTATGTATAAATGTTTACCTTTATGGGTCACTCTCCTGAAAACTGACCAGAAGTGTCACATGGAGAGTTAAAATCTAATATTTGAATTTTTTACATTTTTTGGTTGCAAATGAAAGCTGGAAATCTCCCCTTTACATCTATGTAACATGTAAATTGATGAGATAAAAAATAATGGTGTAGTCCATGAATAAGCTATGTCTTATGGCAGTATGACATGTGTGTCACACGTGTAACACATGTTTTGGACACCACACAGTCTGCTTAATAAAAATCTAATCAGAATTAAATAATATCATACTTAGAAGCATATTAATCATGGCATAATATACAGAAATATGTAGTGCTTATATTTTTATTTTTTTTAAATAAATCCCAGCCATGCTTTATTCACTGAATAATTAGTGCACATTATTTGTGTGGCATCCAGACACCATGGTTACACATGTGATGGAAATTTGAAATGTTATTTCTGAAGACATCAACATTTTTTTTTTAAATTTAAGCATGCATACACATGTTAATAAATACTTCCTTTTTGATTTGGGACCTGTTTTGTTTGATATATCAATGCCATACAAGATGTTAATAAGGATTCAACCACGTCCCATATGTCATGTTACAAATGGCTGACTGTAAAATGGTGTTTTCATAACCAAAAGGACCAAAGTTGCACACCGTTTATTTTATTTCCCTTATTTCTTTCATCAAATCTGAACATGAATACGAAAAGTATAAGGAAAAAAATAAGTAGGAAGGTTTTTATTGTTTTAAAATCCCATCCCATGCTGACCAGTTTTCAGGAGAGTGACCCTTATGCAAATATTATATAAGCGGTGATGGTGAATCTATTGTGTGCTGATTCTGGAAGATTCTATGATACTGCTAGAGCGGCTTGGACCCCTGTTGCTTGTTGGGGCAGGTAAGCAAAGGCAGCTGGTCAGCAAGTGCCTCCTGTCCTAACACCAGTTAGTCACTTCCACCTGATTTTTTCTTTAATAAAGATTGGGCCAGAGTCTATTTACTCATTCCATTTACATATATGCCTCTTGTGCTTATTAGTATTAGTATTATTACTATCATTACTGTAGCGCAGATAATACATTCATTATGCCCACAGGAGAACTGAAAGGAATGCAATATTCCCGGTTTATGTTATTATATGAAACCAGAAATGTACATAGACCGCTCATAAACGAAAAAGAATGTTTCGAAACAATTGTTTTTCAAAGTCATATTGGTTTTGAAATATTCAATTTAATTTTCCAATTTCCATGCATATCCATTACTACCAATTTTTTCTTTTTTTTTCAGATTCGATTTTTCTATGCGTCTAATGGAGCAGTCACACTACGACGTGTTGGCCCGGCGTTGGACAACGCGTGCCAACGTGTTGCGTTTTTGGTCGAAACGTCGGAACCCGTCGGAACGCGCCGGCTACGCGTTAGCAACGCGTTGCCGGCGCGTCGGTACACGTCGGTACACTATGATTGACAGGTCGCTTTGATACAACGCGTCGGCGCGCGTCGCCCAGCGCCGAAAGTTTTGTGCTTGCACAAAACTTTCGGCGCTGGCCGACGTGTTGCGTTACGCGTTACGGGCGCGTTAGCAGACCGTCGAAACGCGTTACCAGCGCGTTGGCGGCCCGCTCATAGCGCGTTGAAAAAAGTCCTGGAAATTTCCTACAAATGCCACCGGTGCGTCAACGCGTCGGTAACGTGTTGCTGGCGCATGTCGACGTGCTGCTGGCGCGTTTCGACGTGTTATCAACGTGTTATCGGCGTGTCGCCGGCGCGTCAGTCGCAGATGGCGGGTTGGCCGCGTATTAATTACGTCTTATCGCCGTGTTATCGGCGGGTTTCCGCGTGTCATCAACGCGTTGTTGACGCGTTACGGGTGGGTTGCCGGCGCGTTGCTGGCGCATTGCTGGCGTGTTGCAGGCGTGGGGAAGGCGCTTCACCATCGGGTTATTATAGATCGGGTGCTTTGATATAAATAAGGCTCCACTGCTGGACGACGCGTCAGCAGCACGCTGGCGCACCGCCGCGAACGCGCCACCAACGCGCCACCAACGCGCCGACAACACGTCCGCAACACGTTGACAACACGCTGGCAACCCCGTGGGAACCGGGCGAAATTGGGTCAAGCAGCATTGTTTTTTTTTTCCGCCGGCGGAACAGGTTGGCGGCGCGCCAACAACGCGCCAGCAACACGCTCCAAACACGTCGAGTTTTCTCAAAACATGCCGAAAAGTTTGACGTTTCTCGACGCGTTGAATATATTTAAGTGCGTTGGCGGCACGCCGGAATACACGTCGTAGTGTGACTGCTCCATTAGCTAATTTGGGACGTTTAAAAATATTCTTTTTTTTTTTTTAGATATTTCCACTAATTTTCAGTAGATTTCTAATGGAAACTCTTTAATGGAACGGGGAAATATAAAGAATTTGGTGTGCTGTGATTGGTCAATATTCGATGACGAATTTCTCATAAGGCGAAGCACTGACACCACCAGTGGCGCCTCCTGTCACACTACGAGAACACTACCGTCAATACTGAGCCTACCTAGTCAGCAGCAGCCGAAGTATGTGGTGCCACCTAGTGGGTACTGCCCGAACAAAACTTTCACTAATTTCAATTTCATCAACTCCAACTGGCATCCCTGGAAGTACTACTACTAACCAATATCAAAATGTTGGTCTACATACAGTAGAAATAAATCTGGGATCAGTTCAGATTGGCGCTGTGTAACAGTTACGGAAATAAATACATATATAAAGGATAGAATTTCCACACAATAATATAATCAAAGTTGCATAGATGGCATACATATAGTAGAGGGCGATATAGCACAACTAATACTGTGCAATTTTTTCGGAATGTTTTCTTAGAGACAGACTGTTTGAAATTACATTATGCAGGGCAACATATTTGGTGAGTTAAACAAGTATAAAGTTATGCTAACAATTATAGAAATGCCAGCATCACAGACATAAGTATAACAATGCAAAATAAATGAAAAGAAGCATTTACAATGCTCTTGCTAGGGCAGCAGACGGAAGGTAACCTGCTGAAAGTTCCCTATCCAAGGACTAACAAGCGTTAGGAGCACTTATATCAAGGTAGACAACCTTGGAACAAACTCTGCCAAAACAAGAAATATAACAACCTACCTACAATTAAAATCTAGATTAAATGTTGAGAACCCCACATCGAATACACTAAAGTTGCATCGTTTCTGTCACTTTTCTGAGGTAAATATATTAAGCTGATTATCATAATCTACCTTACTTTAGTTTCAGGTAACTTTTATTTTAAATGGCTAATTTTGTTAGATGTTTGAAGAATAAACATGTAAAATGTATTTAGTAAAACATGCCAAAACGCTGACACCCGAGCCATAGGGGCAATACATGCCCAGTAATGCCTCGGTCACAAATACGTTACGGCATGTTTATGGCGTGCTTACGGTGACCAAAAGTCGCCGCATCGGCCAGACCGTATGGTGATCGTACGGTGGGTTACTGTCACCGTGCGGTTTTTTGCTTGCCGCAAGGGTTGCTTTTTTTTTTTAAGTTGCATGGTCCGATGAAATATTTATTTTTCAAAACCAAAACATGTATCTTAATTTGATTATATATATCCATCTTAGATATTGGTGCATTAACAAGTGATTTGGGACAGCATATATAGAATAATCAGTGCATTTACTACCTCATCCTACTTTGAGAAACCCATCACACAAGGAAGCCATTAATCAATTAGGTCAATCTTGTGGCCTCAGTAGGCTTGACCCTCTTTCCAAGTACCTAGTCAGGTTCCAGGATGTCGAGTAGTAGTATTGCTGGCACCATAGCCTGGGTTGAATTAAAGTTGCATGGAATTTTGTATTAAATAATTGTTACAGATCTGAATAAGAGTGATGTAATAATTATGTATATTATTATCCAGGAACAATACATTTGGTAATTATTAGGTCAGACCACATCACATGACAAGAAACAAATCATGGCGCAATGGCGCCATGAGTAGGGGGGGAAAGGTACCCAGGCTATATTTTATCTAGGTCATTCCACATCACATGGTCATCGCGAGACGTCAATACGCGTCATAGCAAGAGGACTTTTGGGAAGCTTGTTGAAAGTATTTTAAGTTCTTTCAGCTCCAATTGCTTCAAAACTAGCCATTTTTCCTCAAAATTACTCGGGACTAATGATTAGTAAGTTATAATGATCAATTTGATATATTTATCTAAAAAATATAATTAAAATTCAGACGCCATCGGACCATGCAACTTTAAGTTGGAGTTATCTGAACTTCGAAAAATCGCAACGCCGCAGGCCACAATCCAGAAACCAGACTCCACAGCACTGTATGATCACCTTTGTTGACATCAATAACATTTAAAAAAAGGTTATAAAATGAATATAAATATGGTACAAAATTCATGTTTGTGTGATCAATATTAAGAAAGTTATGACTTTTTTGGTATATTAAATACATGCATTAATTCAACGCAAACCATACGATTTGTAAACCGCAGACCGTAACGCCATAACATTTGCATAAACCGCAGCACCGTACGGCGCCCGCAGTATTTGTGACCTAAGCATAAGTGCTTTACTCTCTTATGTAAATAATTGCTTTGATTTTGAAAATTTGATGTTTCATACGACTATTCAGCTTTAATAAAACTTTGTGGTTAGACCACAAGAGTTGAGAGCAGAAATAAGTAAATTGCTCTTAGGTTAAATTAAATACTTCAGATCTTCCTCTTCAATCGCACATTAAGATATTTTTAATCGATCCAATGAAATCTTTTTAATTCATTTTGCCAAAATAAATGCTCCGCATAGACATAGCATTGCTGCAGCACACATAACTGTCGTGTTTTACCCTTCACAGGCTAATTGACTATATCACGGTTCCGACTGCGCATGCGCTGAAAACGGCTTTGGGAGCAAAACAAAGGCGTACGCCCATTGGGTTTGCCGATATGTGTAGGACAAAACTGGCATTTTATTCAAAATAAATAGAAATACATAACAATTTGGCATAAACATGGACGGAAGGATGCAATATAATAATATAATGCATATGTTTAAGACACAACTCTCCATAAACCATAGAATATAAATAAAAACATGAACAAAATATATAAAACTGACTCTGGCTATTTAATTTTTTTATTGACGAGGTATTTACTCTGCCCATAACGTATAAGCTCCTGTCAGGGTGTTTGTTTTCAAAGTTGGACAGCTGTGGTGCTGTCTTGATCTGTTCCTTTGCCCAGGAGTGTTTACCTGTGTCTGCTCGGGTCAGCATTCTGCAATTTTGGTTGTTAGTAATAGCCTATGTTAGTTTTTTTGTAATTTTCCAGTTTTTTTGTCTAGTCTGAGTAATCATACCTTAGCCTACTATGTACATCTACTTGGGTGACATGCAGGCTTGCGGGAGAGGATCCCGTTCCATTCAGATTTTTTGTTATTTGTTACAGCATCCTTTCACCTAAACCCTGTCCTTAGATAGTGCACTCGTGTGCTAGAACACACTCGGACCCTTTAGGACTGCGGCCAGGTGGGATGGCTGTGTTGTTTGCCTAGCCATTTTGTATTTCAGGGTGGATCAGTTGCATGACCGTGGCCTGTCCACTTCTGTGTTGGTTTGTGCCATTACGCATACCCAGGTGGACTGCGCCATGTGGTGATAGCTTTCCTGATTTCCTTAATACTTAGGAGGGCTAATTTTCCTATTTTTCTGTTTAGTGCCTACCACTTTTCCTGGCCTGTCTTTTGCTTTCTGTGCCAGTACACAGCAAGCATTGACGGCGCTCAGGCACAGGTGCGGTTTTGTTGTGTCAGTAAGTAATTGTTTTCTTTAGGAATCTTTTGTAGTGGTCAGGGTTACGGATTGCCCGTAATTTTACATTTTGTTTATTCCAGGCATGTGCTGCCATGGTTATAATAGTACACTTCTCTCATGTATTTTCATGTTGCTTCTTTCCGTTAGGAGTATTGGGGCCGCCATGTGTCTAGTGTCCCTGCGGGGGGCTACTGTGTAATCCGGTTTCGTGGTGTAGTGGTGTGCTAGTATTTTCAGGTGCGTTTCTCTTCTGCTTGTTAATAGTGTTGCTTTGCATTTTTTGTGTAGTTCTATCATGGGATATCTTTTGTGTACTTGGAGGCATATTTTATGGGCTTTATTTTGCATCACTTGTAGTTTGTTGAGTAGTTTGGTACTTCCCCCCATGTATACTACATCACCGTAGTCGAAGTAGGGAAGGATCATTCCTTTATATATTTTGATTGCCATGCTTTCAGTCGTGTAGTACCTTAGTTTTGCCAGTAGCCATATTTTATGGTTTGCTTTTTTGATAGTGTTTGTTATGCAAACGTCATAGTTTAAGAGCCTGTCCAGGTCCACTCCCAGATATCGGTAGTTGTCTACCTGTTCTAACTCGTTGTTTTCCAGGAGACATTTTATTTTGTTGTTACCGGTTAGTCTGGTACCGAATAGCACCGTCTTCGATTTATTGCTATTTATAGTTATCTTATTTAGATGGCACCATTCAGTTAGTTTCATTAGTGTTTGATTTAGTTTTGTTTCGATCTCTTCAGATGTTTTGCCTGCAGTATATACCACAGTATCATCTGCATATAGTTGGATGTTTTCAGTGTCTAGCCAGTTGTTTAGATGATTTATATATGGGTCGTTCTCAGAAACTGTGTACCACTTGAGGTAGTCTACTAGAAATGCATATTTCAAAGAAACCCTTTATTGGAGTGTCAATATTTAGATTTCATCATTTAGCCCAATAATGTGGGAGATATTTTAGATCAAAAGTAAATGTTAATATTGTGTATTATGTATCTTATTGGGATGGATGTAGCTAAATACATCCAAAATTACATCACTAATTTGTGACATTGTCAACAGCATTGAAAATAAAGTGTCACAAACTTAATGAAAACCTCTGAACAACAGCTCATTTCACTTCAAATGGTCATATACAATGTCTTCATTAAGTTGAAGACATTTATTTCTAAAAAAAAATCTAAATTATGAAATAGTTAACATTCTCTGGAGTCATTAACATCGTAACATTTCGTTTCCACTTGCAAGTACTATGAAACTCTGTATCAAACACTGAGTACAGATACAGTACAGGAACTATTTTCACCATTTGACACTCTATGCATGGACCCAGTTATGGTATAGTAAAAGATAAATCCTGAAATTGCCCCTAAACATTGAGGTTTCAAATTATTATTACTACTGTTTATAAAGCAAGTGGCATGTGAAATGTCCTAAAAATGTCAAGTTTTGCATGGAAAATATTTGATTTTGGAGTCAGATTGGTTTCCATACTATACTGCTATTTATTGGGTGTGAGCATCATTTGACCTACTTAAAAATGCTAGAATATGTTTATTTTCAATTGTTCAGATGCAAAAGGACATACACATTGAGGAAACTTGCTTATAGGACTTTGGCAGCATTTAGATTTTCTGGTACTGATGTCACACTATTGGTACACAACTTCTGAGAACGACCCATATATGAGGAAGAGGAGTGGTCCCAGGACTGACCCTTGTGGTACGCCACAGCTTATTTTTTCCTCACTTGATATGGTTCCATTTATTGCTGTGCATTGTTTTCATTTTTTTAGGTAGCTTGTTACCCATTTTCCAGTTACTCCCGTTATTCCCATTTGGGATAGTTTGCTGATTAGGATAGTGTGGTCCACCGTGTCAAAGGCTTTGCTGAAGTCTATGAACGCTGCACCCACTAGGTACTTTTTATTGATATTATTTGAGATATCGCTTATTAAATTAGCAATTGTTTTAATTGTCGAGTGGTATTTTCTGAATCCGCCTTGTTTACTGTTTAGTATTTTGTGTTTGATCAGGTGATCTATAATGTGCCTATGCATTATTTTCTCCATTAACTTCCCACGCAGTGGGAGTATTGAGATAGGTCTATAGTTGCCCAGGTCTTGTTTGTCCCCCCCTTTGTGGAGCGGGGTTACTTTGGCTAGGTTCCAGCAGTCTACATAGGTACCTTCTCTGAAAGATGTGCTGAATAGGCTACATAAGGCCTCTGGGATGCATCCGAATGGATCCTTCAGTACTATACTCGAGGTATATTCAATGCCTGACGGCTTATTGCAATCAGCTGTTTTCATGAGATCACTTATTTCTTTATTTGTGGTTACGCAATCCCCTATCACTACATTTAGTTGTGGTGCTCTTGTGGCCCAGTTAGAGTTAAATTTTCTGGATAGTTTATTTCCTATGATAGAAAAGTGTTTGTTCATTATGTTTGCTGTATCCTTCTTGCTGATTTCAATTCCCTCATTGTTGTATAAGGTAATTGTATCTTTATTTTTGTTGTTTGGAATTAGGATCTTTACATTGTTCCAGAATTTATGCGAGTTTTTACCCCATTTTTGGTCTTGAGTGATAATAAATTTCCTTTTGGCCTTCCTCACTGATTTATGGCTTCGATTTCTTACTAGATGTGATGAAGTCTCCCGCTTGCTTTAGCCACTTTACCTGCCTTATACTTGTCCATAATTGCGTTGATTAATTCTGGGGTTACCCATGGGTCCTGGTTTTTTTAATTTTTTTAATTTTTTATTGGACAGGTAGTGTCGAGGTGATTTCCCAGATAGCACACAGCCGTCGGCCACTCCGTCGATCCGACGGTGGAAAACGCCGTCGGGCCGACGTTGTTTTGTCCAACCTCCCGCCGTCGCCCCGACGGCGGAAACCGACGACGAGCCGAGAAGACACTGTCACTCTAGTGTCAATACGTACAGGTGAAAGATTATTAGTTTTATTCCAAATTAATAGAAATCGAGAACCCTAACCTTATAAATTTAATATAGTCCGTACGTATTGACACTATAGTGACAGTGTCTTCTCGGGAAAAAAACAAGATGGCGGTTCTTATTCAAATCGTATTAACACGAATAATTCCATTAATACATCGTAATAAATTACAAAACTTTCACAAAATAATCTAAACATAATGATAAACAAACCTGTTAAATAATTCCTTAAAATCCCTCCGATTTTTGGAGTTATTTGTAGAAAAAGAACCGTGGTCAACTATCGCACGTGCTCCGCTGGCGAATCGAAGTCAACAAACCGTACAGGATAATTCAAATCGCATTAAGACGAATAATTCCATTAATACGTCCTAATAAATTACAAAACTTTTACAAAATAATCCACACATATTAATAAACAAACCTGTTAAATAATTCCTTAAAATTCCTCCGATTTCTGGAGTTATTTGTTGAAAAAGAACGCTGCTCAACGATCGCACGTGTTCCACTGGCGACTCGAGCCGGAAACCAAATTTAAAGAACTGTGCACGTGCGGATCAACACCGTCGGCTCGACGGTGGCTCGACGGTGGAAAGGGATTGAAAGCCAACGTCGGAACACCACCGTCGGCCCGACAGTGGCCCAAATGTGGAAAGACAATGGAAACCAGCGGCGAACCATCACCGTCGGTTCGACGGTGGAAAGGAATTGAAAATCAATGCAAACCAGCGGTGGGCTACCACCGTCGGCCCGACGGTGGCTCAAAAGTGGAAATGGATTGAAATCTAACGTCGGAACACCACCGTCGGCCCGACGGTGGCTCAAAAGTGGAAAGGGATTGAATCATAACATCGGAACACCACCGTCGGCCCGCCGTCGGCCCGACGGTGGAAAGTCGATGGCGACGGTGCGACCAATAGCCGACGTCAGCCCGACGGCTGTGTGCTATCTGGGTTCTCACTTCCCCAATGATTGTGTTCCATTGGTCTAACACTAGTCTGAGTGCCTAGATTTGTCTAAATCTAAATGCACATGGCATAAGATGTGATGGTTATATTGATGTAAATGCAATGCTGGATAAAAGATTAATATCTTAATTTATTAGATATATATTTTTTTAGTTGGTATTCTATGTTTCAAACAAGAGCTGAGCTGAGCTGAAACTAGCACATTTCATAGCTGCACACAGTGTATTAGCATGTGCCATGTGCTTCTCGTGGCTTTGTTTTGCTCTGATGCATCCCCCAATGCACCGCGCCGCTGGAACCGTGATGTAGTCTATTTACGGGGTTGTGACGCGACGCCGACATCGAGAATAGTTCCAACCCCATCTTCTCTCTTCCCCTCTGTTCTTGACAACGTTTCTCACCTGTCATGTGTCGCCACCTAGGTATTTGCTGGTGTATCAATTCTGGGGCTCGTTCGCTCTTGTCGAATCAGAAAAGCTCTTCGCGGCCTTGAACTTCTTGATGCAAGGTCACTATTCTGACCCCACGTTTGCTCAGTCGTCGCTTCATCGGAGTCTGAACTAGATAAAAATGCTGTCAACTTTTACAAAAAACTGTTTCAAAACCGTAAGTATTACACCATGTAGCAGTTCTCAAAAGTATTTATGTCATTAAATGGAAATCGTTCTTGCGGATTATCTACAGTGTGACAGCAATGCGTGTTCTGTATGCTTTCTGGGGGAAATCGTGATGGAAATGCCCAAGCCGGGTGGGTATCCTACTGAACGGGTGTCGGTACGTTCGCTCCCGGACCGGTGTTGCGGTTTCCGAGGCATACCAGTTTGCCAGCGACACATCGCTTCTGCGCATGCGTCAAAATCGAACAGCATCGTCACTAACCTTATAAATTTAATATAATGTTTTTGGTAAACATGTTTTATATATGTGTACCAAGCGCTTTGTTTCTAGGTGGTGTAGTTTTAGAGATATTTCAATTTTTCTGTATGAAGATTACTCACGACCATTGACAATGCCTTGAGTTTGATGGTACGCCCAGTGCAAAACATTAGTTTTATTCAAAATTAATAGAAATCAAGAACCCTAACCTTACAAATTTAATATAATCTTTATGGCAAAGATGTTTTCTATATGTGTACCAAACGATTTGTTTCTAGGTGGTGTAATTTGAGAGATATTTGACTTTTTCTGTATGAAGATTTGTTCACGGCTGTTGACAATGCATTTGAATGGATGTGTCCCTGGCAAACTGGCATGCCTCGGAAACCGCAACACCGGCAGCCGACCAGTTGGGGTTAAGTTAGGCGGGTCAGCATTTTTAGCTGGTCACATATCCTCTGCTTCCGGAGAAATCTATTTTTGGCGGCGTGCTGGGATTGCTGGGTAATGGAGTAGCTCACATTCACCTTACTGACACGTGTCACCTTTTTGAGCCGATGAGACAAACTCAACAGTGTTCTCGGTACTATGTACAGTACGCCTCTGGCTACTCGTAGCCCAGTTAGAAGGAAGCACATCTGGGTGCAGCAATTAGCATAATCAGCTCACAGCAGGAGGACGTCTTGTGAGCAACTCCGGCAGTTTTTCTACATTTATTACGAAACCAAACAGGTTAGTATCTTTCAAACTCGATACGTTGGTTCAGTTCATGTTAGCATTCAGGTACAAAGTTTTTACACACTTTTCGATAAGTTATTACTGTTTTACAGCTTAGTTTCAATCGTTTTTGTCATGATCGATAGAACAATGCCTCCATTGTTCGGTTTTAATTAAGCCGCCCATTGACGACCGGAGAGATGTTTGGCAGGAGCCAGTTACATCATTAGGGATTCATTCCCTGGGTTTCATTAAGATTTCCCATTTGTGATTCTCCTTAGGGTGTACCTCTGAGTCCTATAGTATTTTCTTCATCTTGTTTGTAAGAGTGATACAAGATGGACGTCCATACACGTTGTGAGTTGAGTAGAGAGTGGTTTATTTCCCCCCGTGTGTCACGGGAATCTTCTCCCCTCCATACATGTACATATATGACATCTCCCCTCTTGCGAGGTAATAAAGGACACACATGTGGATTTCGTTGTCCTTAACACCTTAATTCTAGAACGTACAATTATATTGATATGATCTTTTGTGAACTTTTAGGGTTTCGAATGTTCAACTTTAACGACATGTATCCTAGTGTGAGAGTGTTCCCGTGACCTCGATCACATTCATCAACATACATTTTATACACTTTATGTAATTTCAATCAACTACAAATAGCCTGTTCGCTTATTTTGTAACAGTGTGTTTGCATGGTTGCCTCGCTAAAGGTCAAGTCTTACGACTGGCCGTATGGTTCGTCCGTATCTTGATACTTTTGGTTGCGGAGCTATAGGCTGTTGTGTTTCGATCATTTGCTCTGGTTCTGATGGTTGTTTGTCATTTTCTTGACTGTCCTGTGGTCTGTTTTGTTCTGTTTGTCTAATGACTGGGGCTATATCGGTTAGGTATTCTTCGTCAGGTATTTTCATTAGGTGGATGCGGTTTCTGTTTATGTGATTGTTGTCTGGTTTTCTTATTTGGTATTCTCAGCTTGTCGCTCCTTTGGTGCCGGTGATTGTTGTCTGGGACCCATTGTTTTTTGTGATTTTGATATCGGACCTTGTCGCCTGCTTTTAATTGTTTGTGTGGTCGTCCTGATCTGATGTCGTGGCAGTATTTTTGTTGTTGTTGTGTTTTGTTGATCAGCTGTGTTTTGTTTGTTTGTATTTTGGGTTTGAGGTTCATCGGGTGCGTTGGGACTCTCGACCTGAGCCGCCGGCTCATTAGGAGCTGAGCTGGGGATGCGTTTAGTGTGACCAGAGGTGTGTTCCTATAGTTTAGTAACGCTAATTCTACGTCCCGATTTTGTGCTTTGCATTTTATCATCATGTTCTTTATGGTTTGGACGAACCTCTCGATCTGGCCATTGCTTTGGGGAAATTGTGGATTAGAGTAAACTGGTGTGAAGTTGTAGTGTTTTGCGAATGCGGTATATTCTCTGCTTCTAAACTGTGGGCCATTATCTGAGACTACTGTTTGTGGTATCCCGTGTCGTGCAAAGTTTTCTTTAAGGGCCTTAATTATGTTGTGAGATGACGTGTTGTTTAATAGTGTCACTTCGGGGTATTTAGAATAATAATCTACTGTTATGATGTACTGTTCATGGTCTAATTCGAACAGGTCCGTCCCTATTTTTTCGTATGGACGGTTTGGTATTTGGTGACTTATTAATGGCTCGTGGTGTAGTTGTTTCCTGTTCGCTTGGCATGTTGTGCATTGTTCTATTCTTTGGACTATCTGCATGTCAATGTTGGGCCAAAATACGGTGTCACGTGCTAATTGTTTTGTTTTGGTGATCCCTAAGTGTGTTTCGTGAAGGATTTCGATGATTTTTTTGCGTGTGTTTTTGGGGATGATGAGTCTGTTGCCTTTCATTATTTTATTATTTTCGATCGTCAGATCATCTTTATGTGCTTTGTATGGGATTAATGCTGCTGTCGTGTTCATGTCTGACATTGGCCATCCGTCGTTTATGTATTGTTTTAGTTGTTTCATGTCATCGTCTGTCTCATACTCTTGTTGTATCTCTGTCATTATGTCTGACGTGACTGTGACTGATGCCACGCTGACTTCATCATCAAACAGGCAGCTGGGCTCTAGTGTGTCACTGTGCGCTCGGGAAAGTGCGTCTGCAAAAAAAAGGTGAACCCCTTTTACGTGTGTCAACACTACATTATAATTCAATAGGCGCATGCGCATACGCTGCATGCGTGCAGATAATTTGTGAATGGGCTTCTCCATTATCGAAATGAGGGGTTTGTGATCGGTCTCAATTTTTATCTTTTTACCATATGCGTATTCGTGGAATCGCTGGCATCCAAAGCAAATGGCTAGCATTTCTTTCTCGATCACCGCATAATTGGATTGTGCGTGATCGAGTGCTCTGGATGCCATCGCTACCGGCGTGCCGCTCTGTAACAGCACGGCCCCCAGCCCTGATTGGCAGGCATCCACTTGGATGACGATTGCTTTGTTTACATCATAGTAGGCTAGGACTGGAGTGTTTCTCAGTTTTTGTTTTAAGGTTCTGAAAGAGCTTTCTTGCTCTGCTTGCCAGTGCCACGCCACATCTTTCGCCAGCAACGTTCATAAAGGTTTAGCGATTTCTGACATGTTCGGAATGAACTTTTGCACATATCCGATCATGCCGAGAAATCGCTGCACGCTGGGTTTGTCGTGTGGAGTGGGCATGTCTATGATCGCTTGAACTCGAGAGGGGTCTGGTTTTACTCCATCTTGTGTGAGCAAATGGCCTACATATGAAACTCGTGTTTGGCATATCTTAGTTTTGTCAGAGTTAAGTCTTAAGTTGACTGATCTTGCCCGCTCCAGTACTGTTTGCAACCTGCTGTTGTGCTCCTCTATCGTGGACCCGTATATCAATATGTCGTCCGTCACCACCCATACACCTGGCAGATCCCCCATAATGCACTGCATCTCCTCGATAAAGATATCCCCGGCTGTCTTAATGCCGAAGGGCAGGCGGGTATATCTAAACCGCCCCCAGGGGGTGTTGAATGTGCAGAGGAATGAACTTTCTTTGCTAAGCTCGATCTGCCAGTACCCTGACTTTGCGTCTAACACAGAAAAGTATTTTGCATGGGCAGTGTTGGCTAAAACTTCATCGATAGTCTTACTGGGGTAGGGGCCTCTCATGATCGCTTTGTTGAGCTTCGTGGGGTCGAGACAAATTCTTAACTTATTCGGTTTGCGTACAATGGTGATAGAGTTCACCCATTTGGTGGGCTCGTGTTGCTCTATGATTACTCCTAGCTTAACCATTTGTTTAATCTCGTCGTGAACTTTACCCTGAATTGCGTACGGAATACGTCGTGGTGGATCGACTATAGGCCTCACATTTGGATCAGTGTATATTACAGCATCAGTTTTTATTAGGCCTAGCCCAGTAAACACATCAGAGTATTTGCTCACCATTTTGTCCGCACGTTCACTGAGCGATCCCTGAGTTCCTGCCTCGTGTATCTCATCGACCCTGGCTAAAATCCGTAACTGGGTACACGCTCGCTGTCCCAGGATCGGGTCACCCTGCTGCACCACCTGGAACCTCAGTTGATGTCCATTGATGTTCAGGTTTGTCTCGCCGTCAGGGATGATCTTGTGTCCGGAGTATGTGATGAGTCGACATTTTCGCGCCGTTAGCATCGCTTCTTTTAGTTGGTCGAAGATTTTCCTGGGGATCAGGTTGGCTTGCGAGCCTGTATCCAACTTGAATCGGATGACTCGATCCTCCTCGCGAAGGTCTTTGTGCCATGTCTCCTTGATCGTCGTGATCATTGCCCATGGACCCGACGAACAGGTCCGCGTCCAGCTGATCCACTAGGGCAATGGCTGCTCCCCGTTGTTCCCTGTCTGGTTGTCTGTCCTGATGATCCCACGTAACTCCATGGACTGGCGTTGGCTTGCTTTGGCACACACTCGCAAAGTGTCCTAATTTACGACATGAGTTGCATGTTTTCCCGCGTGCTGCACATACTCCTCTGCGGTGCTCGAACCCGCAGTTGCCGCACATGTTGCGGGCTGTGTTGTTGTTGTCGTACCTGCCACGCTGATTCCAAGATGGCACTCCTGGTTTGGTGGGCGGGTCGCGACCCGGCACCGGCATCCCTGGCTGCAATGGCGTCCACTTCTTGGGATAGCTCGTCTTGTTTCTCCTCCAAATGCCTGGCTTTGAACTCACTTAGTTGACATATCTCCAGGCCCTTTTGCAGTGTTAGGTCAGCCGTTTGGAGTAGTTTGTCCCGTAGTTCCATGTTGCGGACGCCTGCTACTATCCTGTCGCGTAGCAGGATCTCTTCCATCTCCCCATATTGACAGTCTGTCACCCGGTCACGGAGGGTGGTGATGTAAGTGGCCGTATCCTCCGTGGTCTGGTTGTGTGTGTTGAACCGATATCTCGTGATAATTATGTTGGCTCCATCTTGTCCTCCTCGCTGTGTGTGAATTGGAAAGTAGCGTGCACTTTCTGAGCTTCCTGCCCAGCCACGTGCAGGAATATGCAGCATTGTACGTCCTCCGGTTTGGTCTTGACTCCCGCTGCCGTGGCATAAATTTTGTAGGCCCGGTACCATATTTTCCAATTACTGGCTGCATTTTTGTCGAGAATTAGTGGGCCTGGTGGTCTGAGGCCAGTCAGAGATGTTGTGGTACTTGAGTCAACCATTTTACATCTGACACCATGTAAGAGTGATACAAGATGGACGTCCGTACACGTTGTGTGTTGAGTAGAGAGTGGTTTATTTCCTCCCGTGTGTCACGGGAATCTTCTCCCCTCCATACATGTACATATATATGACATTGTTGGCAAAGAAAGCCACAGGTGGAAGAAGTTTATAGATACTTAGAGTGTGGGTGGGTACCGCTACACTGGTCCCTACCCCTCATTTGGATCTGTTGGCTACCCATACTGTCTGCGACTGTCTGTTAGCCATACGCCTGCGTTAAAATCTGTTTTAATGGCATAAATACACACCTAGTATAATTATGCTCTAATTATCAGTGTGATATTCAGCCGAAGACAATGCCTAATCATTGTTTTTCTTTTTACTCAGTCTCGGAGCCATAGCTACGAAGCAGAGTACGGCAGAGGCAACTCACACACTCAGTGCTGATGAAGATGCCACAGTGCCGGCGCGGGTACAAAGGTCGCCATTGCCAGAACAAAGGGATGCTGAGGAGGCGGGGGCATACGATACCGGCCCCGGCCCAGCTGACCTAGACGAGCAGGTTGCCAGGCTAGTGCAACAGAAGATGTAAGAAATGTTACCATCGAGAGCGGCTTCCTCTAAGAAAAAGCGAACAACAGTTCCGCTTAACTCAGATGAGTCTGAATGGGAGGATCTCTTGGAGGATCAAGCCTCAAGTGACGATGAGTCAGAGGAGGATGTGTTTGTGTTGGCACGGAAGCACAAATACAAGAAAAGAGACAACTCCTCCGAAGGAGACAAGTACACGAGGGCTCGTGAAAAGAAGCCCCTCGTGAAGAAGAAAAGGAGGAAACACAAATCCCCCTCCTCGAACTCGTCGTCAGACTCTTCGACGACGAGTTCTGACGCTGACACGAAGCACACAGGCAAATACGCAATATCATGTGTCAAAGAAACCAAAAGGTGTGAGGTGCAGAGACGCAAAAAGATTCATATAACAACGCTCATGAGGGAAACCATCCAAGGGCACAAAGGGGTACTCTTGGCTCTTACAACCATAGGATGGTGGCAAAGAACAAGTTCTCGTCACTTTGTGACGATAGGAATGGGGGGATTGCGCTGCTAACAGCAACCAGCAGCTTCCTCGCCTATAGATGGTTTGAGAATGTATTCAAGGTGGTCTGCACAGACGCAGGCAAAAAGGTGGCACGGTCCAAGAAAATCACGCACAACAATGGGAAGGAATACACACTGTTCCTGACACCAAAGCCCATCAAGGGAAAGCTGCTCGACATGACCAAAATGTTTGCCGGACAGCTGCAATACTTGTTTAAACAAGTGGAGACCACCTCCAAGTGCGAAAAACATATGGAAACGGACAAAAAGAAATTGGTTGACGGCAACCCTAACCGCTTCAAGAACCTGAGACAGGATTTTCGCAACCCAAGTACCGGCCAACGAGGAGGCCGGTTCATTGGATATAAAATATTACATATACATTAGTATATGACATCATCCCGATGGCAAAAAGGTCAACACCATCAGCCTGTGCAATTTTAATCAAAGAATGTAAAAATAAGAATTATTTTAAAGTGTGGAATGATCAGGGGCGCTCATTCGGGTTCATTGTTGGACGTGGCGGGCTATGAGGCTGACATCGCCCCCACCCCCTTCCGCTGGTGGTGGTGGGGGGGGGGGACACACATGTCAATGAAGTTGTGTGTGCAGTTATTGTTATTTATTGATAGTTTACACCAATATGCCCCTATAAACCATTGCAGATGGACGGTTATGCTAAAAATTCCCCAACACAAAAATCCTGATTATTATCCAGGCAATCGACCTGAACAACTAATTTTGAGGGTTAACAATGGCAGAGAGATAGGGAATGGTAAGAAGATATTTTCTGAATGCCCTACTTACAGGGTTATCTAAAAGGGAAACATTTAAAGCTACTTTTGGCCAAGAAATTGTCCAAAAACTATGGAAATATGATGATTTATGGGCCACAGTTTTATGAAATCACATCGTACAGATACAACCCTGGTATCCCCAGAAAGCCCTAACACAGAAGAATGTATCCAAGCTCATTTCAGCTTTCTAACCACATTGGTCGTAATGTTAGGATTGCGTTTGATTCGTGGCGGGGGAGGAGGACCCCCTGCCGCGACCGTTGGGTCGATGACACAACACTCGGCCCTTATAACCGGCCGCCCTTGCTGCTCCTAGCCAGTCGCCTCCTCTCACCCTCCTGGCCCGGACATATTTTCTAACTTTGGCACATAGCTTACGGGCACACACACTCTGCCGCCTCACACGACGCCTCACGCCCCGCGGGCTGACACTCACCACGCACACCTACCGCCACTATGCCAGCCGGGTCACGCCCCCCCAGTCCGCCGCGGATCACGCCGAGGCAGGAGCGCCGAGGCCGCCTCACACGACGCCGCCTCCGCGACCTCTGCGGCCTCCAGTCGGAGGCCACCTCCTGGACGAGCGCCGTCGATGCCCGCATGGACGCCCAGGCCGCGGCGATGCAATGCCAGGCCGGCGCCATCGACCATCTCACAGCCCTGGTCGAGTCCATCACCCTCGCCCCACCTCGGGCCTCAACCCTCCCGGACCCTGCCGCCGCGCCCCCGCCTCGGGCCCCGGCCACATCTCCACCATCCATCGCCGACCGCCTGGCCGACCTGCTACAGGACCTCACCGCCGGGACTGGAGGGGGTGCCCACCCGGCCACGCACCCCCGCCTCCTCCCCGCCCCCGCCTCTGCGACGCCAGCCCACGACGTCCACCCGACCTACCAGACCTACGTGAGGCGCGGCCTGTACGCCACACAGCAGGCCGCATCCGCGGCTCGCCTTCCCGCCGCCATCCACCCCGCCCCCGACCGCTCCCCCGCATCCGCGGCCGACGCGGTCAGGGAGATTCTGGGCGCAGGGAAGCGTGCGCCGAAAAGGTATACCCCCCGGATACATGTTCCCTCACGACCTCATTGAGAGAGGCCCCGAGGGGAAGGCTCTGAAGCGCGGCGAGGCGACCATGGAGGAGTACAACCTCGCCCTCCACATGCTCGAGTGCCACCCCGCCTTCCCCACCGACGCCCTCCCCGGATTACTCCACCACAACATGACCGTGCTCAGGGACTCTGTCACCCATCCGTGGCCGACCGTACGGCGGTACTCAGAGACCATTTTCGCCTGGGTCGCTGATGGACGGCTCCCGGATGGGTGGCGCGACCCAGTCGCGATTAACACAGTGCGCATGGACGTGATCACCGCCCCCGCGACTGCCTCCGGGGGCGGAGCCAGACTCCTCCCCCCCCCTCTACCCGCGCCCGGTCCCCCCACACACTCCCGCCCCACCCAGGCCGACCCACGCACACCCTACACCCGCGAAGCCTATGGGATACCCTGCCCCGCCTGAAACAGGGACCCCGCCTCATGCGACCTCGCCCCTGCCCCCCCCCCCCCCCCCTGGAGAGGCGCACGGCGACCAGGGCGCGAGGAGGAGGCACGCATGCGCGTACTGCGCAAATGTGCGCCGCATCCTCACCGTACACAGCGAGGCCGTGTGCTACACAAAGCGCACCCGCGACCGGGCCTCAGCCGCCCCCGCGATCACCTCGCCGGATTTTTAGCCCGGCGGCGGCGACGCGGCCCCACCCCCGCAACAAGCACCCACGCCGCACACACCGCCCTGGGAAACCCGACACCCCTCACCGCAAACCGGGAGTCCAAAAACCTCCCAGCAGGCCCCGACCGGAACTCCGCCCCAGGGCGCCCCGCCACGATAGAAACCGCCTGCCAACACCCGACACCACCCCCCCGTCGCCACACTACCCTCACATCTCACGCCGATAGAGACCACCCGCCAACACCCGACACCACCCCCCGCCGCCTCCCTAGACACCCCCGATACGCCCGCGCCAACCGTCACCACGGTAACCTCACATCTCACGCCGACCCCCCCGCCAAACCTCTCTACCCTCAACCACCCCCCCCCACCCCGCCCAGATGGTTCCCATCACACGTTCCCTCACATCTCTGCCGCAACCCCCCACCCCACCCCCACGCAAAACACCGCACCCGCACCAGCCGCACCAATCACCACCCCCGGCCCCGGCGACACTGCATACATAGGTTGCCTCCCCGGTCTCCGCCCCCCCCCCCCGCCCCTGCACCCACCGCTCCCCCCACGCCTTCGCTCTCCCCACCCCGCCCGCACCTCCTCCCCCCCCCCCCCCCCCAGCGACCCCGGCAAATCAGTCGCCGAGGCCCTCAACCCGCCCCCCCACCCCCAACCCTCGGCGAATCAGTCGCCGAGGTCGTCAACCCAGGCATTCAGGACACCCTCCCCGCCGCCCCCTCCTGCGGCCCCACCCCTACCCGCCCCACCCTCCTCTCCATATGGCCCCACCTCTCCGGCGCTGCCTGGAGCCGCCACCCCACCTTCTCCCGAGCCTACCACACACTCCGCGATGCGTGCCTCCCTAATTTTTTGGCCGCCCGCATCCCTCTCCCCTCAGGCTTACACATCCCCGCATGGCGCACCCGCCTCCGAGACCACCCCGACAAGGACCTAGTCGACCTCCTCGAGTACGGGTTTCCGGCCAATTACTCCGCCAGCACCCCCCCCCCCCCCCCCCCCGGTCCACATACACCAAAACCACCGCGAGGCTCCCGAACACCACGTCCACCTCCGCGACTTCATTACCACCGAGCTCGCACACGGCGCCCTCGCCGGCCCCTTCACCGCTTCACCCCCTGGGCCCAGGTCTCCCCCATGATGACCCGCCCCAAATCCGACCCGAGCAAGAGGCGGGTCATCGTCGACCTCTCTTACCCCCCCGGCCACAGCGTCAATGCTGGGATACCCCGCCGCGAGTACCTGGGTAGGCCCCACACGTACCGGCTCCCCTCCGTGGCCGACGTGGGCCGCCGCCTCGTCGGGCTGGGCACCGGGGCCTACACCTGGACCGCGGACATATCCAGGGCCTACCGCCAGCTACGGGCCGACCCCCTCTCCTGCCCCCTCTATGGGATCGCTTTCGAGGGGGCCACCTATGTCGCCCTCCCTTTCGGCTCCCGCTCCTCGGGCGCCGCCTGCGTCAGGGTTACCGCCGCGGTGGCCTGGATCCTCCGGCGCGAGGGCTTCCATGCCCTCGTATACGTCGACGACTTTGTCGGGTGCGAGCTCACCTACCTGAGGGCCTGCCAGGCCTTCGACGGCTTCATCGCCCTCGTCGGTGCCCTCGGCCTGGAGGTCGCCTCAGGGAAGTGCCACCCCCCCGCGGTGCGGGTGTCCTGGCTCGGATTCGCCGTCGACAGCGAAGCCATGACCATCCGCATCGCCCCTGACAAAGTCGACGAGCTCGTCGCCGACTGCGAGGCCCGGGCCGCCCGGCCTACCCTCGGGCGCCAGGAGCTCCAGAGCATGCTCGGCCGCCTCAACCACGTCGGCAGCTGAGTCCTCCCCGCGAGGAAGTTCATGGCGCGCCTCCTCGCGGCCCTCCGCAGCTGCCACCATCACCCTCGGGGACGACGCCCTCCGGGACCTGGCCTGGTTCGCGGCCTACGGGCGCGCCTCCAACGGCCTCCACCTCCTCCACCCGATGGGGACCCGGAGGATCGTCATCGAGTGCGACTCCTGCCTCACCGGGGGCGGGGCCTACTCCCCCAGGCGCTACTACGTTCGAGGGTACTCGAGGGCTTTCCGGGCCCGCTTCCCCGCCATCCACGAGCTCGAGGCGGTCAACCTGGTGGTGGCCCTCCGCACCAGGCTGACGTTGCGGGGGCCAACGTTGTCGTCAACACGGACAACATGGCCGCCGCCGCCTCCCTCGACATGGGGCGGGCCCGCGACCTCACCCTCGGGACGTGCATCCGGGAACTCTGGCTGATGGCGGCCGAGGCCTGCTTTAAGCTCACCATCGTCCACAAGCCCGGCGCCGACCTCGTCCTCGCCGACGTCCTCAGCCGCGCCCACCTCCCTGGTCGGTGGGCCGGCGTGGCCCGAGACGAGGTCGCCCGCCTCGGGCTTGAACGCACCGACGCCGACCATGACGACTTCCCCTACAACCCCGGCCTCTGATCCAGGGTACACCGACTCCGAGGTCGCTGCCGTCGACGGGCTGCGCATCGCCGCCCTCGCCCCCTCCACCTGGAGGAACCGCCGTCGACAGGCCCGAGGATACGTCCAGTTCGCCTCGGGCCACCACTGGGACCCCCTCACCCCGACGCCCTTCGACGTAGCCGCCTATACCGCCTCGCTCTACGCCCCGCCCCCTGGTGCCGGCCTCCGACCGGAACCCCCTCTCTGGGGCGTGCTCCTGGCTGGAGGCGGCCGGGGGCGACCCGAGCGCCTTCACCTTGCGCCTCGCCAGAGATGTCTGTCGAGGCGGGCCTCCGGCCACGTCGCCCGACGCCTACCACCCTCGCGGCCGTCGCCCTCGCCGGGCCCTCGGGCGTTGTTCCCCGGGCCGCTCTGCTCCTCGGGTATTACGGGATTTTGCGGCAGTCCAGCCTCCTCTCCCCCAGCCCCGAGGTGTGGGGCGGCCCCCACACCATCACACGCGCCCCCGGGGGACTGCGGGTCACCCTCCGAACCACCAAGACCATCGCGCTACCCTCGGGGGCGGTCGCCCTCTTCATCCCCGCCTCGCCCGGGCGCCCGCTCTGCCCCGTCGCCACCTGGACCGCCTCCGTGGCCCTGGCCCCTGCCTGCCCTGCCGATCCAAGACCATCGCGCTACCCTCGGGGGCGGTCGCCCTCTTCATCCCCGCCTCGCCCGGGCGCCCGCTCTGCCCCGTCGCCACCTGGACCGCCTCCGTGGCCCTGGCCCCTGCCTGCCCCGCCACCCTCGGACACTGACGGCCATCCTGCGAGGCGCCCTCTCGGCCCTCGGGGTGCCCGCCCCCGACGGTTATACTCTCCACAGCCTGCGCCGGGGGGCGGCCCAGGCTTGCCAGCGCGCCGGCGTCCCCCTGTCTGAGATCATGGAACAGGGGACGTGGACCTCCGCCTCGGTCCACGCCTACGTCCCGCGGATCGCCGCCTCGGGCGCCCCTCGAACCCTCTCCTCAGTTTTGGTGGAGGGCTCCTCGGGGCACCTCCCTCCCATCTGACTTCAGACCCTCAGATAACACTAACCTCGGGCATGGCCCTTGGACCTCTTGACTATGTGAACTCTTTATATACTGCACTTGATCTTCAGTGATACAGGTTATACCTCATTAACCACCTCATTGTACTTTATACATTGTACCCTTGCATTGCTTCTGTCTCTCTGAATAAAGTGTTTATTCCAACTCCTGCCTCCCCTCTCCTTCCTCGTCACGTATCGGTCGTAATGCTCGCATTGCGTTTGATTCGTGGCGGGGGAGGAGGACCCCCTCTTTCCCCCCCCCCTGCCGCGACCGTTGGGTCGATGACACAACACCCCCCCCCCCTCGGCCCTTATAACCGGCCGCCCTTGCTGCTCCTAGCCAGTCGCCTCCTCTCACCCTCCTGGCCCGGACATATTTTCTCCACCCACCCGCCCTTACTCACTCTTTTCTTTTTTCTTTTCTTCTCTCTCTCTTAGGTGGAGGGCTCCTCGGGGCACCTCCCTCCCATCTGACTTCAGACCCTCAGATAACACTAACCTCGGGCATGGCCCTTGGACCTCTTGACTATGTGAACTCTTTATATACTGCACTTGATCTTCAGTGATACAGGTTATACCTCATTAATCACCTCATTGTACTTTATACATTGTACCCTTGCATTGCTTCTGTCTCTCTGAATAAAGTGTTTATTCCAACTCCTGCCTCCCCTCTCCTTCCTCGTCACGTATCATTAACGAACTTGTAATATTAAAGCACATTTGTTGCAGCTTTATGAGAAGTGACCATATATATATATATATATATATATATAAGAAATGCAAATTCATTAGATAGCAATGCAGATTTCCAGGTTTAATGCTATGATGGCAGCAACTGTTCTGGTCATGCATTATCGTTTGGACGGGATCCATCACAAATGAGCCGGGTTCTGGGCTTAACGCTATGATGGCTGCCCCGGAGCAAATCGTATATCAAGGGAGCGAATAAATAAATAATAATTAAATAATAATAGGCAGCACCGCAAATTTGTATGCACATATTTCACATATATAGTTCTTTTTGGTCCATATATATATTTCATATGGACTTAAAAAATATATATATATATATATATATTGATCGGCCAATAGTAATATATATATATATATATATATATATATATATAATATATATATATATATATATATATATATAAATTTCAAAATTTAAATTACCCATTGTATATCCAACATGGATTGGAGGGGCCTCATCCACCTCATTTCCCCTTCCCCTCTATGACCCTGCACAGTAGGCCTACTTGGTTGGGGGTGACTAATGAGGTCACGAGATTGGCCTAATTGGTTAATGGCCTTCCTGCATAATGGGTGTTTCAAACTGAGTGTTCAAAGGGGTGAGGTTATAAATTCACTGGTTATTCTGTATATGCTGTCCCAAATCATTAGCTAATACACCAGTATCTAAGTTGGATATATAGGATCAAATGTAAGTAGTTGGTTTAATTTTGACAAAATTATATTTCATCGGACCATGCAACTTTAATAGAAGAACCTATTCAGAATAGCATACTCTCTCAAGACACTCTCACAAGGTGGTTTAGGTAGGTACTGACAGCAAAATTAAAAAATATGCATAGGGTACAATATTGTTATTCCTTCCTGTAGACGTTGAATTTACAATCCCAAATCCAAAAACAGTTAGGCTATATATATTATTGTTTTTGAGATACTCAATTTGAAAGTAATAATATATAAAAATTTATTAATTTCTAATTAAAAGTGGATCTGTGACCAAATATAATTTAAAAAAAGTGGAACCATGTGAGGGGTTTTCTGCTAACCAATTTCCATTGTACATATATATAAAGGAATTTAAATGCCAATTTCTAAGTCAGTTAGTCAAGCAGATTTTTAATAAGAGAATGTCAAAAAGTGCAATTCGTAACAAAAAAAAGCATTCTGATTTGGCCAAATAGCCATTTTCAAAGCATGGTATTTTCTTGAAAAACTGCAACAAGACTGAATAAATGCTAAATAGTTCAAATATTCATAACCGTGTAATGCCCTTTTGTTCCCCAGACCTCTATCTGCAGAGAATCAACAGATATTTGCATCCAAATATGTGAAAAAGTGTAATTGTTTGCCTGTAAACAGCATCTGGAAGTGAAATTTGTTAAATGAATGGTGCAAAATAAACAAAATAACAATAAATACAAGTAAATTAAAAATGGTACTGTTCGGTACCAGGCACACCAAAAACCTAAAGTTAAACTGCCAACTGTGGGACCAGACGGGATGGCCGAACGAGTTAGAGCATCCGTCTCCCGTGTTGGTAGATCGTGGGTTCGAACCCTGGTCGAGTCAAACCAATGACTTTAAAATTGATAGTTGTTGATTCCTAGCCTGGCGCTCGGCATTATAAGGATAGGACAAGGACTGGTTGGCTCAGTGTCAGGATAATGTGACTGAGTGGGATATCAGGTCATGGTGCTGGCAGCCTGGTATTCCAGTGGGGCAGCACTATAAAGTCACCATGAGTGTACACTGTCACAAGTCGGTACATGTCCTGATATGACCTTAGATGTTGCTAGGACATAAAACAACAACAAACAAACAAGCCAACTGGGGGAAGGTCAACTTGAGTCAGTAGACAGCTATCACTATCTAGGAGTGAACCTAGACAGGCACCTAAATTATGACAGCTGCATAACAAATACAATAAAGAAAGCTAATTATGAAATATGGCTACTAGCAAAACTAAAATACTACATGACAGAAAGCCTGGCAATAAAAATATACAAAGGTATGATCCTACCCTACTTTGACTACGGTGACGTCATCTACATGGGAGGGAATGCAAACCTGCTAAATAAATTACAAGTGCTATAAAACAGAGCACTAAAGGTATGCCTCCAGGTCCACAAAAGATTCCCAACGATGGAACTCCACATTAAATGCAACACAAAACTACTAACAAATAGAAGAGAACTACACCTTAAGCTACTTGCACACCACTACACCACACAACAAGGTCTCACAGTGACTGCTGGTAGAAACACCAGACATACAGGCACACCAGTGCTAAAATAAACCATAAGCATTAATAAAATACATGAGAGAAGTGTGTTAGTCATGGCTGCACAAGCCTGGAACAAACAACCACCTCCAGTCAGAGCAATCAAGAAAATGGAGCTCTATAAACAATTCCTAAAAAAAAGAACAAATAAAAACCATACACCATGATCATAATCATCATGCTGTCGGTCGCGATGCGACAAAGGCTGCTTTCATTACTTGACTGCCGTTCTCCATTTAGCTCTCTGCTGTGAGAGTGATGTCCATGAGTCGGTCTTAATGTCGCTCAGCTTCAGGTTTCTCTTGATGATATCCTTAAACCGGCGACGAGGGCACCTTCTCTTTCTGTAACCAGAAGACAATTGAGAAAATAGAGGATCTGCTTTGGTAGCCTGTCTGATGACATCCTCATGAGGTGTCCAGTCCACCGGAGATTCTTTTTGATCAGAAGATCTTCCATAGAGGGCAGCCCCGTCCGTTCGAGTATTTCCTTATTTGTCACTTTGTCCTTCCAGGTTATCCTCATGATTGAACGCAGATGTCGCATCATGAAGGCACGCAGCTTTTTCACCTGTCGTCTGTACACTGTCCATGCCTCGGCTCCGTATAGTAGGGTGGATAGCATGATTGCATGGTAGATCTTGCCTTTGACCCGCATGGACACATGGTGGTTGTTCCAGAGTCTCTGGCATAGTCGGCCAAAAGATGTGCTAGCCTTGGCCATCCTCCTCTGTATTTCAGCATCAATGCGTCCATCACTTGATATACAGCTTCCGAGGTAGGTGAATTCCGGAACAGAGTTCAGCTTGTTTTCGTCAACCATGATAACCTCCTCTCGGGTTCTTGTAGAGTTGGGTTGGTACAGCGCCTCTGTCTTCTTGATGTTAATCTTCAGGCCGAACTTCTTTGATGCATCAGAGAAAGCTTCCACTATTTTCTGGATCTCTTAGGCAGAGTGGGCAACCAGTGCACCATCATCTGCAAATAGCAGCTCTCTCACCAGTATCCGAGTAGTCTTGGTCTTCGCTCTGAAGTGTGCGACATTGAATAGATCAGCGCTCTGTCTGGACTGTATATAGATGCCATCCCCAATGTCTCGGAAAGCCTCATCGAGCAATGCTGATAGGAAGATGGAGAAGAGCGTGGGGGCCAGTACACAACCTTGCTTGACCCCATTGGTAACCCCAAACGATTCTGTGACTTCCCCTCCCACATTAACGTTTGCCATCATTCCTGTATGTAGAGCCTCGATCATAGTTGTGAACTTCTCTGGGCATCCATACTTCCTCAGTAGCTGCCATAGCCCGGTCCTCCCGACTGTATCAAACGCCTTAGTGAAATCGACAAATACCATTACAGTGGTCTGTCCCGCTCAATGCACTTTTCTTGTAGCTGTCGGAGACAAAATATCATATCCACGGTGCTCCAGTTACCTCTGAAGCCAGACTGTGACTCCGGAACTACATCAGGTGTTATGTGAATAGATAGTCTGTTGATGAGGATCCTGGCGAAGATCTTGCCTGCTATGGAAAGAAGAGAGATTCCTCCATAGTTCCCACAGTCTGTTCGATCACCTTTCTTGTAGATGGTTACAATGCTGGCATCCATCCATGCTTGGGGTACAGAACCCTCCTCCCAAGCATTGGTGGTTAGTTGGTGCAGTCTGTTGAACAGATTGTCTCCTCCGTGCTTCCATACTTTAGCAGGAATTCCATCACCCCCAGGTGCTTTGCCATCTTTCAGGCTGGCGATTGCTCTAGCCATCTCATCCATGGTTGGAATCTCATCGAGGCATGTTTTGGTAATGCGCTGCTGGATATCATCCAGAGCTTTGTGATCTATATCACCAGGGACGTTGAGTAGCTTCTGGAAGTGTTCACTCCATCTTGCCACAACTCTCTTGCAGTCAGAAAAGGTCTCCATTCCATCTGTTGATTTCAGGTGAATAGGTCCCTTCTTCACAGGTCTCCACACTTCCTTCAGTCCATTGTAGAAGCCCTTCATGTTGTTTCTGTCTGCAGCTCTCTGCAGCTCCTCTGCCTTCATTTCCCACCAGTCTGACTTCAGTTCATGGGTGCATTTTTGTAGCAGTCTGCATTTTTGTAGCAATCTGCAGGCATCTTTGTATGCTGCAGTGGTGGATCTAGTGTTCCTGGTCTGCAACACTCTCTGGTGGGCTTGGTCTCTTCTGATCATAAGATTCTGTAGCTCCTGATTGTTGGGGGTGAACCAGTCCTGATGTTTTGGGCACCAAATAACTCCTGACCGGGCACAGTCAAGGCAAACTGTGAAAAAGCACACATGCCAAGGAGAAGCCACCGAAGAGGGTGCACATCAAACCTATAAATACACAACCATCTGGAGTGCTGGGAGGGTCGCAAGAAATGAGGCCATAGTACACCTTGGTATGCGTTCTGCCACAAATCACGAAAGGTACGGACAGACCAACCATGCTCACCGAACCCAACCTATAATACACTATGGCATGAGAAAATACCACAACCTGCCGTTCTGGCGCACCCGTGTACCAAAACTAGGGACAGGGCACAAGTGAAAGGAAAGCTTCAAAAACAAACAAACAAATCCTGGGAACATGTCCTCATCCACAAGCCTATTACCATCTCACTAGATGTACATACTAGGCTATGATATTAGTTATATGATAGGAAGTTATACCCCCCAAAATATTTTGTTTAAGCTAACATAAATACTAACTTAAATAAAAGCTGGTGGATGTCCCGGATACGCACCTGGAACCGGAACCCGGGTATACACCATAACATTCCTCACAGCTGTCCAGCGTTAAAAACAAGCACCCTCACAGGAGCTTACCCGCTATGGGCAGAATAAATACTGTATTAATTAAAAGAATACAAAATACAAAATGATTGCACATGTATACAAAGGAAAAGTGTACAAATCAAAAATATAAATTTGTTCATCAAGCTTTGAACACTCACTGTGGCTCATCTAATAGTTGGATCTCCTTCAAATTGTGCACACATAGCATATGGAACTGATGCATATTAGCTGTACCAATAACTTAAACTAAAAATATGAAAATCTGTATTTTGATTGCAAATACAGATTAAACATTTCTGAAACCTTGGACTAACTGGCACTATAGTAAAATTGGTATCATTGGCAAGGTAATTAAATTGTCTTTCTATCCATACGAAATCTTATTAGGTTTTAAATATTTTTAAATTCAGTAGATGGTTTTAAACTTTCAAAATAATTTAAATTGCAGAATTTGCCCTGATTGACCTTTTTGACCTATGGCAAACCTATATGGATAGAAAGGTGAGGTCATTGCTCTTCTTTTGGGACCATCCATTACTTTCTAAGATGTAGTCCAAGGAAGTGCAAGCCAATCAAAGATAGCCTTCTTCGGAGTCATTTTCATTGACACCAGTGATGAAGGAATATTGATCCAATACTGTCTTAATACAAATTGATTTTACTTAAATAAAAACTTAGTATATATTCAATCCAACAAGAACATTAGATAGAACAAATGTTGATTTTCTAGGTTATGCAATTTCATAAAATTCAAATACATACAGAGCATGTGAATATTGGTGAAAAAAGCATGATTCCTCGATTAGTGTAGTTTTTTTATTGCTACCTACCGGCACCGGTATTCAATTAAATTGCCGTATTGTATGTACGATGTAGTGCATGCTGATGTTGATATGTTTTGTGCATCTTTAGTTTGTGTTGGCTTTAAGCCTTACTTTAACAAAGCCGAGTTCCATCTAGCCATTCTAGGCATAGTTTATCCTTTTTAGGCATCTGCTTATTTTATCTTGGGATAAGGGGCAATATATAATATTGGCCAAATAAGCCATTTACAAAACCCAATGGTGTTATTGTTCGGGTGGGGTGTTAAACAATCACATAATTGATGTTATGATGAGATAACCCATTTATTACATCTCGGTATTCTAGTAGTATTGTCAGATCGTAGATAATTCGGTACAGAGGCAAGCAACGCCTACTTATAATTAGTACAGTTTGGACCTAGTTTAGAACACAACAATTAACGTATTCATATTTAGTTACTTTTGTTATTTCATGAAATCATTTTGATGGTTTTATATAGTAGTGAGATCTATGTATTCAGCTAGAATTTATGGAGATCTAGTTTCTGCCATAGTCATAGTGATAGTCACAGAGTACCTTTTACTACTTTTAGGGTTTAATGCAGATATCATATGATTTTCACTATAAACTTACAGGCTACGACTAGTATAAATTTTTAAGGCAGTCGTTTGACTCGACTGGTGTTTGAACCCGAGATCTCCGTAACAATAAGTTGGTGTTCAATTCGTTTGGCCATCCTGTAACTTGTAAGGTCAATTTATCCGACGATCTTGTTATTCTGACATTGCATCAAAGCGGTCCGGATTAACTAGGGTTATGTAAACAACTAATCTTAAGCCGTGTTTACACGGGCGAGTTAAGTTGGTTCATATAACGCGCCTTGCCTAGTTCGCCTCACATTCGCCGTGTAAACGCGCCACTGAAGCGGATTAGGGCTGATTCGTTTCATATGATTCACTTTATGTAAACCACCTCGTGAGGTGGTTTATATGAAGCGAACTAGCTTAACCACCTCACACGCATGCGCAGTCGAGACCTGAGTTTGTTGATTTTCCGGTCGATCAAAAGCGCATATTATATAATTTGGTCTATGAAACTGCTAGCTGTACACAGATATTTTTTTCATCATTTATTTTTAGGGTTTCACTGCCCAGCAGAAGTTTTGACCGTTCCAAACCAATACGATTCAGTCCATACATATCTAAGTCGAACCCACACTCTCTCGTGGCAATGTCGACTAACCGAAACTGGTGCTGGTTAGTCTGGACTTGCTCATGCGCAGATATCGATTTCCGCCTTAAACCGCTCCGTGTGTAAGCGCGCCACTACTTCGCTTCATATAAATCGCTTTGTCTAATTCGCTTCACAATTGTCCGTGTAAACACGGCTTAATCTAACATTCATGTAGGTGTATTATTTATCAACTTCCTTTAGTTGGAACTATAGGATTCAATCTAGGTCTAGATGTGTGTTTTTGTTTCTGAAATGTTATCCTTTCATGGCATTATGCGGCTTTAATTAATTGAGCGTTCTTCTCAGGCGGGCCCTGCGCGACTGTGTGTGGTGGTGACACGCTCTAAATGGACCGGAAACGAGCTGCTCTCAGATGATGACCCCGACGTCCTGGACATCATCCATCAGGAAAAGGACCGCCAGAAGAGGGGGCTCGAGCTGATCGCATCAGAAGTAGGTGTGAATTCCTTTAAAAGCCAGGACTTCGACTACATAAACTGGAGAATACAAGTGGTCTGACACACACACAATCTCTGGATTCTACTTGGCATGATGAATGAAATGTGTGTTTGTCACATATGGTCCTGGCCTGCTTGCTCCCATTTATATAATAATTTAATGTCAGCATTCGTCAGGCTAGGTGAAATAGTTAATTCCATCCAATTTTAGAGTTGCATATAATCCTTAGGGAGTGTTGTGGTAAAGAAAATTATTCACTAGGGCAATTACATTCTTGCTATTTCATTATACAGTTACGTTATTGAAGGATACCCATCTGACTATTTTTGGGATCGATGGTGGTGATAATGTCCTACAAATAGGTCTATTTGTAATCCTACAAATATATATATTTTATCTCTTGTTATAAATAGACACATCATTTTATTGATCACTTTTATAAGTAAAAAAACAAACAAATAAGCACATACGTGTACAATTGGTGTTGGTGGTGTTATTTTTAGCACGTCTGGAGTGCTACATACAAGCCTTAAATTTGTTTAAGCGTGTGCACATGTTAGTAAACCTGCTCACCCTGTTCAGTAGATAAAGGATTCACCCTGTACTCGCAGTACACAGCTGAATACCACCCCTATATAAAAACTGTTAAGAAAGCAGGGAAATGAAATGAGAGCCTAAATCCACAATCTACAAAGCAATATTTATTCTTTATATATGTCTTAATATTTCCCCGCTACCTTTGAGTTGAAAAATATAATAAAACATATAGTTTAATAGAATTTAAAGGTGAAATCGCCGGCGTTCTATGGCCACCATCTTTTTGCATTCTCTCCCATTTCACCAACTCTGTGCCGATATAAGTACCCATTCTACTTCCTGTTCCATACTAAAGCTATTTTCGCCCATATTTAGACTACATTGTCATTCACCCGTGTACTGCGAGTACAGGGCGAATCTGTTATCTACCTGTTAATTAGCTGCGGTGCCTGACCCTCCTGGAGCCGTCCTGATATGACCTTAGATGTTGCTAGAACGTAAGACAACAAACAAGCAAAAATGCAGCCCCTTGTGTCTTTTTACCGATTTACATATAAATGAATCGTGCCCAGTGCGTTGTATTTCGTGCCCAGTGCGTTGTATTGGGCTCTATGATTATTGCTATGAGCACTTTGGTAATCTGAACGCCATTATTTAGAATTATCCTATCTTGGTACTATCACATTTATATCTGACCTCCTTTGCTGTGGCCATTGAAGCATCCTGTCAGCTATCGGCTGTCAGCATCTAGCATCAGACCAGACGGGATGGCCGAATGAGTTGAGTGTCTATCTTCCGTTTTGGTAGATCGTGGGATTCTAACCCATGGGTGGGTTCGAACCCTGGTAGAGTCAAACCAATGACGTAAAAGTTTATTCTTGTCACTTCCTAGCCAGGCGCTCAGCATTATTAGGAAAGGGCATGGACTGGTTGGCTCGGTGTCAAGATGTTTGTTTGTTTGTTGTTGTTTTGCGTCCTAGCAACATCTAAGGTCATATCATGACGGGTACCGACTTGTGACAGTGCACACTCATGGTGACTTTATAGGGCTGCCCCACTGGAAGAGTAAGCCGCCAGCACCATGACCTGATATCCCACTCAGTCACATTATCCTGACACTGAGCCAATCAGTCCTTGTCCTATCCTAATAATGCCAAGCGCCAGGCTTGGAAGCAACAAGTATCAATTTTCAAGTCATTGGTTTGACTCGACCAGGTTTCGAACCCATGATCTACTAACACTGGAGACAGAATCTCTAACTCATTCGGCCATCCCGTCTGGCCTTGGTGTCAAGATAATGTGATTGTGGGATATCAGGATATGGTGCTGGTGGCCTGGTCTCCCCGTCGGGCAGCACTACAAAGTCGCCATCCGTCCGCACTGTCACAAGTCGGTACCCATCCTGATATGACCTTAGATGTTGCCAGAATGTAAAACTCCACTAACCAACCAACCATTTTCGTTTTTTTCTTGTATACATACACTTATACTCTTACAAAAATTATTTTAAAGCTGCAATCAATTTGGTTTTCCTTTTCTTCTACTACTACTACTACTACTACTACTTGTTTCCGATTTAATGGAACCCACAGGGGTGCACAGAGGAAATAATATTCACCCCATCACTTCTGCCCGCTTCTTTGTTCGTTTTAATTGCCATTGTTTTAATATTTAATAGCATTTTCAGATAATATGTCTGAAGAAGTCCGATAAATAATAATATTATTAAAATATACCGTCGGGAAATTTTCCTTCTAATTTTCGACTTTGTTGAATTCAGAGAAGTGCAAAAACAACAATTTATTTCCACATTCCATTTTCAGATAATACAGGTCACGAAGTACGGTGGTTTTCATATTCAATTAGCATTTTCTATATATACTATACTTCATTGCTCACTATTGAAGTAGACTCTGAAATTGTTTGTATTGTTTTTTTTTCTCGTGTAGACCCAAATACTCGGCCGTGTGTTCCGTTGTCAGCGTAGTTTCCCGCCCCATCATGTCGTGTGTGCCGAATGTACAATATCCGATTTAAAAATTAATGACTGTAAAAACTCTGCACTTGGAACAGCTCCAACTGAATCACCCACACCCCTTCCAAGGACATACAACCGCCAGGGAGCCAATGGTGCCTGTCGAGTTAGGATGTTGAATATAAATGGGAAGCATGTGGTCTGGTACACATTTATGGTGGTTCCTGGTTTCAACAAAAAGTTGTGTTGTGTTATTGTAATCTTGTGCCATAGCAACATCTCAGGTCATATTTGGACAGGTACTGAATGCCAGGCAAGGCAAGGCTTGTTTGTTTGCTGCGGTTGTGCATCCTGGCAACATCTAAGGTCATATCAGGACTGGTACCGACTTGTGACAGTGCACACTCATGACGACTTTATAGTGCTGGCCCACTTGGAGACCAGGCTGCTGGAACCATCATCCGATTTCCCACTTAGTCACATTATCCTGATACTGAGCTAATTAGACATTCAGACATGTTTTATTGTATTTAGGGTGTGTGTGATTTTATATTTTAAAATCATCTCAATTGAGTATGTCTACTATGGATATACTCAAGCAGGTGCGCTTTTTTACATTTCTATACAATAAACCCCTCCATATATATGTTGGCTGCAAGGAGTGCAAGGACGCGATAGACAGGTGACCTGAGGACACAGAGGTCACGGCCCTCTTCAGTGTCAGCTCTTGTTTGCTGGCTGATAATGATCTGGATCAAACTGTACACAGCTGGTTCTGTGCCCCCCCACACAACTGCTTCTTACAGACTGGGCATATAAATCTAAGGAAGCTGGTTAAGAAGTGAGTGGTTGTGGTTTTATGTTGAAGACATCTACGGTCACATCAAGATGATCAAATAAATTTAACGGAGCACCCTCACCAGCTAGTAGCAGGAACCATTCATTCTAATGCGTTGTGAAATAAAGACATAATATGACATATTTACATGGTGCAATAATATTAGATGGTGATTAGTATTAACTTGTAACTGTCCAAACTTATGGGGCCTTTATAGTGCTACCCCACTGGGGTACCATGTTGCCGACAGCGTGATTTGATATGCCACTCAGTCACGATTTCCTGACACTGACCCAGCCAGTCCTTGTCCTGTCTTTGAAATACCAGTGTCAAGCAAGATAGAGTAGAGACATGTATCGATTTCATAGGTCCTCGCTTTGACATAGCTGGGAATTGAACCCATAAGGGAATTCAGCGTCCTACCCACTCAGCTGCCCCCTCTGGTATTTTAGTGAATTGAACTAACGATCTATATATTTACGCATGTCACTTGGACGTGGTATCAAGATTTAAAGCTTTCAGAGCTGGTGGGGTTGGGCTGATATATCTGACCTACTTACCTATATCAACATGTGTAGGCCTACAGTACAGTAAATACCTTTCCCAACACATTTGTTGTTGACCTTGTAGTCGCAATTTTGTTCTCCCCTCCCCAAATGTATCGACCTATATCTGTCAAAGGATGCAGCAGCTATGTTCAGGGAATTGTGACGTTTTCTACAGTCAAGACTATGTTTACTTTATTGAGTGTATTTTCTAATTTAAAAAAATATATATATACAGTATATGTCCCAATAGAAGCACGCTACCCAATAGAAGCACACACCCCATTTCAAGATTGAAAGCATGCACAAATTTACGATCATATTCAGGCTGGATGCACATAAAATAAGACAATCCCACTTTATATCAGAGTCACGACAAAAACAAATCAAAATTTATGATCATATTCAGACTGAATGCACATAAAATAAGACAATCCCACTTTATTTCAGAGGCACGGCAAAAACAAATCCATGAAATTCTTTAACTTTGAATAGACGCGCATCCATGTGTCTGCACTCGCACAGTGTGTGTCTATTGGGACATATACAGTATATATATATTTATCAAATGTAACTACGATCTGGTTATCCGAAGAAATTCTTGTTAATTAAAGCCGGTTACTGAGTATTGTAAATATTGCCATCAATTGTTTTTGCTGCCTTTCTTTTGTTTTAAGGAACGGCAGACAAATCCATATAGTTCAAGCAAACGAGCACAGACTGAACATAAATATTCCACAACCAGACAAAACCTCTTCAGATAGGCGATAAAGTGAAAGGCTTCAATCAATTTCATCCATTATAAAATTAATCATTTGCTGAACAACTTTATTAATTCAACAAGTACCTATCTATGTAGACAGATCACTGACCGGTTACTGTTTTCACTGTGGATTTTCCTTTATGATTTATAAACTGTATATATATATATATAATATATATATTGACAAGTTTTAAATAGTGCATATGTCCTACACTGACTTCAGGCGATGAGCCACATAGACAGCTAGGCGTGGATAGGGTGATTGCATCAGGGAGCCTAGGGAGTGTAACGGTTGGCACCCTAGCCCTGGCATGGCAAGCAGTGTGCGTTCGAATTCTGCTTATGTGCAATATTTCCAATTTTCATCACCACCACGACAATAGCTTTGAATTCCAAATGCTCAGCAGTGTGTGTGTCTTGAATTTCCGCCTGGTAAACTTGAGTGTCCTCCCATGATGTTCTGTCATTGAATATCTGGTTATACAAGAAGTGACTGATTGCCAGCTGGCATTTGCTTAGGAGAGCATTAAGCATTCATCAGTACACCACGAAAGCATTAGCTGAACCTGTGGATATTCACGCTCACTGTACTGGCGTCGTGACCATAGTGATGACTATCTGGTTCAAAGTCCTAGATGCATGATGGTGTGGTTGTAATGTCAAATCACTCTCTGACGCAATGACAGCCGCATTAAATTCAGCAACAAGTGTGAAAGATTGCAATGCAGATCTAATGCTGGTCCACTGCTCAGATGTCTAAGATCCTGTTTGGAGCAAGTGGTCCTTAAAACATGTGCCGCGATCTACAATAAATATTAATAAGCGTGCTGCTTTGGGACAACCGTTCTATATGTATGTGTGTGTATATGGCTATTTAAATCCCAGTCATAAAATTAAACTAAGCATCAGATAACAGACATCAATTACTTCTTTTTTTAATTTGTGTATTTATTTAAGCACGGATTTGGCTAAATATAAGGGCAGCTAGAAACTAGATAATCTATGCAAATAAGCCGAGATATTTGTTGTTCCCAGAGCTGAAAAATGATGTCAGGCGTGTGTGGGGGGTGGTCCTTTAGTTATTTTTGATGTACCTAGCTTTTTTTTTTACTAAATGTATTTTATTCAGTGAATAATGTCTTTTGGCAGCACTAGAGCACTGGTCTTTCGGGCGTTCATTACAATTTGTTGGTACATAAATGACAATATTACTTGCAATAACAACCACATGAAAATCCTGTTCGATAATAGAAGCATAATATAAATTAAATTGACTATTAGTTGTGATAGTAACTGCATATAGTTCCAGTTCAACATATATGTATTATGCACTTGGTGAGCATGCATCACATGGTATTGCCTGATTCTAGAATTGTCTTTAAACACTTCTTTCTTCCTTTGCTTTCTCTCTTCTTTTTTCTAAAAGATGTAAAATATCTCCAATACACATATATATATTACATTGTAAATATGCAAATCAGTGGATCCAATCACCAATACCAAATGCCAGAAACCTGCCCATTTTTTAATCCCATCACAAGTGTTCCGTATTGTGTGGCCTAATGATGGGATCGGAAGTCTGAGATTGCAGTGGGGACTTACATCAGACATGTTTTATGTCAATTTAAAGGAAAATGTTATGTAATAGGTTTTGAAAGGTGGGATAGGGGTGGGAAGGGGATCAGCGTGCAGGGCTGTGTAGTGCATTTGAGAACATTTATATATGTATGTACAACGGTCAGGGCAAGGATGGCCCTTAGAATACCTATAACTGTGTAGGGGTCTGGCAAGCCTGTTGTATTTTCATTAAGTTTATAAATTCAAGGAGACATGCACACCACCTCACACACACACCTTTACGTGCACACGACCTCACACACAGCTTTACAGGAACTCCACCTCACACACACCTTTACATGCACACCACCTCACACACACACCTTTACATGCACACCACCTCACACACACACCTTTACATGCACATCACCTCACACACACACACCTTTACATGCACACCACCTCACACACACCTTTACATGCACCCCACCTCCTCACTGGAAGTTTATTCCATAATGTGCCACCTCTGTAAATCGGTGCTTTAGTCAGCTTGTTTGTTAGTGGCTTGGGTATTTTTAGAAGTGTAGCAACGCTCTGTCTGGTTACTCTGTTTGTATGGTCAACATATTGTTCATCATTGGATCTTTTATACATGAGAGTGAGGAGATGTGTGTCCCTCCTTTGGCTAAGGTAGCTGACTTGTGCTTTAGCATGCATATCCTTTACAGACAGGTTTTTTCCTCTGTAGACAGTTCTAAATGCCCTGTTTTGAATCCTCTGTAATTTGTTTTCTTGTTGTTTTGTCAGCAGTCCATATATTAAATCATTGTAGTCAATTATTGGAAGAATAGTGGCTTTATATAGTAAGAGGGCTGTATTCTCGCTCGTGTAGTACCTAATTTTTCTGAAAGTTGTCATTTTTATGGCTATCGTTTGATTAAGTCTTGAGAGTTCTCGATTACCATTTAGTGTAGAATCGAGTTTGGTCCCTAAATATTTGTATGTGTCTACCTCATTCAATACGGCATCACCCAAATGTAAATTGATAGGTTGTGCTACTGATTGGGTAGGCTATTATTATTAATAGCCTATTATTACTAATAGTAATAGCTTACCCAATCAGTATTAGCCTGTATCAGGATGGCTCCTGCACCTCGTATGATCACGAACCAAAGTACTGATGGGGCTCACCGTGACTTAACTTTGATGGTTGTGTGAGTAGTGTTTCCAGTTAACTCAATGTTCCCTGAACTTGTCACAAATGTTGACACCTTGCAGAACTTTGCGAGTCGTGCTGTCCTGGAATGTCTCGGGTCGTGTCTCAACAATAAGTACTCGGAGGGCTATCCTGGCGCCAGGTAACTAGGATTGTGAGTGAGTGGATGGATGAGTGAGTGAGTGAGTGAGTGAGTGGGAGTTTTAAATATATATATTATTATAGTTGCATAGTCCGATGGTTTTCAGTTTAAGTCAAATTTTGAAATAAATATATTAGGTTGATTGTTATCATCTACCATACTTTAGTTTGAAGTATCCTTTATTTTAAATCACTAACTTTGGATATCTGAAGTGAAAACATGCTAAATTAATTTTGGCAAGCACAACAAAAGTCTGACCACTAATAGGTTCTATTAAATTGGCGTAATATCTCCTGTACAGCAAAATATGTTCAATAAATGGGTACCTCGGTACGCCTACCCAAGTTGGATATAGCTTCTAAATTTGTATGATTTCATCGAACTATATAGCTTTAACTTCGGGGTTATGATATTTAAGTTGTGAAATAAATGTGAAGACCTACTTCACCTTGAAAGTTGAAGATAATTTGTGGTTTCCTAAATAACGTTAAATTACTACCATTCGCTGTTTTTCTCTCCCCACCTCCCTTGATCCCTCCTTCCCTCCTTCCTTCCTCCCTCCCTCCACCCCTCCCTCCCTCCACCCCTCGATTCCTTCCTTTTCTCCCGCCATCATTGTGTATGGTAGCAGTTAACCACAGAGGACATAGCCAAACTGAGTCATGTTGCTAAGGTAACAACATTAATTGTCATGAGTGTTACTTGGTAATTACATCACTGTGGTGCTTTCAAGAGTTGGTTGACGAGAAACTGAAGCTAACACATTGACTCTCATCAGCTTTAGTGGAGCTACATTGGTGACCGCTAAGGTTTATGATGAATGAATTACTTGTCGGGTAGAAAACAAGTTATGGTTGTTGTTTATTTGGGGTCTACCTAGTGTGGGAGCGGGTGGCTAAGACGGACGCTCAAACTTCTGCGTACTCTCTGCCCTCTGGTCATAAGCCGTGTTCACACGGGCAAAATGTGAGGCGAATCAGACAAATCGAATCAGGTGAGGCGAATTAGCGGCCCGTTCACACGGGCAGTACTTGGGCCAGAAATCGAAATCTGCGCATGAGCAAGTCCAGACTAACCAGCGCCAGTTTGGGTTTGTCGACGTCGGCCGAGAGAGTGTGGGTTCGACCTAGATATCTATGGATTGAATCGTATTGGTTTGGAACGGTCAAAACTTCTGCTGGGCAGTGAAACCCTAAAAATAAATGATGAAAAAAATATCTGTGCCGTGATAGCGGTTTCATTAATTAAATTATATAATATGCGCTTTTGATCGACCGGAAAGTCAACAAACTAAGGTCGACTGCGCATGCGTGTGAGGTGCTTAATCCGCCTCAGTTGCGTCCACACGGGCAAATTAAATCGAATCACAGAAATCGCCTCACGTAAACTACCTCGAGAGGTGGTTTACAGAATGCGCATCACAGGAATCGAATCAGCCTTAATCCGCCTCAGACACCCGTTCACACGGGAAATGTAACCCGAACTATACAAGTCGATTTCTACGAATCGATTTACATCGCCCGTGTGAACACGGCTAAAGACAAGTTGTTTATTGGAGTTGTCGGCTGCTGTACACACGTGTGTCATCATTCCTGGACTGGTAAAATGTCTGGTGGCGCCGGCTTGTGGTTTATCCCGGGACAACATTTTCATGACGGTAGATGATTGGTTGGTTGTTTGAATTTTACATCCTGGCAACATCTACGGTCATGTCAGGACGGGTACCGGCTTCTAACAGTGTGCACTGATGGCAACTTTATAGTGCTGCCCCACTGGGTAATCAGGCCACTGACACCATGAGCCAATATCCCACTCAGTCACATTATCCTGACACTGAACTAACCAGTAGTGGCAGATGTACCAATGTGTGGTATGAATGTGAGTTTGCAATTTGCCAGTGAATTTTAACCTTGAAGTAAATGTATGTTCGGTGACAGTCTAACTGACTAACCTCAATGGGTGTGTGTGTGGATTTAGGGGTGTGTGGTGGGGTGTAGGGGTGAGTGGGTATGGTGTGGTGGATGTGGTTGGGGTGTAGGTGTGTATGGTGGGTGGGTGGTGGGGGCGTATGTTTGTGTGGTGGGTGTGTTGTGCAGGTGTAGGGGTGTGGTGAGGATTTTGGTGTGTGTGGTGGGGATGTAGGGGTGGGTGGTGGGGTGTATGGGTGTGGTGGGGGATTAGGGATCTGGTGGGGGGTAGGTGTGTGGTGGGGGTTGACGGTGTGTGTGGTGGGGGGTAGGGGTGACTTGCAGAGCAGCACCTCACAATCTTTATCATCCCTAAACCCCCACCACACACCTACACACCCTACACCCCACAACACACACCTACACCCCACAACACACACCTACACCCCACCACACACACATACCACACACCTACACCACCACCACATCCCTAAACCCCCACCACACACTTACACCCCCACAACATACCTACACCCCCAACACACACCTAAACCCTCACCACACACCTACACCCCCACCACACACCTACACCCCCAACACACACATACCTACACCCCCACCACCCACAGACACCACCAGAACACACACACACCTACACCCTTCTATTCAACCATGATGGCCGACTTGGACCGGGAACGGGTGCTGCACAAAGTGTATAGCGAGAGAAATGGCTCATGAAAGGTCCCCATTATTGTATATGTCCCAAAAGACGCAGACTGCGCTAGTGCAGACACATGGATGCACGAGTGCAGACACATGGATGCGCGTCTATTCAAAGTTAAATAATTTCATGTATTTGTTTTTGTTGTGCCTTTGAAATAAAGTTGGATTGTCTTATTTTATGTGCATTCAGTCTGAATATGATCGTAAATTTGTGCTTGCTTTCAATCTTGAAATGGGGGGGTGCTTCTGTTGGATAGCAAGCTTCTATTGGGACATATGGCCGTAGCAAGCTTCTATTGGGACATATGAGCCTGTCTCAAAAGGTGCTATGTAGGGATGATTTGATCATGATAACCCTTTTTTCTTCTTTTAAAACAAAAATTTCCCTTTTCTCCTGTGATCTTAATAACTGGAACTGACTTCATTTTGTATGTGTCATAATGTAGTGTTATATTAGAAAATAGTTAAATAACCTGTGACTTTGTGTCGGCCTGTGTATATAATTAAGGGAATGCTGCCCTGCAGATGTGGTGATGTAATCAAATAAACTTCCTTGTATTCAATGATCTGGGTATGAACTAGTTGTTTTGTTTGAGACCTTTGTCAGTTGAATTTTGAAACAGCAACTTGCTGTTATGTATGCCTTTTGTGCTTTTAAAACTATACTGCGATACACACTTCTAGTGAGCGTTTATCGGGGCACAAACTGACCATAATGGTCCATGTTGAATGACTTTTAGGCAAGAACAAATTATTTCTAATTCTTACTTTCATCTTCCGAATACCGGAAGTTAAGTATCCGGGGATAACTCAATCACGCGCAGACCGAATGTAGTCTAACCGTACGTACCTTCGAATTGGTAGATTATGTCAACTTACAAGTAAGGCTAGTACATAGATGAATTTATCCAGATTTTGGATCTGCCCGATTTTTTCCGGATATGATATATAAAAATTGCGGCTGTTCCAAGTTTTGCACAAACCACCCGTCACTTTAGAAGTCCCAAAAATTCATTAAATATTTGTCAGATTATTTTTGGTCATACTGTTATTTTCCCCGCGCTCATTATTATTTTTATTATTATTAATGTTTTATTTTAGTCAGTAAGACTCAGAAGCGAGCCTCCCTGTTCGAGGACCTTGCCTGCACTCTTGCCCTCTCCGCAGGTACTATGGCGGCACCGAATGCGTGGATAAGATTGAGAACCTGTGCCGTGACCGTGCGCTGCAGTGTTTCCGCCTCGACCCGGCCAAGTGGGGCGTGAACGTGCAGCCCTACTCCGGGTCGCCCGCCAACTTCGCCGTCTACACGGGGCTGCTGAGGCCACATGACCGCGTCATGGGCCTCGACCTCCCCCACGGCGGCCAGTGAGTGCACCGTTATCTTTGACATTGTCTTCTCATTATATATATTTATGAATGTAAATGTATATGCATATGTGTATACATATATTGTGGAGGGTAAATGCATTTTATTCATATATACCTTTTGTCAGTGCCGTCTTCCGATCCTAAGTTGTACAGATATATATGTATTTACACTAAATTTACATGATTTACATAGTAAGTTTTATATGGTAAATTGAAGTATGAAGTAAATTCTGAAAATAAAGTGTGCACAATGCAATAAGTAATGAGTATTGCTATGAGTAATAATGAGTTTAAAAAAAACTATATATATATATATGTGTGTTGGAAAATTTAGATTTAGCTTTTACTCATCTGACGTTTGAACTCATGAGGTCCTGCACAAGTGGGCGCTCTGTTCATTCAGCTAACCCTTCCTGTTTTAATTTAATAGTGACCGTTACTTGTTTATATTGATCACCTATTGACTGTTACGTCCGTGTTTGAAACTGAATAGTTTAATTATACCATGGCCGTAGCTGGGGGTGGGGGGCACAACGTTTGTGCTCCCCGCCCCTCCCCAAACACCTAAAAAAAAAAAACACCCACTGTGTAGGCCCCCTACCTTCCGAAAATGTCAGAGCCTGTTGATTAAGAATGTTCCTCGGGGGTAGAGGGGGGGGGGGGGTGTCGGCATGCCTCCGATCGCCCCCTTTAGTGTGTCACGCCTTTGACACTCCTAGAATGAGTTTAAAGTATAGGTTCTATAGTGCTGTATAGGGTTGGGAGTAACGCCAACCCGAACTTCCACCAGTAAGCTGCAGCTGCGAGCCGGCGTGCTGGGTTTTAGTTTCAGTTCTTCCTGAGACCCCAACAGAACTCGCAACACCCGTACAGAATGACGTCACACACTCAGGAGCGTGTAAAGTCGCCATGAGTGCACACTGTCACAAGTTTGTACCCGTCCTGATATGACCTTAGCTGTTGCCAGGACGTAAAACTCCAACAACCACCCAACCCGTGTAAGCTGGTACTGGGCCTCGACTTCAGTCGTTACTAGGGGACCTGCGGCTCTCTGAATGCCCGTAATACACCATAGTGGTAATACAAATGTTGAATGCGTTTATCTTATCAACTGTCCGTTTGAATATTCATGCCCTATATGACGTCATTCACATACGCCTTATTACTAATGATATTCAGCATTGATGATGTATAATATGATGAAGGAAGCTAGGTTGTGTTTGTAAGGTTTCCATCAGACGATTCCAAACAGTTTTAGTGACCTTCAATGTAAGACTGTTCATTTGATTGTGTTTCCTGTTCCTTCAGCTTGACCCACGGGTTCATGACTGACTCTAAGCGAATCTCGGCCACCTCAATCTACTTCGAATCCATGCCTTACCGGCTAGACGTAAGTAATCTTCAGTGCTGCCGCTACAGGCCCCCGTTCCCTCGAGTTGGTTAGGTTCGTGATTCCGGGAAGTGTTGGTGACTGATGGTGGGGTGGGGGTTTCAAGTGACGGGAGGAGTTCCATATGCATATAGAGGTGGTCCAAAATGATGCAAGAACCATGTTACAATCTGAAATAATCATATTACTTTCCCAAATTTTCATTGGTTCCCTTTCTTTAAATAGTGTGTTGTGGTGGGTGGACCCCCCGCCCTGGTCATGGGCCCGAGGTACACAATCTGGGACCTATTATTGGTCCTACTAGTATGTGGAAACAGCCAATCGATTCACAAACAGTTGGGGAATTCCTCGACCACAATCTATGGTAAACAACAGCTGAGATGATTATCAATTGTTAACTACTCCCAAACTTCTGTGGTGCTATCTGGTGGTGGTATCGTCGGGGATGGTGGACAGCTGTCAGTTGAAATTAACATCAGGGCTCTGCTCATGATGAGCCAACATGTGGTTGTCTACCAATATCTACAATTCAATGGTTACTCTAACTCACATCTCAGTTCGATATAGAGATCCTTCGAGTGTCTTTATGGTTTCTTAAAATTTAATGTTCAAAATTCATTTTGGGTTGAAAAACTAAGTAGTTTTGGGATGCCGTAATTGGTCCAGAAAGTAAACGTCCCGGTTTGCTCGGTATCCAGATGTGACTGAGTGGGATATCGGGTCATGGTGATAGGGCCTGGTCTTCCAGTAGGGCAGTACTATAAAGTTACCACGAGTGCACACTCTGACTGGTCATATGATACCAGATGCTTACTAATTTAACTATTGCAAATAATAAGCTGTACTACTAAGCGAATTAAATTAATTATTACACATTTCATTTTGTTGCAAGATATACTTGTATGGTCTCGGTGGATATTGGCAATTTGTTATTATATTCAAAGTTTTGAGTTAATTATATTTTGCTCTGTCAGTAAAAAATAAGGATCAATCCTAGAACAAAGACAAAGTCGTGTGAGACACCATATGCTGTATATTATACCAGATGCTCAGTCATTTATTGTTGTATTCTCTTAGGATCTATTAACATATATTATTATGGAATTGACACGCTGTCATTGGATGAAATGACTTTAGCTACACAGCGTATAGTCTCCACCGCGAGGTCATAGTTCAGTTAATGCCTGGCACAGACCAAATACTTTCGATAATTGGCACGTCAACTCACTTAGTGCTGGACTTTACTAGGATAGGTCAAGGACTGGTTAGCTCAGTGTCAGGATAATGTGACTAAATAATATATACCATATAAGATTTTATGTCATTGCGACGTCAGGTTTTGCGGGCATTTTCTGTACAACAGTTGTGTATTTTAATGTATGTCAATAGAGGAATGTTTGTATCTGTTTTAGAGATAATTTTGTTATTTTTGGGGTAGAGTGAGGAGTTATTAGTTAATAGTGTAGCCATTAATACAAACCGAATATAAGAGTACTGTTACTGGTATAAAGCAGTGTAGCTCACTTCTGGAGCTCGTTGAGGCTGATGCTGGGCAATGGTTGGAAGCAGGTAAACGCCTCCTTTTTGGGTATGATGTGAACAGGTGTGTTTATTTGCTTGGAGCACTCCGCCATCACGCAGGGAGAAGCCGGCTTGAACAGCCTTGGCGATGCGCTGATGCCGGGCAGGGGGGTGTACTTATTCAGCAACACCTGGGTAGCGGCCTTGTCCTTGTCTGCATTCAGGCACCGCTGAAATGACAGAATGACTGGCGCCACCTGGTGGGCGGGCTGGACAGGCCTGCCCGCCGTGTCTGGGGAGGGGACCGGGCCGGGGGGACTGGTCCCCGTGCCTGCAACACCCTGGAACAGTTCACGCTTGGCTGAGCGAGATTTCGCCTCCATCTTTGGGGTTGGGGTGGACGGCTCTTCTTGGCTCTTGGTGTTCTTCGGTTGGACGGGCAGGCTGGCTTCCGGTCTAATTAAGTGTCCGGCTGTCCTCTGGTCCGCCACTGCTGCTGCCAGGACAGTGTCATTCCCCGAAGTGTATTTTGTTCTACAATGAAGAGTTGAGTCGTTAAATTCAAATATGGATAGTGTACGTTATCAGTGCTTAGTACTTAAATTAGTGCTTGTTTTGCAATAAATGATTCAACCGTTAAATTCCGATCTTCAAATATATGCACTTAAAGGCCCTGTCACATTACGGCGTATGGCGGGAGCGTATTGAAAACCTACGTAGGTCCTGCGCGTGCCGGCCTATGATGACATTTGGTGACCTTTCGGGTGGTTTTGAGCGTATGTGGAACCTACGAGGTGCGTATGGGAGCGTGCTGTGACATTTTTTGACAGTATGGGCCATACGCCCTCATAGGTCGAGTTCTTTTTAGCATGCACAAAAAAATTTGGACGGACGGATTTATGAAAGCGTATGGCGGCGTATGCCTCATACGCTTCACATAAGCCGGCATCTGGCGGCGTATGAGTAGAATATGCGTAGCGTATGAGTAGCGTATACAGCGTATATGACGTAACGCGCCTCTGCCACCATACGCTCCCGCAAAAAAAACCTAATGTGACAGCCCCTTTATGCGGCATGCACAAATCACGTCATGCCTCCATGTCATATGTAGTTGTTTATTTAAATTTTTTAAATAAGAGCCTTTGCATATCCTCCCCTAAAATTACTTGTTTTGAAGAAGACACACACACACAAACAAACAAACAAACAAACATAAACACATAAAGCAGCAGCCTTAAATGCCGGAAAATATTATTGTCCCCTCTGGGTTTTGGGTTTTGGGGCGTTATATCATAGTGACATCTAAGGTCATATCAGGACGGGTATCGGCTTGTGGCGACTTTATAGTGCCGCTCCACTGAGAGACCAGTGACTTATAAAATTGATACTTGTTGCTCCTTAGCCTGGCGCTCAGCATTATTAGAATATGGCATGGACAGGTTTGCTCAGTATCAAGATAATGTGATATATGGTCATGGTGTCAGTGATGGAGTCTCCCAGTGGGGAAGCACTATAAGAGTCCCCATGAACACGCATTTTTATGTATAACCCCTTTCAATACCTGCACTGTGCCTTGGAACGTTTCATTCTGGCCATTTTGCTTTTGAAAACTCCCTGTATGACCTGATGAACCCCTATTGATGTTTGTTTGCAAATACATACCACTGATTGGTAAATGGACCAATTTAATTTTCCATCCCATGAGACCAGCAGTTTAGTTTAGTTTTTTTGCTTTTTTTTGTTCCACAATATGGTCAACTTTACACATTGATAGAATGTTATCTAGGATTGTTCAAACCCGACAATAAAAAAGCACATTTCAATTTGACTAGGCTTTTGGACATATAGGGCAGACATAGACCTTTTGTTGCTGGGGCTGATCTCCTGCTTCATGTGCCCTGGGGTGGTGCTGGGCCTGGCCTGCTGGGCCGTGGAGGGTCCGGGGTCTGGGGTCCGGCTTGAGCTGTGCTTCTGCTTTTTGAGAACTGCAGTGTGGCTGCGGACAAGATGTCGCTTCGCACTGTCCGACGGGTCCATCTTGCCATGTCTCCGGCCAGGTAGACAATCTATAAAATAGTGACTAGTTTTAATTTGTCTTTTTTTTGGTCAATATTTGATTGATAAGTGAAAATATTATTTATTCAGCACTGGGGATATAATAGTTCTATGATTCCAGAAAATTGTGGATTAATATGGTGTACTTACATGTTTAATGTAATGGTTAGGGTAGTGCCCATTATAGGTAGCAATATATGGGTCACTCTCCTGAAAACTGGTCAGCATGGGATGGGATTTTAAAACGTCAATCAAAAAACGTCCTACTTATTTTTTTCCTTATACTTTTCATATTCCTGTTCTCATTTGATGTAAGAAATAAGGGAAATAAAATAAACCGTGTGCAACTTTGGTCTTTTTAGTTATGAAATGTTTTTGTACCAAAAAAACTACATTTTACAGTCAGCCATTTGTAACATGACATATGGGACATAGTTGGATCCTTACTAACATCTTGTATTGCATTGATATGTCAAACAAAACAGTTCCCAAATCAAAAGGAAGTATTTATGTATGCATGCTTAAATTAAAAAATTTATTATTTTGATGTCTTCAGAAATAACATTACAAATTTCCATCACAGATGTAACCAGTGGTGTCTGGATGCCATACAAATATTGTACACTAATTATTCAATGAATAAAGCATGGCTGGGAATTACTTCTTTAAAAAAAATCAATATAAGCACTACATATTTCTGTATATGATTAATATGCTCCTCAGTATGACATTATTTAATTCTGCTTAGATTTTTATTAAGCAGACTGTGTGGTCTGAGCAACACATGTGTTACTGCCATATGACATAGCTTAATCACAGGCTACACCTTTATTTTTTATCTCATCAATTTAGAGTTTACATGAATGTAAAGGGGACATTTCCAGCTTTCATTTGCAAACAAAAAATGTTAAAAATCCAAATATTAAATTTTAAAGGGACCAGCTATAGCTCGCTGGGACACTGCGCGTACTCCGACAAATGCTCTCCAAGCACAACTTTGTTTAGTTTTTATGTTTAAATGAACCAAGTATGTGTGGGGAGAGTAGGGGACCCACTTCACCACCAGAAGTGGGTCAGTTCTGAGGCTGGGAATAGCTGGCAGCTGTTGTTTTAAAAATGGCTGGGTGAGTGGAGATAAGGGAGAGTAAAACTGGGGTATTTTCAATCTTCTTTAGAGTAGTTCAATCGGGAAATATATTTGTGTAATGTAAAATATATGTTAGTACAATTACATTGAGAAACAGATATAGATGAAAAACATTTTTTTGTTGATGAATGTAAAAAAGGTTCTGCTGTGGATGGGGTTTGAACCCACATCACCAAACAACTTCAGATTACAAGTCCAACACTCTAACCACTAGGCCACAGAGACGACACATAATTAGTAGTCTCACTTCAGGCTATTTGTGTATATAAAATGTATGTATGTATGTATGTATGTATGTATGCATGTATGTATGTATGCATGTATGTATGCATTTATGTATGTATGCATGCATGCATGCAGGTAGGTAGGTAGGTAGGTACGTATGTATGCACGCACGCACATGTGTTCGAGTTAGAGCGTCCGTCTCCCGTGTTGGTAGATCGTGGGGTTGTGAGTTTGAATCCTGGTCGAGTCAAACCAATGACTTTAATATTGATACTTGTTGCTTCCTAGTCTGGCGCTTGGCATTATTAGGATCGGACAAGGACTGGTTGGCTCAGTGTCAGGATAATGTGACTGAGTGGGATATCAGGTCATGGTGCTGATGGCCTGGTATTCCAGTGGGGCAGCACGATAAAGTTGCCATGAGTGCACACTGTCACAAGTCGGTACCTGTCCTGATATGACCTTAGATGTTGCTAGCATGCACACACACACACACACGTGCGTGCGTGTGTGCGTACATACGTGCGTACGTACCTGCCTGCGTGCGTATGCATGCACGCACGCACACACGCATGCACGCACGCATGCACGCACGCACATACATGCACACACGCATACATACATACATACATATGTACGTACGTACATACATACATATGTACGTACATACATACATATGTACGTACATACATACATACATACATACATACCTTTTATATGTGACGTCCTATACACAAATAGCCTGAAGTGAGACTACTAATTATGTGTCGTCTCTGTGGCCTAGTGGTTAGAGTGTTGGACTTGTAATCTGAAGTTGTTTGGTGGTGTGGGTTCAAACCCCATCCACAGCAGAACCTTTTTTACATTCATCAACAAAAAAAACGTTTTTCATCTATATCTGTTTCTCATCGAATTATGCAATGTAATTGTACTAACATATATTTTATATTATGCAAATATATTTCCTCATTGCACTACTCTAAAGAAGATTGAAAATACCTCAGTATTACCCTCCCTTCTCTCCACTCAACCAGTCAATGGCACAACAATCTAGGTCACTCTCCTGCACACCACCAAGTGGAAAAGTTCAGTACTAAGCATGTACCACCCCTGTGGCACACATCTGAACTATTCTGAGTTCGTTTGTTTTCCCGGCGACGAATATCTCCTCCCTTTAACTCTTCATGTGACACTTCTGGCCAGTTTTCAGGACAGTGACCCATATCTAAACTGATACCCCAAATAAATATTATGTTGCGGTCTTAGCCAAATTTAATGTTGCTGTCTGCTTCTTATTTTTAATTTTAATTTAATATTTTGTAGGGACCAAATGTGAACAATATGAAAAAGTATATAGGGCTACCTATAGATATAGTTTTTTCCCCTGATATGTTGTTTCATGGTATGTTATGTCTTTTCTATAATCGAAAGACAATTCCACACATGCAAATTTATACTATTCTCGTGGGTGGAGATTCAAAATGGGTCGAAATCGAAGCCCCCCTCCCCCTCCATCCTGAGGTGTCAAACGGTGCCTTACACAATATAGAAGCAAGAGTGGTAACTAGGACGCAACCTAAATGTTCTGAGACCTAATTCATCGAGAAACAGTTGTCTTAGCGAAATTGGCGTGCCAACTTTATTGATCTCAGACTAAACTCATATGTATGTGTAATGTACGGCTCCATATTCAGCTATAGTTTCCATCTATGTGACCATGACATGGTACGATCTACCATTTTTGGCGGGCTGTGACGTCATATGACGCCTACCACGCGTCCTATGATGGTAGATGGATAAACATTGACAGATACCAGAACGTAAATTTTTGTTTTTACTTACCTTTCTTGATTATTTTCCTACGTTTTCACGTATTCTTTAATTGGAAACAATAACTGAACGCTTGCTTTGAATTGTCACTGAAGTGGCTGGCAGCTGATACTATTTTTTGCCGCAGTTTGTTTTGTTAAATTGGTGATGTTTGATATCGCTCACTCCGCCTAGTAACGAGCAACTACTTCCGGTGCATTACCTAGTTACACGCTAAGCAACCTTTACGACATTGACGGTGGACCAATGTTCGGCCGATATGAGAATTGCTAACCTCATTATGTCTGTGGAAGCGTAACCACAACATAATATATATTATATTTCTATGATCTAATGTATTTAGATTGTTTTTACTTTTTGTTTTTGCTTCGTTCTTATTCATCTGGTTATATTATATTGGAAAAAGGTCATATCTGTTATTTTGGTTGCGAGCTCAGATAATCTATTAGTATTATCATTGGTTATATTCCTAATATGAATAAGCAACGCGTAGGACCGACCCCCGGCCCGGTGTAGCGGGAAATTGCAAACCCTGTAAATCGCAAACCCCCACTTGTGATTTCCTAGGAAATCGCAAACCCCCTAGATACAAAATTCACCCCGTACTGCTGCAGTAGGGGTGCAAACCAACCCTATGTAAAAGCTGTCGAAAAAACAGGTCAATGAATTGAGAGCCTAATTTCACAATCTAAGAAGCAATTCTTTACATATATCTTATTGATAGCCCGCTACCTTTGAGTTGAAAAATATAATAGTATATCTAGTTTAATAAGATTTAAAAGTGAAATCGATGGCGTTCTGTGGCCGCCATCTTGTCTTTTTGCATTCTCTCCCATTTCACCAAATCTGTGCCGATATAAGTAGCCATTTGATACTGGAGCCACAGTTTCTAGTTCAGGTTCCATACTAAACCTATTTTCGCCCGTATTTACACTATGTTGTCCTTCACCCGTGTACTACAAGTACCGGGTGAATCTTTTATCTACAAACCCCCATGCCATACAAATTGACCTGGTCCCCTAGCCTTGTGCGCAGTGAATAATGGAGAGGCATGAAATTAAAATTACTCAATTAATCCATCTCGTGAGGGATCCCCCTTATAGGAAAATAAATGTGGCAGCCTCTGTATGTGCAAAGTGACTGATAGTTTTGTAGGGAATTGGATATTTGTTAGTTCAAAGTGTTTAAAGAAGTTGTGCTGGCTTTTCTTAATGTTGTAGTTTAGTATCTTTGATGAAAATTGATCTGGTCCCTTATCCTTCTTGTGAGTGATCAATAGCAGTGAAAAAGGCCTTTGCTGTGACAGCATACATCAAAACTAATCAATTAATCCATATTGATCCTCCTTGAATCCATTTTATCCCCCAGATCTGGTAGAAGTTCAAAATTAAACATAGGCTTATAGCTGCCCTGCTTGTGGTGATAAATGCTACAAAGCATGGGGTGGGGTAGATAAAAGATTCACCCGGTACTTGTAGTACACGGGTGAAGATCAGCCTTATATAAATACGGGCGAAAATAGCGTTAGTATGGAACATCACCTAGAAACTGTGGCTCCAGTATCAAATGGCTACCCATGTAGGCACAGAGTTGGTGAAATGGGAGAGAATGCAAAAAGACAAGATGGCGGCCGCAGAACGCCGTCGATTTCACTTTTAAGTCTGATTAAACTAGCTATTATATTATATTTTTCAACTCAAAGGTAGCGGGCTCTCAATAATACATATGTAAAGAATAAATGTTGCTTCTTAGATTGTGAAATTAGGCTCTCAATTCTTTGACCCGCATTTTCGCCACCTTTTACATAGGGTTGGTTTGCACCCCTACTGCAGCAGTACAGGGTGAATCTTGTACCTATGGGGGGGGTGGATAAAGGAATCACCCGGTACTCGCAGTACGCGTGTATTACAAGTACCGGGTGAATCTTTTATCATGGGGGGGGGGGGGGGGGGGGGGTTGTGATTTCCTAGTAAATCGCAAACCCTGGGGTGTGCAATTTCCAGGGGTTTGCGATTTACTGCCACACCCGGTCGTATTCGGACGACCCGGGCGACTCTGATCACTATGGAATATCTGTAGGGAGGGACCAGTGGGTCGGTATGATTAAAAGTATTTTGAGCCTCCAGTAAATGGGGTGTGGGTGTGAACTATTTGTTATAAGATATGTGTGGGATAGGCCAATACACCAAGAGTTGCTCGAAATTGATTTTAAATTGTTGTATTGATGTCTTGTTTTTACTGTTTGCAGCCAAACACTGGTCTTATTGATCACGACAAACTATTTGAGCATGCTAAGCTATTCAGACCGCGCATGATCATCGCCGGGGCAAGTGCCTACTCCCGGCTCTACGACTATGCAAAGTTCAGAGAAGTATGTGCTAAAAAATACAACACCTCATATATTACGGCCAATATCGCGTTAGAAACACTAAATTTAAAAAGTAAGCGTTGTACAGTTTAGTCAATTCAATTCAATACTTTATTTCAGACTGGCCATTATGGCAGTTACATAAAACAATCCACAGTGGGTACATGTAAGAATAAATGTGAATAATATACAAATAGTAATATGAGCACTATAATACTAACCCCTATCCAAATGTAAGCCTACATACAGTAGTTTGTACCAATGCCTTCGTATGGCAGAGGTAAATTTGAGATTACTCTCTCCTATTTTCGCAAGTCTCTGTATTATAGCCTTTTCTGACTTGTCAAGTCCAGTAATAAATATTGAATATTAGCCTGGAAGGCTGTGACATCAGTATTGGCAAATAGCTGACTAGCACTATGATACCTAGGTAGACAGAGTAATGACCTCATAATGACATTCAATTTTTTAATGCTATAGTTCCACCAAATCTGAGCCGTTTACAAGGGAGTACAGGAAAGTCGTAAATAAATTTACCTAGACCGCTGTACGCATACAAAATTTCCTAATGAGTGGATTTCCCTGAGCATATAACTTACAACATTATTAATATTCATGTCATCTCTATGGTCATCAGTTATGCAGTTTACATTTCTGTACACCGCATTTTAGTTTACTTTTTATTTTCGTCCACCAGATTTGTGACGACCAGAAGGCGGTCCTGCTCGCCGACATGGCACACATCTCGGGCCTTGTTGCTGCTGACATCATCCCCAGCCCATTCGACTATGCGGATGTGGTAACGACTACAACGCACAAGACGCTCCGTGGGCCTCGCGCTGGCATGATCTTCTACCGCAAGGTGTCTACAGCTAGGAGAAATCACCATTTTGTGAGGGGTGGGGGGGGGGGGGTGAGCTGCAAGCACCGACTTTTGGTAGATCGGGCGATTTGAACCCACGGGTTCGAATTCTGGTGGAGTCAAACCAATGACTTAAAAATTTATACTTGTCGCTTCCTAGCCAGGCACTCAGCATTATTAGGACATAGCAAGGACTGGTTGGTCAGGAAAATGTGACAGATTGGGATATCAGGTCATGGTGCTGGCTGCCTGGTTTCCCAGTGGAGCAACACTGAAGTTGCCATGAGTGTGCCGTCACATGTCGATACCCGTCCCGATATGACCTTAGATGTTGCTAGGACGTAAAACTCTAACAACCAACCAGCCAACCAAAATGGTTGAATAATCCCTTTGCCACTGTTGCCATTTCCCCAGCCATTAGCACCGATTCTTTCGGCTTTATCATCGGTCCATGACTCGGCGCATAAGATAGAACATGAAATAGAATGTAGACAGTAATGGATGGGAGATAGCATGGGGTTGTACAGTTTTCTAGAACTCCGATGATTTGTCATAAATTTTCACAATGTTATCAATAACTGTAGACATAAATAGATGGGATAGAACATGGTGTTGTACATTTTTTCTAAAATTCAAATAATTGGTAATCAATTTCACAATTTTATCAATGACTGTCGACATAATAAAAAGAGACAATTTGAGAGATGGTTAAATGACAGAAATTTATAATGAACACTTTTTTTTATAACTTTAAGTGTAAGTGATTATTGTTTATTGAATGAAAATTATTTTTAACTTAGTAGTCTAGTTTATGCAAATGTGCGTCTCCATGGTAACAGGGACTAAAGGAAGTCAACAAGAAGGGAGTGGAGATCAACTATGACTACCAGCAGAAAATCGACTTTGCCGTCTTCCCAAGTCTGCAGGGCGGCCCTCACCAGCATCAGATCGCGGCTGTCGCAGTCGCCCTCCGACAGGTACGTCACTGGTCAGTAGTCGTCAGTACAGTGAAACTCTGTTATAATTCAAGTTACTCGACTATAGAGCTAGAGAGTGAGAAAGAGAGGAAGATTGCTTTAAAGGTTTTTATTAAAGAGAAGTAATCATCACCTACAGGTAGGCTGAGCAGTTATGGCAAGTGGGTGAATGTAACCAGAATGTTCTGCCAATTGCTGGCTGAGAGTGGAGTGAGCTGGCAGGTGGAGAGGATCCGGCTGGAGGAGCACCCAGGAGGGCAGTGAAGATGAAGATAAGATGAACGCTCACCCAACAATTGAGCGAGCGCTGAGGGTACATCGTTGATCTGGAGAGAGGCGAGGTAGGACAAGACAGCTCAGGACCTCCAGGGGCCGTATGCATGGGCTGGTGCTATGCGTAGCCGGTGCTAAATGCTAGCACTCGGGTAGCTATCCGTGGTTAGGAGAGCCTTGGTGAATTAGGTCAAGCCATATGCACCAATGCCCAAACCGGGCCAGATAGCAAACCGTGTAGTTATTTATAGATTTAAGAAATCCCTCTGGCCTGTTCCCGGCGGGCACCGCTATTTCACAATATCGCCGCCAATTCAGCGGCGGTGGCGTTAATATCGCTTCGATTTTAGGGTTAATTTGCTCAAATTTCACTTTTTGAGTATGTAATTCTGTTAAATATGATAGCATTGAATACAACTAATGGACCCCCCAAAAAAATGGCGGCAGGTGGGGGGGGGGGGGGAGGCGAGACATGGCGTGGGGGGGGGGGGGCGTGGTAACGTTGTGGCAGAGACAAGGGGCGGTGAACTGCTGGTGGTAGAGGGGGTGCGGGAGGGGTATTGTCAGGTGAGGGGGAGGGCTGGAGCGGGAGCGGGCTGAGCGGTTAGAGGAGATAGACTCTGCTTGCCTGATGTATCTTCGTGGTGGTGACAGTGAGCGGTTATCCAGGGCCGCCAGTCGATCAGCGTTGGAGAGGTGTCTGTTCTGGCGTGTGAGGCGACGAATGAAATCCCGGTCCGACTCTGTATTTGAGGAGGGCGAGTCGCGCAGCCTTGGTAATGGAGGCCGGGGTGGCGTCGAAGCACTCGAGTCAGGCGAGTCTGGGTCTAGAAAGGGGTTGCACGATGAACAGGCCTGCCTGTCCAGTTGGTGTCTGGTGGCTCCCCGTCAGAGCGGAGTCCTACCCCGGCGTTTGTGTGTCGGTGGCATTGGTAGGTAAGGCCCGGAAGACTATTCAGCAGTATGTAGCTATACCAGTGAGGGGAGAAGAGAAGTGTACATGAGCGTGTGCTGTGAGAAGGTGAGGAATAGCGGTGGGCAGTGAACCAGGAAGACAGAAATAGACATAGCCTCGTACGCAAATTACCCATGTTGACCTACATCCAACATGCATAACGCGCCCCGATTTAGCACAAATTCGGGTTTAACGTGATGATTCATTGAATCCAGATTTATTTGATTTAAAGGTAATTAATTAAGTAAACTGAACCCCGATTTAACGCGAACCCGCTGTTTTCGCGATGACATTGTATGGTCCCCAACGATCGCGTTATAACGCGGTTTGACTGTAGTCAGCCCTGTAGCTAACCGGTGAGGACTTATAGCAGAGGTTTGCTTCTCTTTTGTGTGGGTTAACTATTACAATGTTTTCTTTTAATGCGTAGAGTGCAAATTGGAGCTGAAGCAATCATTAGAGATAATTCAAAAACAGACACAGTATATATTTTTGGGCCAATAATTTATTATTTAACTTCAATAAATTTTGCAATGTTCACTGTAATTTCTGTCACTACTAATCTCTTCTAACATGTCACTCAGTACAGAGGACATTTGTGCTCATATACTCTATTTAAGCTTCCGAGGTAGTACAACCCGGGTGACTCAGATAATGTCCTGACTACCGGCGACTACATGTATACAGTGTATGGATCCTCATATTTATATTAAGCAATCGTATTATTATTATCAGCCATACAGGTCTATTAATATTGATAGTGTCTTGACGTTGAAGGCAGGAGGCAGCAGCTACGGGTTGAAAGCGGTCATACTCTTGAGGCACACCAGGCACAGCTCACTATTACTAATTTATATCTATCTTTTTATGATTAGGGCCATCTACTCTCAGCCAAATTGGGACAGGAGAGCAGATGGCCCTTTACTCACAAAGTTTTTATTTACGTAATCAAAAATGCTATTTGATTTCCAACGACCTAGCCGTCTTATATCGTCCAGATGTACTCCTATTCGCGCATACTCTTGAGCGGCTCCACGTCGTAGGCTGTGTGCTGTCACCAATGGCCACCAGCTGCAGTTGGCTCCTCTCAGTATGAGCCGTATGCATTTGACGAACGTCTGACTCGTCAAGGGCTCCCCGTTCGCGAGTGCAAATGCTGGGGCGCCCTCATGCAGAGATGTGCGACGACAGTACTCCGTCCATGCTCGTACAGGGCAGAAGCTTGATTGTGGTAGGCCAGGGACCTTTACGTGATAGCTGTCCTCCGGCTTCCACCCAGTTTTGGAACTGCGTATGTGCACTCGGAGGTATGACTTGTGTGCCTCAATGTCTCCGGCCAGCAGCGTATGACCGCCATCACCCAGCATCTCGGAAAAGAACAAGTTAGATTGTCTTAGTAAGCATGTATAACCAATCAACAATGCAGCAATAAATACAAGTCCATACTTTCCCAATTTTTTACATTTTAATATAATCATTTTAACATGTGATACTTTTAATGGATACGCACGACTTACAACGTTAGACTTTAGCTTACATACCCCATTCTTAATTATAGACAGTGCATAGCTATCGAATACATCCCACTTACCCCTTACTAACTTTACCCATGATTTAGCCCCACACAGATAATTTTTAATGGCCCCTTCTGTCTTCAGCCTATCATTTAAATATAGCGTATATAGCATTACCGTTTTTAGGTTTGGGTATTTGGGATTGACCTTGCTATTCCTGCAAAAACTCAAATATTCCTCAAAATGCACCCTTTTGTTCCTCCACGTCCCACTCGCAAGTCCCGCTTTGAAAAATATGCTCAGCTTCCTAACTATAGCACACTCTTTACCTGCGACAGAGAAGACCAAATAAACAAATTAGATGGAGCAGGCAATCACAAGTACATGTCAAAAACATTGTCGTCATGACAAGCATCTACCTTGGAAAGATTACGTTCGACACATAGTTTAGTCGCTATAGATCTTGCCTTGCAGTCGAAAAACGACCTACTCAGAGCGTCCGCCAACACCAGGTCTTTCCCCGGCTTGTGCACCACCTGGATTTCGCAGCTGTTAAATGCAGCAAATTTCCATATTTCGCGTGCACAGGCACACAAGACGGGGTCCCTTCCAGAGCCAGTGGACAACACCTTTTGCGACGCTTCATTATCGGTGTTAACGATAATAACGAACAGCTCAGGATGAGGTGGGGAAAGTGCTTTAAGCGCTACTACTAAATTTATCGCCTCCAATTGAGTGATGTGCAATTTACTATTATTAATCAATTCAGAAGAATAGAGTTCCGAAAAATAGTGTGTACTACTGTGCCCGCCGCCTGCCAATAACGACGAGTCGCACTCTATCACCCAATGCGTCTTGGGGAAGGGGCGCAGAAGAATCAGCCCATTCCCACCCTCCGCGAAGCGCAGGAACCACGTGATATCACGAATCAGATCAATAGTAACTAGTACTTTTCCCATAAACGGAGCCTCACGTAAAAAAGCAAGAATTCGATTCATGAAACACCTCGAGTGGGTAACACATTTAGCAATGAAATGCAGCCGCCCTACGAGCCGCTGCACATTTTTTCTAGTTACTAGGGACCCCATTTTCCATTTGTTGCATTCAATCAAGATACTTAATAGTTTATCCTTAGGAATCTTGAGTATCATATCCTGGGAGTTCAGTTCATAGCCTAACCACTGCATTACGGTGTCAGGTGGCGTGCATTTCTTGGGCGAGAGCACTAGGCCAAGGACGGATGTCACGGCCATAATAGCCTCATATCCCTCTAATGCTTTTGTATATGTACTCTCAACACCGACAAAATCATCTAAATAGCACGCCACTGAAAAACCTTTTTGTCTCATAATAAACACCACGGCCTCGGTGGTCCTGGCACACGCCATGCTCGAGGTGCGACAGCCAAAAGGCGGCGCCGTATCAAAATAAAACTTCTCTTTAACCTGAATGCCAAAAAGCGGAACGCTGAGCGGGCAGGTACGTAGCTGTCGATACGCTCGAGCCAAATCAACGGACCACATAAAACACCCACTTCCTAATTGAGTTACCCTTTTGGCCAACCACATAATAGTTGGCAACTTAAACGAACATCTAACACCCTGATAAAAACCCTTTACTATCCCAGAATTTACACTATCTCCTCTCGGATAACTTAAATCAACTATGATCCTGCGCTCCTCGGTGTTCTTTTTGGGACGAGTCATCACAGGACTGACCTGCGCCCACGGGGAAAACGGAGGTTCAGTAAACGGTCCTAACAGGGCACCATGGGCGAGCTCAGTAGTCACATATTTATCTAACCAAAATAGATCAATATCTAGACGACAATGATTTGCTTTTGATGAAGAGGGGGCACTAGTCCCAGTGTAATTAGCGGGCCACCCAAACTCTAAGAAATCAACAATCTCAGCGTCGTCATAGCCCTGTAGTAACAACCTCCAGTTGGATATATTTAAACCAGACGGCACAGCAATACGTGCACCAAGATAGTTGGGCACCCCTGTGGCCCTCACCAATTTGTATATTGAACCATAACTTATATCTGCAGTATTTGATTGCCAGCGGGGCCAGAACGACTGTAGAATGCACTGATAATTTAACGGAGATAATTCAGTAAATTTAGGCGACTCCAGTGCATCACTACCCAATTCCAATTTAACCCCAGGCGTCATATTGACAACCGTATCATCGACCAATTCAGGGAACTTAGCCGCGCTGGCAACTTCATCACAAGAACCTGAACCGTTCACAGAACTGACAACACCAACGGTTTTAAGGTGAGGAATATCAACACATAACTTATCATCATTAACTTCATGACTTAACATATTAAGAACAGGGTTAACCACATCAGAACTACCCAAACACTTTGTAACGGGTTTGGAACAATGTAAATTGTTAACGGTGCAACCGAGTGAAGACCTATTATTATGGCGAACAACTGCCAACATGGGGTGCTGAGTAGCACTTTGTCGTGTGCAGACACTAGACGGACACAGTGCTGAGTTGATGGCAGGATCAACCGAATGAACAGGTATGGTGCAGCCAATGGCAGAATACTGGTGCTGAGCAGCACTGTAACAAGGGGCGGCAGACGGGCCCAGAGCGGTGTTGATGGCAGGATCAACACCTTGACGATTAGAGCACAAATTACGTGACAGATTTGGAACTGTAAGTTCAGTGGGGACGTGAGCAATGTTATCGCTCGTACTGCAGGGCACTGCCGGCTCCACCAACTGTCCCGACACAACAGGAACATGATGGCGACGACCCAAATCAGAGTCCACACTCGGTCCAGCAAGAGGTGCGTTACTCAACGCTAACTTTAAACATGCGTCACCCGTTCTAATCGCTGCCCTGTGACCTTTTTTAACTAAAACGGACCGTCTTAACTTACTGTTAAACCAGTGAAACCTATTACCTATATATGGCAGCAACTTATCGTTGCGACACTTCAACAATTTATTAATCTGTGAAGATGCAGATGGGACCACGGGAGCAGGTGTGCCGTGAGGCTCCAGCCTACAGGTCACTAGGTCAGTAGGCGACCCAGTTATTATGCCACCTGACCTTTGCCCAACAACACACCCGACATCGGGTTTAACAACACCCGTACTGTGAACAACAGGACAACAATAATCACCGGGCAGCGGATTAGTTAATGGAGCCGGCACATTCAAATTTAACGAAGAATTAACAGAGCAACACACACTCTCACTGACCGTAAAATGTTGACCGACGACTTGAGAAGGCGGTATCCACGACTTTAACAGCTCCGAATCGACTTGAGCGTCCTTGTCTACGTCAAATGGTACTGTCGTACCCACGACATCGTCCATCCTCTGCACGGCCATTCGCCGATCGTGCATTAAAAATTTGTGGATACAGGCTTTTCTGTGACATCAACGCCACGTACGTCTCTCGGCCGAAGTTTGCTTTTGCAGTCTATCTCCTTGTGGAAATGTTTACGGTGCAGATTTATTGCGCACCACGAGCAGTTGTGGATAAACCGATCACGACCTACACCGTGAGTGGACACAAACCCACAATCTTTGCCCCTATTCCAAATGGTGCAAACTCTTCCATCAACATTCTTATCAAATTCCGGAGTATACGTACTGTCCCGTACCGGCCTAGTAACTGGCCGTATCACCCGTCGCCCAAGACTGCTTTCGTCTCTACGAATGTCCTGTATTAAGTCCACGTCATCCCAGCCGTTTGGCAATCTTTTGTCTGCTATCATATTAAAGACACGCTCGGAGAATGCTAAGCACGTCTCCCACGTGTAGTTCTGCGCCATATCGAAGAGCGCATCCATATGTGCCTCCAGTTTAGGCACCCATGTCACTGGTACATCACCTCGTCGCATCATCCGGCGAATCGCTGCAAAATATTCGAACCATGTCGACTGGCCCTGTGACACTTTTCCCTTCCGCTCACCGCGTATTACATATTTATGTGGCAGAAGCTTACCCTTAATAGCCGATTTCCTAACCTTCGCGCCGGCGACTCTTAATAAATCTCGCATGAGTTCATCGTCTGTGTCAGAGTCAACTCCATCACTACACAAAGCTGAGACCCGATCCACAGGAGCTGTAACCTCTGGTGCTAGCACATTATCACTAACAGAAGCATTAGTTAACATGCCATCAGCAGTCATTGAAGCCACACGTGCACCAACGCACCCTATGCACGGCCTAACGGCCGAAGCTGACCGCCGTCTTGTGCGAGGAGCCGTTGTCTCAGAACGTCCCTGTGACGTCACTCCCCTAGTTTCAAAATCAGACATCAACAATGGCGACCCCGATCTCGATAATTCAAGTGTATCCAGTCTTGCCAATAATGGCGCAGTAACTGCATCAAGTTTAGAGTCTAATAGGCGGGACATATCCTCCAGCGACACCCCTACACTTGGAATATTCACTACAGGAGGAGACATAAGTACTTTCCTGATATTTTGACCATCAGACGAAGGCGTGCCAGATCGCCGATTCGACGGTCCACTAACCGGCGAATCCTCTCGACGATGTGCAGACCGTAATAGCTCCTTTGAAAACTTCCCACTCCCGTGGATTCGTGATTTAGTAGTTTTCGGCATGATGACAATAACTTCGTACACTTCAACCGTAAATCCTCCCAATAACGACACAATTAAGATCAAACGTAAACTTTTAACTGCGCTCAGCTAGGCAGGTCTTCACGACTTAGTGATACAGTGACGAATGATTTCGAACTGCTCATACTACCGACTCAGCTGCTCTGACCTTGGTTACCGAATGCTGTACTGCAATGGTATCTACGGTGAGCATCACTATGGGGCCCGCGGTCTGTTTTTGAATTATGCATGTTACCGGCAACATGGACAATACAGGAGTTAACCAAACAGGACGACCGAATGAATTTAACGCCCACTTCCCGTTCTCGTAGGTCCTGTCATTCGAATCCTGGCCAAGTCAAACCGATGACTTAAAAGAAGCTTACTCATAGCTACCTAGCTGGTGTTCATGCTACTTTGAGCAGGGCAGGATTCGCGCTAATGTCCTAAATGGAGAGCGGCTGTCAAGTAATGAAAGCAGTCTTTGTCGCATCGCGACCGACAGCATGATGATGATGGTGGTGTTCAGCATTATTGAGATAGGGGGGAAAAGCAGTGGAATGAGGAAGACCAATTGTCTGCAATTGAGATTTCCCGAACTTATAGATATGAATGAATATAACAAAACGGGAAAAAAAAGCATACCTAATGAGAAGAAAGAGATTTTGACATTTTGTTCAGAACATATGAAAACTTTGTCCGTGTGTGCACAAGTGTGGCTATGCATGCTACTTGGAGCAGGGCAGGATTCACCCTAATGTCCTAATCTTTCAGAGGGTCTTCTGGTTCATGGTTTCCTTGAAGTATTTGTACAAGGACATGTTCTAATAACTTGATTTAATAGTTCCTCTATGTAGCAGTACATGTTGGATGAGTGCACCAGTATCAAAGTAGGCTATGTAGGGTCTAATCTAGATAAAAGATTCACCCCGTACTTCCAGTACAGGGGTGAAAACCAACCCATTAGAAAAGCTGGCGAAGAATTTCGACATGCTGGGTTAATTAACTGAGCTGGTAAATTCTTAATTTAAGAAGCACAATATATTCTTTATATATGTCTTCATATTTACCTGCCACTTTTGAGTTGGAAAATATAATAAAACATATACTTTAATGCAATTTAAAAGTGAAATCGATGCCGTTCTCTGGCCGCCATCTTGTCTTTTTGCATTCTCTCCCATTTCACGAACTCTGTGTTGATATAAGTAACCATTTGACACTGGTGCCAGGCATTCTACTTCCTGTTCCATACTAAAGCTATTTTCGCCCGTATTTAGACTACGTTGTCGTTCACCCCTGTACTGTAAGTACGGGGTGAATCTTTTATCTAGGTCTAATCTAGATGTCTTGGTTTTGACAATAGAAACCTTGGTGTATATTGCAGAAACCTTGGTGCAGGGAAATATACCAGTGTCCTTTCACTTCAAAAGTCTCAAAGCCATGAGATGGGGAGCATGGCGATCAGCCTGCTAAATGGTTTGGTGGTCACTTTGCACCTCAAGTCCTTAAGTAAGTTGTACGATGGCACAGTACATACATACTACTCGCCTTTTTTGGTTTTTGCTTTGTTGCATTCGTTGATTGAGCAGTGCAAATTTCCACTACAGACAATTAGTCATCCTTCTTGTTCCTAGCCCTATTCTAGTAATGGGGGGTTTTAAGTGGTCGTTTGATGTGCACATGGATTTGAGATTGGAACAGATACTTACCTTGACCTCTGTGACCTTGCAGGCGATGAGTCCAGAGTTCAAGCAGTACCAGGTGCAGGTGATGAAGAATGCCAAGGCCATGGCCGAGGCACTCCTGAAGCGCGGCTACACGCTCATCTCAGGTAGAGTGAAGCGCCTTTTTTATTTCTTTTAAAAAAAACTTTTTTAATTTGATTCATTAAGCAAATTTTCCATTTTCTTACCGGGGTACTAGTCATCCAGCCGTGTGACAATACAGACATCACGTGATAAGTGAGAGATATGGATCTACAAATTGATGATGATTATTATTATTATTATTATTATTATACAGCTATGCGTTATTTGTATATTGGACATGGCTGAAACCAGTTTGGATTGACAACAGTTTAAAAAAAAGAAATTTTATTTATATAAAAAAATCTGTTGAAATCAGAATAGCATGTTAAATAGTATGAAAGTGATAAACAGATCGTTATTGTTGTTTTGTAGGGTTGTTATTTTCTTCTTCAAATTATAGTTGAATAGCCGGGTGTGTGAGTTATTTATTAACTATCCCAGGACAAAAGTTGATCTTTCTTGTCCTTTTAAAAAGTCAGAATTTCTTAATTTGAAAAGGCCCTACAAGAGTTCAAATTTGGTTGGTGGAAATGTTTGTGAATCCTGTCGTAAAGTATTCAAAATGTGGTGTACGTGTTGCTTTCGGTGCTACAATATTTTACTTGTGTAATAAGTCATGGTATTCTTCTTTAAGCATTATTGAACGGACACAGTGGCCGAATCAGTAGAGCGCTGTTCTCGCGTGCGGAAGGTTGGGAGTTTGGTTCCTGGTCGAGTCAAACCAATGACATCTAAAATTGATACTTGTCACTTCCTAGCCTGGCGCTCGGCATTAATAGGATAGTGCAAGGACTGGTTAGCTCAGTATCAGGATAATGTGACTGGGTGGGATGTTCTGTCATGGTGCTGGTAGCCTGATTTCCAAGTGGGGCAGTACTATAAAGTCGTCATGAGTGCGCAGTGCCAAAAGTCGGTACCCGTCCTGATATAACCTCATGTTGCCAGGGCATAAAAATCCAACAACCAACCAACCAACCTCAAGCATTGTTTCTTCGTGCATTGTGCTTTGCGGGTGTTGCATTGCCATGTTTCCTTCCACCAGGGGGCACTGACAACCACCTGCTGCTGGTGGACCTGCGTCCGAAGGGCATTGATGGGGCACGCACAGAGCGTGTGTGTGAACTGTGCTCCATCACCGTCAACAAGAACACGTGTCCGGGCGACAAGAGCGCGCTCACCCCAGGCGGACTGCGCCTAGGTGAGCCTCGCCCAGTCAGCTCTAAAAAATTAAATAAATAAATAAAAGAAGATAACAATAATTTTAAACTAATTTAATTTATAAGAATTATGTGTTGGCAGGTAGCTGCGAGAGGTTTATCGGTGTTGTGTACTTCTTCTTTTTTGCTTCTTTTGTATCCAAGCAATGATAAGCCAATTGGATTCTAACTACCAATAGTTATGTAGTTCAGTGTCATAGCAAAATAACATTTTTGGTCATTTATTACAGGAAAGTGTGCTGTAAATGTGACTGTGGAGCTATGATATTAAAATATCTAGCTTACTTCCTAGCAATTCATGGAAGATTAGAGTAGTACCTGACACTATTTTCCTCCTTTCTTTTCCACCTTTTTGTAAACGTGCCGGCTGGTGGTGTGGGTGGTGTAAATAGGTCAAATGAAAGCACTACAGGTAATGAAGGAAAACAGGGTAAGAGTGAAAAGTAAGAGAGTGAGACTCTTCAATTTATTGGCTTATATAGGTTCTTTCAAGATTCAAGATGGCCGTGGTCACATGATTCCATTCATCAATCACAGTACAATGCAGTGGTCACATGACTTAATCCTCCAATTAGAATACAATGCAGTGGTCAATGATCATAACAATACCATGTGGGGGGGGAGGGGGCATATGAGGTGACTCTTCCAAAGACTGTTCTTAGTCAAGCTCGGAAGTGACACTCCCTCCAAAGACTATTCAATTATACAAATTCTATACTCAATGAATAATAGTTTACCAATTTCACACCTCCTCTATATGTCTTTGGGGTTTTTATATTTTAACTTTTATCATTATATAGACAGTTTGCAATTTATTATAGTACTTCACCTCGGTTCACATGTATCAAATCGGACAATTTTACATTTTGTTTTAAAATTACATTCATCTCAATCCTTTGCTTACGACACTGCAACATATGGAAATAAATTCATATGTTGGTGTGTGAGAGAATGACGGTGCTTTTACACAAGAAGGCCATATTCCTCGGGGGCTGGTATGTGGTGCTGCATGAGGCTATACTGAAGTGGCTGGTGTTGTTCTCAGGTGCCCCTGCGTTGACGTCACGTGGTCTTGACGAGAAGGACTTTACCACCGTTGTCGGCTTCCTCGATGCTGCAGTCGCCATTGGCAAAGAGGCGCAAGCAAAAACAAGTAAGTGGGAATATTATAGTTAGTTTTAATGGGGTCGCACATGTTTGTGTTGGTTGATAGATGTCGCTAATACCCGAAGCGGGCTTCACTTTCCTCTTGCTATCTGTTTCTGTTCGTTGTACAACTTAGATGCGGGCCACCCTTGGAAACAGCTGCTTATATAGTTTACCCATGTATCATATTTGTAGTTCCTCCGTGCTCTGTATTGTTGAACCATCCACTATGTCTCACCAGTGTTCACATGTTTTTAAATATTGCCGTGGCCCGTCCTGATATGATCTTAGATGTTGCCTGGACATAAAACTCTAATAACCAATTACTGTCTTGGGGGTGATGAAAATAGGAAATATTGCCCCTAGAGCAGGATTCGAACCCCCACATCTCTCTAACATTTTACTTCACCTAGGCTACCTGATGTCATCACCCTATCCACGCCCACCTGTTTATGTGGCTCCTTGCCTGAGAGATCAGTGCAGACGACTACCCTTGTCCCCCCAACCCCCTGGAATTCTAAGTCTTTCAAATGGTTTGCGTCCATAAGTCGTTTACACGCATAGAGGCAATGCAGTCACATACGAAGTGTAGGTTTCAACAGCCATACATCACATAGCTTGTTTGGGATCCTGGTCATCGTACTAGTGTCATGAAACGGCGTTCTCTGTGGCGGAGTGGTTAGAGTGTCTGACTTTTTTCTAGGTCAGACTCCTAATCTGAGGGTCGGCGGTTCGATTCCCCATGCCCCCAGCTCTGCCAATTTGGATTTCCACCGCTGTGTATAACTTACAGTGTCATCAAAGGCCGGTTGCTCTCATACCATGTCTATGTGGTGTGGGAGGTTAAAAATCCCTTGGGTCGGTAAAAGTGTAGGCTCGCGCTTTCTCTCGACCAGCAGTGGAATGAGGAAGACCAGTCGTCTATGACTGAAATTTCCCCTGCTTAAACAACTAATGGACCACCAAAAAAAAAAAAAAAAGGGAAATAGTGCGCATAGAGCAGGATTAAACCCCACACCTCTTGCATTCCGGGTTAATGTGATAACCATTACATTACCTAGGCTCCCTGATATCAGATGAAAGCATCAAAATTTGAAATCCAAAACAGTGCTTCTCCATATCAAACTTAGATATTTGTTGACTTATTATGCATTTGTTGCTGCATAGAATGGCTTATTGAATCAATTTAATAAAATATGTTGCTGCTGACACCCAGGAGTTTTGGCATGCATGACAACATTATCTTTGCATGTTTGCACTTCAAATATAGTCATTTAAAATAAAAGTTACTTCAAAGTAAAGTAAGGTCGATTATAGCAATCCTCCTACTATATTTATCTAAAATATTTATCAGAAATTCAAAACCATCGGGCTATGCAGTTGTAATAAAAGCCCAAATTTATATTTGATTTGTTGGTTATTTTTATATTGTGAACTGTTGGTGAAACGAAGCGAACCTTTGCTTGCAGAGACCATGAAGGACTTCAAGGCGTTCATTCTGGAGGACGGCGCGACCCAGAAAAGCATCAGCAAACTCAAGGGTGACGTCGAGAAATTCGCGCGCGGCTTCAATATGCCCGGCTTTGATGAGCGGTAAATCTGTTGTACAAGAGCCCTGCAGTATTTACAGTCAGGGATGTAAGATCTGCGCGATTCCGCGCTTCTTTAAAAAAAAATTATAATCGCCGATTAATTCTCACGAAATGTCATGGATATATATATGCCAACAATTATGCTGCGTTCACATGGTCCTGGTGAATATGGTGGACTTCCCACTTACTGCCGGTGAACACGACCATGTAAACTGGGAACGTTCATTTGACAATTTCAGAATTTGTAGTAAATCCAAAACCTTGCACTTTTCAGGCTGGGCGATAATATAGGCAAACTGCTATACATGTGAAACATGTAAACTGCACTTTTTTGCTAGATAGCATCCACTACCATAATATCCATGTATGATTTGTTTTAAGACCACACATCATGGACACTGGTTTCATTTCAAACATATGTTTATCAATTTATTATGGAACCTTACCATGCAACTTTTCTCCATTTCCGGCATTTTTTCACAAGTGGTGAATATTCTATTGAGTCGCTTAAAAAATCTCCAGTTCACAGGTGGTGTTTAGCAGTTGTGAAGTCAATTGAACGCAATTCACTGGTTGTGAAGTGGGAAACACCATATTCACCACTTCATATGAACGCAGCATTAGTCAGTCAGAATCCCGTTCTCCTATGACCTTATATGATGCTATAACATAGCACCCAAACAAATAGAAAAGTAAGGAGTGATTACAGAGAGAGAACTGGATTTGGGAGTATGTGCGATAATACGGTCACAACACGGTGTGTCATCGTCAGCGGCCTGTCGTCGCTTCTGCGCATGCGCGGATTTTCGGAAGTTGCCGCGAGCACTGCTATTTGTTTTGTTTACACTCGGCCATTCGACGCTGATCGAGCTGCTACGTTAATATCGCTTGGAATTAAGGTTATTTATAAATTCATATTTGGTATGTAATTCGTTAAATTGTCGATTCAATGATTTCGGCGTATCGTTCCCTAACACTACCGGGCACCAGCTGAGCTTGTAGCCGGCGATGCCACGGGTCTTTTGACCACGACGGGCCGCTGAGAATGACGGGCCGCTGAAAATACGACAACGGACAGTGGAATGCTCTCCAAGGGCAGTCTGTACTGACTGATCAGTGGCATGGAGCTAGGGTAGTGCTTGGAGCACACTGTAGGAAACCTGACTTGCGTTGATTTTCATTGAAATGTTGAGCCTATGGGGAAAATATCCGCGTTTTCACGGACATTTCCTTATATTTGCCAATATAAGACAATAATTACTGGAATAATGATTATTGATAGATTCCTCGCGATTTCCATGGTTTTGTTTTTGGGGGTTTTTCTTTTGCGACATACCACTTTCATCCCTGCTGTAGTGTACAGTATTCACTTATCATCTATATGGAATATTGGTGCTGTTTGGGGTTGGGTTTTGGGGTGTTTGGGGTTTTTATTTTTACCAAATAAATATCTCGGTTGTCTTTTTTTTGTGGGTTAAGAAAAGGGTGGAAATTGATGGAGTGCAGAAGGCGAGCAGCTGTCGGAGGATGTGAGTTGTGTCCAGGTTTGCTGTTGGCTCCCAGCTACTGTCGGCCATGATGAGTTCGATACTCCGGAGAGGAGCAGTGTTTGTGGTCCATCCAAGTGCTTAAACCTACAGCGAGATGTGAAGCACTCACTGTAATGAAGTATGGTTATCTTCCGTTGATATATTTATATATTCATATATATATATATATATTCATATATATATATATATATTCATATATATCAAGGTGGTGTGGCACCTTGATATATATATGTATATATATATGTATACATTTGTGAAGAGTGCAGGCACAAAAACTGACAAATCCATTTGAGTTGTTTTTGTCAAATAGAATTTAGTGTTGTGCTTTCCAGTTAAAGTCTATCCATTCCGTATTGCATAGTGCATTATATAGAGGATGTGTCAGTTTCTGCGAACAAACAGATTTCACTATTGGAATGATGGCAGCTTCAGCTCAAACGAGATGGTCATGCTTTCATTTGGGCCCGAATGGCGTTCATCTGTTTTTGCGTCTGAACTCTTCATATATATTATATATACAGTTAATACACCACACCACCTTGATATACATACACACTCACACATACATACATACACACTCAATAACATAGTGCCATATGCCGACATTTGGATTTTGTATCTTTGCTTTGACCCTGCTGGAATGCCAATATGGTATAAACAAATATAATATTTTTGTGTAAATCCTGTTTAGTTTTTTTTAAACGGCCTTCGACATGTATATCTGATATAATTATAAACGTAAATGTGTGGATATGTGTGTATTTAAAAGAAAGGTTTATCCTTTTTAACATCAGCGTATAAGGAGTGTGAACAGTTCACGACCTGAGTTTTTTTCTTACTGAGTGATAATACATAATATCGTTTCTTGTTGTTTCTATTGGCAGTTGTGTTAGGTAGTCAGTGTATTGTATTAAACATAATTATGTTGCTAGAGTGAACCTAATATGTGACGAATTAATCTTAATTTTGGTTTAATGTGTGGAAAACAATAATTCACAACGATGGAGACCGACATAGTGCAACATATAACTTTTATTACAGGAATCAAGCATTAAATCAGTTTTGGTATACACAATTAATATTTGTAGAAAAGTGTTATAGTAGGCCTACAGGTAATCACATATTTCGATAAACATTTTTTCACAGCTCAAAATATTTTTGACAGTAGAGCTTAATTTTGTTTCCTTCAGACAGCATTACTTTACAGGAATATATTTGGAGAAATAATTACACTTGCTGCTAAACATTTTATTTAATTAATTTCCAGTGGGGTATACTCCCTTTACCGGCGGACTCAACTATGCTATGTAAATTCACACGTCAAATTTATGGTTAACAATATTATATCTGTTAAGGCGTATCAATCCCAGCGACATTTACTATCTGCCCCTTGTAAATTTAGACATTTAACTTTTTAGCATCATTGTGTACTAATAGGGATAAGCCCAACATTATTTGAACAGGTCGAAAAATCTACTTCAAGTAAATTGACATTTTTATAGGACAGAGTTGGAGCCCTCCAAGATTAAGACCAGCACCTCAGACACTCAGCCAAATAAATTGGAGAGTGTCTGAGGCGTTTCCGAGAACACTTCCCTGCTCACGTACTAGAAGAGCAAGTTGGATCTTCAGCGACCAACCTCTCGTACCCCTTCCACTGAGGCGCCTCTGGCGCTGGCTTGCGCCCCTCCCCTTCTCAGGCTATGGAGTGAGACTGCTGCCGGCTGTGGATGGCCCATCACCTTCAGTGCTCGACGCAATGCCTGCAGCAATGTCGATGCCAGCAGCGGCACCCCCATCTAAGCGCAGAAAAGCCGAGTCGCTGGGACCAACGTTCGTCGCTCTCCTGTACCTCTTCCAGGCATGAACGGGACAGCATAAGGAACCCGGTGCACACGGTAACATCACCATGTACACGTCTTGTCCTTCTCTCACCGTCTTGGAGGAACGCACTCGTATTAGTAGACTGTTTGACCATACCTTCACATCCGCACCCCGAAGCGCATGATCCACATCATTGGCCCTCAGTGTAAAGAACAAATTACATTGACGTAAGAAGGTGAAATATAGTATCAGTGTAGCTACAGATAATACATATGCAAATTTACCTGCTTTACTAAATACTTTAATTATTTTTCTAACATCAGTTATTGTCAGGGGTAGCGGTTGTACCGGCACATGCACACCCAACCTAGCTACCCCTTTCTTCATTAGGTGGACCAGACGGGATGGCCGAATGAGTTAGAGCGTCCGTCTCCCGTGCTGGTAGATCGTGGGGTAGTGGGTTCGAACCCTGGTCGAGTCAAACCAATGACTTGAAAATTTATACTTGTTGCTTCCTAGCCAGGCGCTCGGCATTATTAGGACAGGGCAAGGACTGGTGTTTTCAGTCTCAGGATAATGTGACTGAGTGGGATACCAGGTCATGGTGCCGGCGGCTTGGTTTCCCAGTGGGACAGCACTATAAAGTCGCCATGAGTGCGCACTGTCACAAGTCGGTACCCGTCCTGATATGACCTTAGATGTTGCTAGGATGTAAAACAACAACAAAGAAACAAACAAATCATTAGGTGCACTACATAAGAGTCAAACGCTTCTGTATTACCCCCATGCATTAAAACCCACGTTTTGGCTCCACTTACGTAATTGTTAACTGCTCCTGGAGACTTAAGCCTTTTATTCAGATAGACCATATGTTTTAAAATGTCTTCTCTATTTCGATTAAAGTCTTTTAGTGTTGCAAACCATCATAACAATCAACCTGATTTTCATTCCTCCAGTTACCTCCTGCTTTTACTATATCAAGGATACTGTTGGACAGATGATACAGGTGACCTAGGAAGAGAGAGGCAAATAAAATCGATCTTCCTAGGTCAAAATAATATTACAAGTTAATGCTTTTTACTGTAAAGAGATGATTAACTCTAATTTTAGACGAACCTAGGTTTAACCACATTTCATCCCCCTTATTTCTGCTCTTTTCTGTTAAATGGTACCTACTCAATGTGTCTGCTAGGGTTAACTCCACTCCTGGCTAATGTTTTATTTCTATCTCGCAGGCATACTCTGTCGAAAACCTCCATATTTCCCTAGCACATGCACAAAGTATCTTGTCCTTTCCCTTCCCTGATGATAGAACCAATTGCAAAGCTTCATTATCTGTATTTATTATTATTCTAAAGTTGTTTGGTTGGCTTGGAGCTAGAGCATATAAAGCTGCCACTAAATTTAACGCCTCAAGCTGTGCTATGTGAAATTCCTTATTTAATAGTTCCTTTTGGTATTGCTCTGAAAAATAATGTAATTTCGAGTAGGCTCCTCCTCCTGTTAGACAGGAGTCACATTCTATTACCCAATCCTGTACTGGCTCCGGTCGCATGAGGACTAAACCGTTAGTTTTACTCGCATAATCCCTAAACCACTTAATGTCCTCTAAAGCTTTCCTAGTAGTTTTTATTTTTCCTTTAAACGGAGAGGCCCTTAAAAACTCTAGTATTCTATTCATAAACTTCTAGCAGGGGTTACACACCTAGATATAAACTGTAATTTCCCTACCAGCTTCTGAATATCTTTTCTTGATACTAGATTACCTTCCCCCATTTGCTGCATCTTTCTAGGACTTCAATTAATTTCTCTTTAGGAATTCTGATTACCATGTCTGTAGTGTTTATCTCAAAACCCAACCAAATTAATAGTGTAGCAGGCTCACAGCATTTTTTAACTGCCAATTCTAATCCTAATTCTCCTAGTAATTTAACTATGAATTTATACGTTTCCCAAGCTTTTTCATGTGACCCCTCTACCCTATAAAATCATCTAAGTAACAGAGTGTTAAGAACCCGGCTTGTCTCATTAGATATACAATTGAAGATGTTGTAGGCGCGCAAGCTAAAACTGACGTTCTTCACCCAAACCTTGGAGCTATGTCGAAATATAATTTATTATTTGATTTAATTCCAAAAAGTGGCACTGATAATGGGCATGTCCTCAGTTATCTATATGCTCTTGCTAAATCTATGCTCCATAATACACAGTTCTTTCCTAGTTAGTTGCCTCTTTTGCTAAATCAAGTATACTTGGTAATTTGATATTTAAATCCTCTCCCTGATAACCGCCCCCCCCCCCCTTAAAATACCTGCATTAACACTCCTACCTCTAGGGAAGCTGAAATCCACTATTATCCTACGTTCAGCTGTATTTTTCTTGGGCCTAGTCATTAAAGGGCTTACTTGCCCCAAAGGGACAAACGGCAGAATTTCAAACGGACCTAACATTGCTTTCTTCATTAACTCAGTGTCTATGTACTTTTTTATCCAAATTTCATTTCCCTCCTTCTCTTTATGGTTCCTTTCTGTAGATATTGGCGGTTCCCTACCAATATAGTCTGCTGGCCACCCAAACTCCAAATATTCTAATATTTTATCCTCATAATGCACTACTTTTCTTCTCCATATATCCATATTTAGTCCTGATGGTACCCGTATTCTAGCCTGCAAATAATTAGGTACTCCCATCTTCCTTACTTGTTTATAGATCTCAAAATAACCAAATTCTTTGCAATTAATTCTATCATCTATTAAAGGCCAGTATTCTAACAATCTACTTTTAAACTCTAACGGTGAAATCTTAATTCTCATCTTCTCTAACTTTTTTATGTCTCTCTCATATATAATTTCTAAAGCTTCATCTAATACTTCTCCATCCAATTATTCACTACCCACCTCTAAGTCTTCACTTAATACCCTTTTATCCCACACATCTGGTGAAAATGAGGACCATGACAACTGGCCTAAAGCATCCGGCAGGCATCCGAATGATGATGGTACGACAGTGCTATTGTCGGTGAACATGTGAGGAATGAGCTTGGAGCCGTGTGAAGTCCCATTAGTAATTGCTTGAGTTTGGTTTTTGCAATTGATGTGTGGGAGTACTGCTGGGCAGCGCCAAAGAGGGACAAGAGACTCTAAAGCAAAATCTTTAATTAAATTTGCCAACAAAGTATTTTTTTATATGTGTAATGCAGAACTTCCAACTACTTTTTCTTCGTCTAGCAGCATATCATCTCCCTTAAGTATTGTACTACTTGTTTCTTTAACCTCGGTATCAACACACCCATGAAACCAATCGCCCCGGTGTCACAAACTACAGCATTGTTTGCTATGTAAGAAGATTGCATTGTTGTCTCATATCCATGGCAACCCTCAGAACATTTCGCCACCTTCAAATATGAACTAACTGCTAGCGTTTTAACAGCCTCTGGAAGCCTATACTGTAAAAAACCTGCCTGCTCGTACCTTCTCTATTTTCCTGATTGTTAGCCCTACCACTATCCTGCATTCTCCTTTTATTATTACAGTCAACCTCCCTGTGATAATTAAGTCTTCTGAATTTTTTGGAGCACCAGTAATAGCAGTGACAAAAACGGTTAGGTGTTGAGCCATGCGACGTGAAAACCCCGCAATTACCACCCTTATTCCATTCCTCACACGGCTTCCCGTCAACTGACTCATTAATCTCCCTCCCTACCCAACCATTACCGGCGCTGCTCTCTGCCTTACATTCTTTTTTAACATCTAACCTTGTCTCTATTGCATATACATCCCTCTGTATATCTTTTATTCTAGCCCGATCTGCCCACCCATCCTCTATTCTCCCATCGTTAATCATTGAAAAAACTTTTTCTGACCACAATAAGACCGTTTGCCACTCCCAATTTGCAGCCATATCTGAAATATCTACTATATATTTCCTAATGTGCTTAATCCAGTGTTGTGGCAGTCTAGGTTCCTCCAATAACTGATTAACTGCTGACATGTATTTATACCAAGTAGCACTTCCCTTACTCACATTCCCCATGTTATCATCTCTAATTACAAACAAGTCTGGCAGCAATGCTTTCTTACCCTGCCGTTTCTTGGTATATTTCCCCCGTCTTCTCAGCAATTGACGAATCACCTCGTCCTGATCGTCCTCATTGATCGAATCATTCGACTCACTTGTCCAACCGCCTCTGTACTTGTGCTTCGCTACAAGAGGCCGGCTGAACCCTCCTGTCGACGACATCTTGGACGTTGTTTTCGCTCGTTTGACATGAGGCGGCTCCTCCCTGCTGCTCCTAACGGACAGCAAACGACCACACCGCAGTTTGCCGCTTTTTACTCCAGATGGTGCCACCCCGAACTGTCGACTGCTACCTTCCTGCGTCGGTCCTGTTGTTGCTTTAGCTATGGAGGATTCAAGGCGTTCGAGCCTCTCACACAATAACTTAGTATTCGTCTCCCATTGCGACTTTAACGTCTCCTTCAGGTAAGAGACAGTCACCAAGTCAGGCGGATCCACGACTGGAACCAAATTTTCAAAACTTTTAGAAAACGTAGAAGGAATTTCTGAAAGTTGACGTGGTGACTGTTTCCGTGAAATTCTGCCGACACTGTTCCTCCCTTCCATTGAAATTCTCTTCGTTGACTTGAACTTACGACGAGTGCCTTTTAGACGCTGCATCTTGAGTTGTTGAAAGACGAAAGAAAGTCTCGTTTTAACACGGAGAAGGCCTAAACCATTGGAAAGAGATTTTATATCGATCCGTCCAACTTGCTGCTCCAGTAGTGAATGTTTGTACCGTTGAGATTGCTTTACCACGAAAGCTTAGTTCCCTTAGTGACAGCAATGCTATGATGTTATCGGCGTGCCATGAATGCACTAGCAACATGACTTGGTATATCACTAAGCAACCCTAACTCGGTCTCCAATGTTGTGAATTAATCATGTTACCGGCAACATGCATAATGTGTGTGTTAATTTGGTGACAGGTTTAATACAGCACTCTAATGTTATGTGTTATTTCCTATATCTATGTGCACTGCATTCAGTGGTTGTGTGTTACAGAGGGTGAACCCGTGTGAATTCTCCCAGTGCAGCGTTCCCTTTGGCTGGCGCCACTGTAGGCGTCGAAGTAGAGCCGCTTCTGTCAGATATAATAGTTGACCTACATAAGCGAATAAGAGGCACATGATAGTGGGTTAGAGTTGTATTTCTCTAGCTAGAGGAATAAACGCCCCTTTCCTAAAAACAAACAAAAAATCAGTGGTATGCTGAGTGAGGATGCACAGCGTCACAGCGTGAAGCAGGAGGTGGCGCCACGATCGGAGCTGAGGTAAAGTAGGTTGTAGCAGTAAATGACTGACGGGAGTGCTGAGGAGCTGGAGGGAGATTCCAAGCTATTATACTCGTATAATTTTTATACAGCATATATATATATATATATATATATATATAAACTACATGTGAAGCTGGTTATTAAGTGATGTAACATTTACTGGGTGTGACAAACACCACTTCATAGTAAGAAAGTATATAGAGGTCCGGATTGCATATCAATGCCATCTATCAACTAATGGGAAATTGTAGTGCCACCCATTGGAATTTCTCGGTAAACCTTGTCACTTAATTTTGGTGCTTTATTTAGGATGGTTTAGTCGTAAATATAAATATAAATTGAAGGTGTGTGAAAGCATTCCGAGGAGTTTGTCTCAACATGAATACTCTAATATGAGTTCACATACCACATGCCCAAGTAATGAGGTTCATTCTATTTTTGTCTATGAAACTAGATTTCTCACCCTCTAGAGAGCAAGAAAATACCAAATTATTGCTGTAAATATAGTAGATAATTTCGAACATTTATTTAGATAGTGTTCTATGGTAACGTTTTGATGGCCTTTAACATGACCATGTCTGACCATCGAGAGATGTAAGTGTTCTGCTAAATGAGAAATGTCACTTTTGTAGGAGCGAGGATAAGATAGGGGTGTTGAAATCACCGTTGAAGTTGAAGTATGAAAATCTAGTCCGCTTAGTGGGCATGCAAAGCTTTCAACATTTTCACAGCCGTAAAAAGCAGAGTACTTTTCCAGACCCCCCCCCTCCCCCCTTCCTCCCCCAAAGTAGTACATGTCAACATTTTAATACAGAACATAGAGTAGGCCTATGTAAAAATATAAATATCAACATTTATTCAACTATAAAAAAAGTTGTACTTGACTGACACTCACCCCTCTCACCTGTCATACCATTTGTACGACTGAAAATGTTGAAAACTGTGGATGACCCCTTACTGAGTTATGGATCAGTATTTAATAGGACCCGCAGGATTTGCTCAAATGTCATATCCCGATGAATTACGTAAGCTTCTGCTAGTGTGCCAACTGGTTCTGCTTTAATTGATCAACATAACGTAAGGAATGCTATCACGTTTAGGATGTCAAACCCTGGGGTGAGGCAGGATTATGTTGCATATTTGTGCGAGTAACTTTCCCGCCTTTTCCTCTCCTGGTGATGCACTGTGATTAATTGTGTAGAGCACACACTTATTGTCCAGGTATTGATGCCATTTTGTTGCCACCACTGTGAAGAAATGAGCAAATATTTACTGTTTTATTATGAAGGATCTAAGTATGTGAAATATGCACTGACACAATGACAGAGGCTCATGTAAAAACAGTTGAGCTTATATTAATCAGTTATTGCCAGATGTAGGATTTGAGGCCCAAGAGGAAGTCTAGCCATGGTCTATGTGCATTCCAGAGGCCAGAGAAACTACTTTAGCTATTTTGAGTAGTGGAATGGGAGATATATATCTATTTTGACAAATTGCCAGCAAACCAACACGTGATACCAGCCTGGTCGGTCTGATATCAGTTTTGTCACACCGGACATAGTAATGTATATCACCAACAGGCATTTAATAGTAAGCGGTTATTGCCCAATTTGGGGTTTAAGGATGGCCTATAGAATTGTATCGATGTGGATTAATGACCGAAATGAAGTCACTGTCCATTTACCCATGTCTACGGAACTGGTACACATCTATTTAATATTTGATTAATCTTGGCAACTTTTAAAATAACTCACTTGAAGTGAAAGTTATTTTAAGATGTGCATGGCAGTAGTACATGCATATGAACTACCTAACTGTCTGTATTGCTAGTATGAGTCCATCATTTTTCTCACTGATTTTCCTCTTATTTCAATGTAGCTGCATGCATGTGCATGGTTATAAAATTTTGAATTAAGTTTATTAAATTATTTCTCAAAATAAAGTTATTTCATGAAGTGTTTGTTTGGTGTCATCCAAATATTAAGTAATTAGCGATTGATTAATACTGGTATGCATTGATTTAACAGCAATATTTTCTAAGCTCATTTTCTATTCAGAAATGAAATCATGTGAACAGTATTGGAGATGTGATGTATCCTGACTGATTGTGGTCTTGTGTGCTTCGTCTTCGAATAGTGTCTAGCCTAGTAGATCTAGGTATATTAATATGAAACAATAATATCAAGAACATTGCTGGAACTAACGTTTTTGAAAATCGGCTTGCTTCAAGTTATCTTGATAATAAATACTACCGTGATATACTTTGTCGTTTGTTGAATAGACAATCTTTATAGGATGGGAAGTCACGTGATTCCTAGGTACGCTCAATCCATGATACCGCGGGCAGTAGACGACAATGGAAGTGCATGATAATAGCCTCCAAACCGAAGCGGTCACCAGCTATGGTAAAAGGTAAACAAAACGTTGGGTATGGACTCAGCTTTCAATTTTAAAAACAACTGGGTGGGATAGACGAGCCACTGAAATGGGAATCTTTGAGAGTTTTTGTTTTGGTACATTAGTTGATAACCGGGGTACAATTTTAATTGTGAACATTTGAGGATTTGCGTGTTGTGGGCATCGCACTACTCCTGCATTGTGGTTGGTTAGAAGCAGTTCCTTCTCTCAAGTGTGCGTGTTGCGAATGTAAATAAAACCAAAAGCACAAATCTATTCACTGCTACGATCTAATTCTGTTATTTAGAACGATGAATATTCACTAGGGGGTTGAAATAATGTTTATTTAACAGAATAACTTACTCAATAAGTGAAATTTGGTCAAATTAAACCCAAAGTTGAAGCGATATTAAAGTTGCATGGTCCGATGACGTTTGAATTTTTGTCTTATTTTTTAGATAAATATATCAAAGTGATCATTATGAGCTACTAATCATTAGTCTGGAGTCATTTTGATGAAAAATGACTAGTTTTGAAGAAATTTGAGCTGAAAGAACCCAAAATAATTTCGACAAGCTTGCCAAAACTCCCGTTGCTATGACCTAGATGGTCATCTCGCGGACACCATGTGATGTGAGATGACCTACTAATCCTGGAACCTGACAAGGCTGTAGGTAGGTATTTCTGTTTAGCTGCACACAGTCTGCTTAATAAAAATCTAAGCATAATTAAATAATTTCATAATATACAGAAATATGTAGTGCTTATATTGATTTTTAAAAAGTAATTCCCAGCCATGCTTTATTCACTGAATAATTAGGTTACAATATTTATGTGGCATCCAGACACCACTGGTTACATCTGTGATGGAAATTTGTAATGTTATTTCTGAAGACATCAAATAATTTTAAAAGAATTTAAACATGCATACAATACATGTTATGAAATACTTCCTTCTGATTTGGGAACTGTTTTGTTTGATATATCAATGCAATACAAGATGTTTGTAAGGATCCAACCATGTCCCATATGTCATGTTACAAATGGCTGACTGTAAAATGTTTTTTTGTCCAAAAACACTCCATAACTAAAAAGACCAAAGTTGCATGTGGTTTATTTTATTTCCCTTATTTCGTAATCAAATCTGAACATGAATATGAAAAGTATATTGTTATTGATGTTTTAAAATCTCATCCCATGCTGACCAGTTTTCAGGAGAGTGACCCATATATAAGAAATGCAAATTCATTAGATAGCAATGCAGATTTCCAGGTTTAATGCTATGATGGCAGCAACTGTTCTGATCATGCATTATCGTTATATATATATGGACCAAAAAGAATCGCCAGTGTTATAGCTGAACTTTCTATCCAAACATGATGGCCGACGAGGCACTGGTCACGTGGTGGCAATTCTCGCAAATCCTCAATTGTCCATCCTCCTTACCCTATCCCATTTACTCTCGATGACGGACATCCGGGCACTTTTGGGGTTCACGGCGCGCGAAGGGTAAAACAAATGCCAGTCTCATAGAGACAACATTAAAACCACCCTAACTATCACAGTAATTTGTGACTTTTGGTGCTTTGTAAGCAAATTTCTCTTGTTTCTGTAAAATAGTTCAGATCTTTCTCTACAATTTCACATTCAGCTTTTTTTTCATCAGCCAATTGGAAGTTCTTGAATTTATTTTGCGAAAATAGTTTTTGAGGCCATGATCTGGTAAGGCTAACACTGGCAGTGACACTCAGAATATCCCAACTTTCACTATTATCTCACTTTTTTTAATACTTTCAGAGTAAATTGCTCTTAGGTTACATTAAATACTTCAGATCTTCCTCTTCAATCGCGCATTAAGATATTTTTAATCGATCCAATGAAAGCTTTAAAATTTATTTTACAAAAATAAATGCTTCGCATAGACATAGCATTGCTGCAGCGCACATCACTGCAGTATTTTACCCTTCGCGGGCTAGTTTCCGGGGTTGTGACGTCATGCCGACATCGAGAATGCCGAATGCCAGACGAGGTTACCTAGATCTAGTAGCGATAAGTATCAATCATTGGTTTGGCTTGGCCAGGATCCGAACCTAGGGGCTCGAATCCCACGACCTATACAAAAAGAGAAGCGGCTTTCACCTCATTCAGTCATCGCGTAATTCTGTTTTCTTCTTTTAACAAATGATAGACCACCCGCCATTGCGGAGTGTGTATTAACAGAATTAAAGTTGGCTAAGCATTCATATTCATTCGCCACTAGGAATTTTTTGTTAGTAGAAATATGATAATGTACAAGAAACTGCGAATTCAGAAGAGTTATGAATCAAATCTGGACTTGATAGAATTTGTCTGAGGTTTAGGGGGGCGGGGTGGGGTGATGGGGCACTCCTTAATGGTGTTACAATACTAAACATTTATTGCATATGTTTCACGGAGTGTATGAGTATAGTCAGAGAGCGTGTATATAGATGAGAGGGACAACTGTTATACTAGACCATGTAACAGGTGGTTGTTGAACAGTATATGACACAGCTGTCAAACTCAAGGCATTGTCAATGGCCGTGAGCAATCTTCGTACAGAAAAAGTGAAATATCTCTAAAACCGCACAATTTAGAAACAAACTCTTTGGCAGACCAACAGATCAAATGTTTAATAAACAGATTATATTAAATTTATATGCTTAGTATTCTGCATTTATATTAATTTTGAATAAAACTGACGTTTTGCCCTGTGTGTACCGGCAAACTCAATGAATTGTCAATGGCCATGAGCAATCTTTGTACATAAAAAGTGAAATATCTCTAAAACCACACCACATAGAAACAAACTGACTGGAATACATATAGAAAACATATTCAATGAATAGATTATATTAAATTGATATGGTTAGGTTTCTGCATTTCTATTAATTTTGAATAAAACTAATGTTTTGCACTGCATGTACCGTCAAATTCAAAGCTTGTTCAACAATAACCGCGAGAGGCACCACTGTAGCCTGTGTTACCGATTTTCGCGGGAGTTGTCCCTCTCATCTATATACACGCTCTCTGGTATAGTCACTATAAAATTGCATTCCGATGCCTGAAAAAAATACCATTGTCTACAGAACTATATTATACTGCTATTTTCACAAAAGATCACAACATAATGTCATTTCCATTATTGCAACATTTTATTCTTTTCTTTTTAAATACACATACATACATACACGTAGTTTATAAAAAAATACATATCTTCAGGAAGCCTATGCATCTGACAACTATCATCTTGACTGACTGATTTACTATTTATTTGAGCAGTTCTTGTATTTTTCTTTTTTAAATTCCAGCAATCGAATCCCATATCCAATCAGATCAGACCATATCCAATCAGATCAGCTAAATGTATTTACTGTGCACCAGAATAGAATTATGTCTCTGGGAAAGATAATTTATAACAGCTCATTTAGACAACCTGGCGTTTAAATGTCATACCTTTGAACCCACAAATCTATTTAAAACTGCCAGTGATTGACTGCAATGGATCAATAATATTATCAATTTTGTACATAATTAAAGCAGCTAATTGCTATAGATCCGAGACAATTAAAAATTTATTCACGACCATATTTGTTAAAATTTCAGATCAACTTCATCCCTATTTCATGCCTTCAACAACAATTTCAAAGTCTTCCCATTTTTTTTTTTTACAATTTAGTTTCCTAAAATTTGCACAATTTACCAAATCGGAAGGACATTTTGCAATTGCAAGCCACAATAGCAATTTGACGATCAACAGAATGAAATGTGCTCCAAGTAGTTCCCATAAATTAGAACAAAATAAAAGCAAAACGCTTCACTGTACGCTCGGTACAAGCACATTAAGTAGCAGTGTTAGATTTCTCTCAACCAACATGTCTACCCAGCAATATAACTCATTGTCTGTCACGTCACCTTCAGATTGCACAGTCTCGGCTCCATGCCTCATAATATCACTGTTTAGCTCAAATATCACGTACACTTTGAGTGGGCCATCAATACCACACGCAGCTTCACGAACAGTTTCCGCATAGTTCTAGTTTGACAAAAATGTCTGACTAAGCCCCCACCCCCCAATAAATTTCAGGTGTTGATTTGTCCAGGATTTGTCTGTTTGTATATATACCGGTGTTGCAGTTTCCGTGGCACACCAGTTTGCCAGGGACACATCCATTCAAATGCATTGTGAATTGCCCTGAGTGATCTTCATAGAGAAAAAGTCAAATATCTCTCATATTACACCCCCTAGAAACAAACCTCTTGGCACACGTACAGAAAACATATTCAACAAACAGATTATATTAAATTTATAATGTTAGGGTTCTTGATTTCTATTAATTTTGAATAAAACTAATGTTTTGCACTGCACGTACCGTCAAACTCAAGGCATTGTCAATGGTCGTGAGCAATCTGCATACAGAAAATACAGCAAAAGTGAAATATCTCTAAAACCACACCACCTAGAGAAAACATCTTTACCAAAAATATTATATTAAATTTATAAGGTTAGTGACGATGCTATTCGATTTTGACGCATGCGCAGAAGCGATGTGTCCCTGGCAAATTGGTGTGCCGCGGAAACTGTAACACCGGGCGTAAAATCACCATCAATCATGGATCTTATTTATGCATGTGCTTCCTTCCGTTGTACCTGCTCAATGTATTTTCGAACCCCCACCATGTCTCATTATACAATCGGCTTATATATATACCATATGTGTATGTATATATATATATAACATATATAACACGCCCTGCTTACGTCATCAAGAACCCTGATCACATGGCTTCAATACATCATGCATGACGTAATGATCACGTAATCACATCAAAGTAATAACCAGTGACATCATATGATCTATGATGTCATTCTACTCAGTTAACTCAATGTCGCCATCATCCAGAGATCTAGTTTCCACTCAATCCCACCGCCTGCTCTGACATCCAATAGATTGTTGTTTAAAATAACTCCTTTCAGATTTCATAAGAACTAGATGCAACCAATATCCCTAAGCGTACTGTTATCAGTAGAACTGTACAACCAATATTCCTGCACATTAGAATTAGTGATGTTCATTAAATCATGACTTTAAATTGTCCTCTTTTTTTTTTAAAGTCACACCCCTACTTTTTAGAAGTCGCGACTTGGCTTGGTGCTGAGTAAACCGACAACAGAAGCTGCGAGTGACGGGGAAATTGACATGGACCTTTAAGTAAAAAATGGCCGCTGGATGATAGGGTGATATGCGAGAGGGAATCTCTCACTTCATCCTGCTTTTAAAGGTAATGTTCATAATTGTTGCTGGGTGCAGTAAGCATTGGAAGAGTCACTCTGATGCACTAAAATCACCGCATCACCACTTCCAACACAACTTCCTCCGATTCCTCTCTACACACTCAAGTATCTATTAACGATGTGATGATCTGTATTTTGTTACGATGCCAGGATAGAACACAGTAGTGGAATTTCATGCAAATTCAGATAATTTATTTAAGGTAGCACCCACCTAATTTCAACCATGATTCTGATAATGCAGTTTTGTTCCCCCCCAGCCCCATTAGATAGTTTAAATCTCATCCATTAAAAAACAGTAGACTCCCACTAGGTGGCATTACGGACACATGCAAACAGTAACAAGTCGGCTGCGTGTAGAGCTGCGCGAAGCCGGTGCCAGGAGAAGCTGGCGCCAGTTCTATGTCTTGGTCTTCCGCTCCCGCCCATACATGCTGTCGAGCCCGAGCCCCATGAAGACGAGGACGGTGCCCAACCACTGCCGACTGGCCATCGGGTGTGCGAAGATGATGACGGAGGCGAGGATCGTGAAGAACTTGCGCGTTGTCGTGCAGATGGAACATACGAGAGGCCCGTACGTGGTGACTGTCATGAAGATGAAACTCTGAAAAACCAGAGGGGTGGTATGTTGGTTTGTTTGTTAGGGTTTTACATCCTAGCAACATCTGTGGTCATATCAGGATGGGTACCGACTTGTGACGGCACACTCATGTCGACTTTTATAGACTTTTATAGTTCTGCCCCACTAGGAGACCAGGCCAAAAACACCATGACCCAATATCCCACTCAGTCACATTATCCTGATACTGAGCTAACAGTCATTGCCCTATCCTAGTAATGCTGAGTGCCAGGCTAGGTAATACTAATCAATTTAGTAAATTATTGATTTAACTCAGCTCTGGATTCGAACTCCCGATCATTCGGATGGAAAGCCAATCAGCGCTCTTACCAATTCGGCCATACAGGTCGGTTTTAGAATTAGCAGGTGTTGTTACCTCACCTGGTAGTGAGTGTTAATTAGTAGAACACAAGCCCTGACAATCAAAATTACGATGGGATATTTCATCATGATGTTTCCCGCGATAATATTCCAGTGGGGCAGCACTACAACGCATGCACTATAACAAGTTCGGACATCATTTCAAGGACAAAAACCCCAATAAAAATACCCGAGTAGAATAGTTCCAGATTTTGCCAACAGATGTCACTAGCTTAACTGGAGGGGTGTACATTAACAGAGTGGTGGTCAAATTCCAGAAGAAAATTACAATATAGTTGTCTTTTTTTCTTTTAGATATATTACAAGGATACTAGCTTGAATCCTGTTGCGATAAGAATATCTGATTATAATCAAGCATTTTATTATTTATTATGATGAAACCATAGGCAGTCGGGGAAATGACCCGACTAGAGTAGTTACAGATTCTGCCGATAGATGTCACTAGCTTAACTGGCGGGGGTCCATTAGCCGTCCAAATACTAAAGCCAAGTTCCATTTGATAAATGACATGGGATGACATAACCCATATTGGATGACATACCCAGGGTCCATACACATGTGAAGATATGGGATTCAAGGCTATTTTAGATAGGAATTCAAGACTATTTTCATTTGGATTTCAAGGGGGGGGGGGGAACAATCATGAATGGCGATTTCGGACTAATTTAGATCAGTGGAAACAGTTTAATAGAATTCAAAGCCTTTTAAGACTAAATACCCAAAATAGGTTAAATTCAAGGCTTTGAAATGGGGCAAATCGACTGTCCAGGACAGCTCACAGACCCTGCATACCTTATATAGGCTGACCAGACCTGTTTGTAATTTGAGCTGCATCAGAGTAATGTGCTTACCTGTCCTATTGCACTGGCGAGGGAAAAGGTAATCATCTGAACAAGCACCCAGGGGAAGCGAGATGCAAAGATGAGGAAGTTAATGGCCTCACCGGATACCAGCAGACCTGGAACAGCAATGGGGTACCTCAGGAACTAATCCGACAGAGGGCGCTCAGATGCAACCTGAATCGTTGGTGTAGAACTGCATAGGCCTAGGGTTCATACAACATATTGGCCACCAGATTCAAGAATATTTTCAAGGAGACACGCACCATTTTCATACAACAAATTTTTATACAATCTACTCAAAAGTATGTAATGTTGGGAAAAAAATTCCACAAAAGTGAAGGAATCTGCCAAAAATAAATGTGTATCAAATGTCATGTGACATGTCGTAATCAGGGTTCATACAAAAAGATGATCGCCAGATTCGAGAACATACAGTTAAATTCAAGAACATTCATGTCACAGTCAGTCACAGGCAACAATTGTTCACAAGCAAACGATTCAGAATTAATATTAACATTTACTTCTGAGGATATTAATTATTTCTTTGCCAAAAACCTACAGCCATTAAAGAGTTTGTTTGTTGTTTTACATCCTAGCAACATCTAAGGTCATATCAGGACGGGTACCAACTTGTGACAGTACACACTCATGGTGACTTTATAGTGCTGTCCCACTGGGAGACTAGGCCACCAGCACTATGACCTGATATCCCACTCAGTCACATTATCCTGACACTGAGGCAACCAGTCCTTGCCCTATCCTAATTATGCCGAGCGCCTTGCTAGAAAGCGACAAGTATCAACTTTTAAGTCATTGGTTTGACTCGACCAGTGTTCAAACCCACGATCCCATGGTCTACTACCAACACGGGCCATTAAAGAACATTTGGATACTATAAATAGTATAAGAGAGTAGCAAAAGTAACAAAGAAGTACATTTTCTAAAGTTTTCAAATCCCCACCCACCCCATCTCTCTTTTCTCCATAAAAAAGTCTAGTACTAAAGACATGCACTGACCTACTCCAAGGTAGAGAAGTGACCACAGGTTTGTGTTGAACATCATCGGGTAGGTACTCGTCTTGTATTGCGATCGCATCCTCTCCTGAATTCCACCCGTCAGCCCATCACAGGTCAGTGACAGCAGCTGAACACCAAAATCAGAACACGGTACATTTAAAAGAAACACCACACCCACATCCTCTCCTGAACTCCAAATGCTAACCCGTCAAAGGTCAGCGACAGTAGTTGGACACCAAGATCAGAACACGGTACATTAAAAATAACAATAACAACCCTGCATCCTCTCCTGAACTTTGCCCGCCAAAGGTTAACAAGAGCAGCTGAACACGATACATTAAAAATAACAATAATAACCCCACATTCTCTTGAACTCCACCAGTCTGCCCATCAAAGGTCAGCGACAGCAGCTGAACACCAAAATCAGAACATAGTACATTTAAAAAAAACACATCCTCTCCTGAACTCCAACCGCCAGCCCGTCAAAGGTCAGCGACAGCAGCTGAACTCCAAAATCGGAACACGGAACAATAAAAAAATAACTACGGGCATCAGTAATTCTCTCTATAGCGTAGTTTTGCAGTGTTCCAGTTTCAGTACTAACAAACGTAACTAAGTGATGGTAATTTGACACCATGTCCATCACTTCAGTTTTGATCAAACTCACATATAATTACATAATGTTTAGAGACGTAAATTACTGTTTTTAAATTTAATTCATCACTTAACTAAAAATTCACATATAATTATAAAATGGCCAAATCTGTGTCAAAAGACATTAAAGTTTATACTTAAACTTTGTAAAAGCTACAACAGGTATGTGATACGGTCTGGTTGTCTTCATCAAGTCTAAGAATTGTTTACGCTTCACCTTTGTATGGGGTCCTTCACAATTACCAACATTTTCACAAGCATACAACATATACACTTTTTCATGATTCCCACCTCACTCCCCCCCCCCCCCCACACCTCCCACCACAAAGTGTACAATAAATATCTTGATATTTTTAGAATTGTTTTTAAATTTATGACTGGCAACGTAGGTCAGATGACTGATATTTCACATGATGATTGGCAGAATGATAGTGTGTGTCTGATAGGGTGTAAATAGGGCGGTTCAAAAACAAATTTGACCAACATTTTTATAATTTGTAGAAAGGGTATCGTATCTCTTAACCCCATCCCCTCCAGTGTATGGTTTACACGCTTGTGAGAATGTTGATGAATGCGAAGCACCCCCTACAGAGGTGCTACATGCACCCATATACTCACCAAGAGCATCTCACCATAACCAAAGCCAGAGGACCCGACCGTCGCCTTCGCCTTGCTGTCCTTGTACATGAAGAGCGCAACCCCCAGCACGATCATCAGTACGTAAAAGTACTTGGCGATCGGATAGCGCTTCCGTGCCACCAGCACCCCGAGGATCATGACCGGTATCGGCTTGGCGGATTTACCGAGCACCTGCAGCAGACAAGACTGTCGGTGTCAAGGTCGCAGACAGAGGGCAGTGACAAGGTCATCAGGAGGCCATTGTGGCAGTGGTGGCTGAGTGATACATGTATGGTGCAGTGTCAGAAGTAGGAGTGACCGTTTCAAGGTCACCTCGGTTTCAAGGAATCTTTGGGACACTTTCGTTTTGTGCTGGTTTTATCGTACAATGCCTTAGAATGGGCAGTCTATCACATCTACATTATTTAATTCATTAACTTCGCGCACAGTTACTTTATCGTACAGTGCCTTAGAATGGGCAGTCTATTACCTCTACGTTATGCAATTCATTAATTTCGCGCACAGTGGTTTTATCATACTGTGCCTTAGAATGGGCAGTCTATTACATCTACGTTATGTAATTCATTAACTTCGCGCACAGTGGTTTTATCATACTGTGCCTTAGAATGGGCAGTCTATTACATCTACGTTATGTAATTCATTAACTTCGCGCACAGTGGTTTTATCATACTGTGCCTTAGAATGGGCAGTCTATTACATCTACGTTATGTAATTCATTAACTTCGCGCACAGTGGTTTTATCATACTGTGCCTTAGAATGGGCAGTCTATTAGATCTACGTTATGTAATTCATTAACTTCGTGCACAGTGGTTTTATCATACTGTGCCTTAGAATGGGCAGTCTATTACATCTACATTGTTTAATTCATTAACTTTGCGCACAGTGGAATACTGCAATTAACATTTAAGAAGTAAAGGAGGTACTTTCAAGGCCAACATTGAAACCAGAACAAATATAATGTAACATTATTAGATAATTGGTGGCCGCCCGGGAGCCCTTGCGTCCGTTTCCTCTTCCCCGAGGCATGGTGTATCAGAGGTCCGAGGTGGAGGTAGGCGGCGAACAGAGAAATGGGAAGAGATCTGGAAGGCGGCAGGAGGGCGAGTGCCTGAGGGAGGCCGGGGGGCGACCTTATAAGGGAAGGGGGGCGGGCGACAGCAGGTGAGGTGTGAATGCTGCCAGCCCGGGGGAGGGTGAGAGGTGGCGAGCAGCGGGCGTCGGGTGAGGGGGAGGTGGCGGCGCGCGTCGGCGTCGGGCGAGGTGATGGGGGCGCGAGAGCGCGGGGCGGGGGAGGGTCTCTTCCTCTCCTCGCATCAAACGTAATGCTACGCATTACGACCAATTGGTTGCTGCAGTAATTGAGGCATAATGTCCTAACAATATCTGAGGCACTATGAGTATAGATGCCGAGTTGTAAGGATAGTTTTATAGTGTTGCCCGACTGCGAATGATTTAGTGTTGCCCGACTGCTATGTCATACTGTCGGCACTATGACATAATATCCCACTCACACCTACTGAGCCAAATAGCCATTGCATTATCCCAGTAATACCAAGTCCTAATGATATTTATCACTGAAAACTCTTTGGATTGACTTAGTGGGAAGGAAATAAGACTTTCCATCCTTTAAGCATCGTGATAAGAAAAGCAAAGTTGGATAATTCAATGAGCAGAAGGATAATCTGGCGGTTCCAAAGTACCATGGTGAAGAAGTCCAGTACCGTCAAGGTCATTGGGACTGACCTGTGTGGGGTAGGAGATGAAGCTCAGGGCCTGGTTGCTGGCCAACATGGCGAACACGTAGAAGAAGGTCATTAAGGCGTACATCTTCTTGGAAGTTTGGTCGACCACTGTAGACGGCTGTATCATCATGGCTGAAGTCATAAGGAAGGCAATAAATACCACATGCAGCTATAAGCTATGCACACACTGGCTGTACAAAACCAGTCCTTTCGATGTGATCTTGTCATTTCATGTGCGTGCGCACATACCACACACACCGGGATCATCTAAGTGACTGTCATCACATGTAGCTGGACTATCAATAGATGGATGCTGACAAATCAACTATTCTGACCAATTCAAATGTATATTGCTCATTTGTTGGGGTTTTACATCATGCATGACAGTGCACAGACGAACATTCTGAAAACAATTGTTTCCCCAATATATTAACATCGATCATTTTTAATGACTTATAATATTTATTGGTAAAATTGTAGCACTTTTCAGTACTTAATTTTTGCATTTTCAAAAGTTTGTACTTTTTAGGTTTTTTTTAAATGACCATTACGAACCCTGTCGAAAGTTGTACTAAAAATAAAATATATATACATGTATATTTTTTTTAAAGAAGGAATTGCAATGAATGAAGTGCGACGGTCTCTGCTGAAGCCCAGTCCGTGGCCGACAAAGCCGGATGCTGCAGGGTGAAGAGTCGCTGGTCACACTGCGGGGCTGTGATTTTGACTGAGTTATACTTTGCGGGATACAACTCAAGCCAAAGCACACCGCCGAGGCGCGCCATCTGGTGGGACGTCACGGAACTACACGGCGTCCTACCCAGTCACATCTAGTGAAATGCATTGTGAGCTGGTGGGTACTTGTATAGAGTTATTATTATACCCGACTAAACAGACCACATTGTCAAAACTGGATAGTTCCATACCGTTATTACTATACCAAACTAATTGTCAAAGCTGGACACTTGTATAGGTGTTTTTTTTGTTTTTTTAAACACTACACTTGACAAAAGAGACCACATAGTCAAACCCAGATACTTGTATAGCAATATTACTATACCCAACTAATTGTCAAAGCTGGATACTTGTATAGGTTTTTTTAGTTTTTTTTTAAAACACTATACTTGACAAAAGAGAACACATAGTCAAACCCAGATACTTGTAGAGCAATACTACTATACCCAACTAATTGTCAAAGCTGGATACTTGTATAGGATTATTACTATTCCCGACTAAACGGAACACATTGTCAAAGCTGGATACTTGTAAAGTTGTATAGCATTATTACTAGACCCAGCTAGCTTGTTTCAAGAGATACCAACCAGCAATAATCATATTCAATCATGATAATTCTGATCAAGTAAAATTGTGATCATCATGCCTCCACCTCTGCCAATTTGGATTTCCACCACTGTGGATAACTTACAGTGTCATCAAAGGCCAGTTGCTCTCATACCATGTCTATGTGGTGTGGGAGGTTAAAAATCCCTTGGGTCGGTAAAAGTGTAGACTCAGGCTTTCTATCGACAAACTGTCTAATGGTGAAAACAAGTCTATTCAGGCTTATCCATAATAGGCAGTATAAATCTTCAAGAAAAAAAATTGTTACTGCCCCCTTAGGCTAGTAGTAAGAATTCAACGGGATAGGTATGAAAAGAAAAGGTAATAACTATTGTATTCTGCATAATAACTTACCGATTTTGGCGAATGATGCGTTGATGATGCATTGTATAAAGACTAGTGCTTGAACGTAGTGGAACTTCTCTTCCTTATCCCCATAGGTGCTTTTCATTCTGGAAATACAGCAAATGTGTTTTTGTCTGAAAATATGCATATTTTGTCTCCAGTAACTACTCTTCTGGAAACAGCGCCCGTTGAACCACCATCAAGGAAGTAAGTAGGTAAATAAGCAAGTAACTGCGCACGGTATCTGCATCCTTTCTCAATTATTTCATTCAACTCTAGTCTACGTACATCCTTATACATCTTGAAGCATTTACTATCATCCTCATCTACGACAACCATTTGCAGACATCAGCCTGTGCATTTTTATGTTACAAATTGAAATAAAGCTTTTCATGTGATGGCCACATCGGTAAGATCGCTGCTGGGTTCCTGGTCAAGGTGTTCAATCCCGACTGAATCAGACCAATCACTTACTAGATCGATACTTTTCGCTATTTAGCTTGGTGCTCAACATTACTAATATAATATAGGGCAAGGACTTGTTTGGCCAGTATCACGATAATGTGACTGAGTGGGACCGAGTCATGCTGCCAATGGTCCAGTCTCCCAGCACTATAAAGTCGTCATGAGTGTGAACTGTCGGTACAACCTTAGATGTTGCCAGATGTTTGCTGGGGTTTTAGTCCTGGTAACAGCTAAGGTCATATCCGGACGGTGACCGCCTTGTAACAGTGCGCACTCATGACAACTTTATAGTGCTGCCCCACTAGGAGACCAGCTGGCAGGACCACGAGGCGATTTCCCAGTATCCTGATACTGAGCTAACCTGTCCTTGGTAATGCCGACCGTCAGGCTATATAGCATCAAGTCTCAATTTTGAAAGTCATTGGTTTGACTCCGACCGGGATCCGAGTTCCCGACTTCCGTACAGGAGGCTTGGGCTCCTACCAATCCGGCCACTGTGTCATTGAAACCCAAACAATCAAGCATGTATATAATTGTTTGAAAAACATGGTTATCAATATAGTCTAAAAAGCAAAATTTCTGAAAATTTCAAATTTACCATCCTTCCACATCTCTGCTATTTCTATTGGATGGACTCAGTACTATGTAACGCCCACCAGAACCGGTAGAAGAAAATGTGGTGCCACCAGTCTAGAGAGGGGATAGCCTGGTTTCCTAGCCCTTCCGGCAGATAGCGATTAGGGGACTCATCCAAGCGCCACCAAACGCCCACGGGCAGTACTGAGTCCTGTAGGAAGTGGCAGACAGCTCACCTCGGTGACACGTGACCGTACAGTCACGTGGTGAATGCCCGGCAACATGAGGCGGAAACTAGACCTGGCAGACAGTAGTTACGTTTGGTTTTATTTTATTGGAGATTTACGTCCTAGCAATATCTAAGTCCATATCAGATGGGGACCGACTTTTGACAACGCAATCATGGCGACTTTATAGTGCTGCCCCAATGACACTGCCAGCAACATGATCCAATACCCTACCCAGTCACATTGTCCTGTCATTAAGACAACCAGTCCTTTCCCGATCCTATTCCTAGAGATGCTTAGCACCAGCTATGGTAGCAATAAGCGCCAATTTCTGTAAGTCGATGGTTTTGACTTGGCCGGGGATTGATCCCACAACCTTCCATATGTGATTACCATGCAGAAGGTCAGAGGTTTGAATCCCAGCCAAGTGAAACCAATGACTTACCAAATGTATACTTGTCGCTACCTAGCCTGGCATTCGGCATTACTAAGATAGGGCAAGGACTGGTTAGGTCCATATCAGGATATTGTTACTGAGTGGGATATCAGGTCATGGTGCCGGTGGGGGTAGCACTATGAAGTCACCATGAATGTGCACTGTCACAAGTCAGTACCCATCCTGATATGACCATGGATGTTGCTAAGATGTAAAACCCCAACAAACAAACAATCCATATCACATGACAAGCTTGCACTCTACCCACTTGGCTACCTCAGTCTAGTTGGGTGATATAGACTACAAAGACTAATGCCCAGAGACAGAATGGGTAGAGCGCAGGCCTTCTGTGCGGGAGATCGGGAGTTCAATTCAGAGTCAAGTGAAACCAACAAATTACTAAATTGATACTTGTCACTTCCTAGCTTGGCGCTCGGCATTAATTAGGATAGGGCGAGGATTGGTTGGCTCGGTGTCAGGATAATGTTACTGAGTGGGATATCAGGTGATGGTGCCAGTGGGGGTAGCACTATAAAGTTACCATGAGTGTGCACTGTCACAAGTCGGTACACATCCTGATATAACCATGGATTTTGCTAGGATGTAAAACCCCAACAAACAATCCATATGACAAGCTTGCGCTCTACCACTTGCCTACCTCAGTCCGGTTGGGTGATATGGCAGTATAGACTACACAGACTAATGCCTAGAGCCGGGGTGTCTGGGGAGGGGAGGGGGCGTGGAGAGTGTGAGTGTGTGTGTGTGGGGGGGGGGGGGGCACTGATCGGGCGGGGGGGGGGGGGGTTGTGTGCAGGCTCACCCGGATAAGGTCGCCACGTAACTCCGTCACCCCGACCACATCCGTCCGTGTCCAGGGGCCTCAGAAGGCAGCTTTGTTTACACTCCGAGATGGGTCAGGTTAGGCAAACACTTCACCAGTATACCAGCATCCTCTTGGACCACCCCGACACACCCACATCAAAAAAATGTATACTTTTTTTTCTTAACCGGATCAAATAATTCCTTCCTCAGCCATATCTCTTCAAATAAAGATATGTTTAAATATGCATAGTCCGATGAAGCATCAAATTTTCAAAACCAAAACAATTATCTAGATTTGATTCTGTATATCTAACTTAGATACTGATGCGCTTAAGCATTTGTTGCGACATAGAGGGGGATACCAAGTTAATTTAATAGAACCTGTTACTGTAGAAGACTATGCCATGGTGTGAACTTTGGCATGCTTACCAAAATTAATTGTAAACGTTTCCACTTCAAATATCTCGAAACTTAGTCATTAAAAATAAATCCAAGCTAAAGTGAAGTAAATTATAACAATTAATTTAATATATATTTATCTCAGAAAAATGACAGAAGCTCAAAATCATCGGACTATGCAACATTAAATGACTGAAAGACCCAAAGTTTTGGGGAAATGTCAGTGAATCGACTATTTATTCTTTTTATATAATATATATTAATTATTAGTGTGAACATATTTAGTGTTATTTAATGATTGTATCTATAATTAAAAGAATATCCTGGGGGGGGGGGGGGGGGGGGAGGGACCATTGTGATGTTATTGACACTAGTGGCAGTAAGAATTAGTTTGCCCACTTCTGAACATATTTAGTGTATGTAATTTTTATAGTTATAATAAATAACGCCATAAATGCATAGTTATATCCTGTTAATGGTAATAAGAGTTGACATGATATGTTAGAGAAAACAGGAGTCGAACAGGAGACCCCCCCCCCCTTACTACCCACCCCCCGCCCCCACCATTGCAGTACAAAACCAGGACGTGCAACTGTACAACGCGGACCCGGCTGCCAGATATGGGAACGCGGCAAAATCCACCGCGCACATGTCACGGGTGTGCCACCACTTCCGGTTTTGCAATGTGCGCGCGTCTCCCACTACATCCGGAACTTTGTTATCTGTGTCTTCCAGGCGCGCCAAACGGCCGTACTAGGTACTACGGTGTTCGGGACTTTTACTAAGAAATCAATACCCGTGTTCAGTCAAGATTGTACAACAAACATACATTTTAAAAAGAAACACCCCCCCCCCCACATTTAACAAGCACTGATATCTCGGTGAACATGTACAAATATTCATTAGTTTTATATCAAATACATATCGTCTAGCATTGTTTTTTTGCGGGTTTTTTTTGGTGGTACATTAGTTGAGTAAGCAGTGGAAATTTCAATCATGCCCGATTGGTCTTCCTCATTCCACTGCTCCTTGCCCTATCCTAATAATGCTGAGCGCCAGGCTAGGAAGCGACAAGTATTAATTTTTAAGTCATTGGTTTGACTCGACCAGGTTTCGAACCCACGATCTACCAGAATGAGAGACAGACGCTCTAACTCATTCGGCCATCCAGTGTAGTGGCTATATTCCAGAAATAGCTCACAGAACTGCGTGTGCACGCACGCAGTTTTATATATAAATGCACATAGGCTCGATGGTGGTTGGTGTACATACTACATGGCTACGAGTACTTACTTCCCTGCTCACAATCCGTCTCCTTATGTGACAAATTACAGCTATGCCAACACCCAGTGTGTACTTGGTGCTAAACGTGTGTGCCATTCTCCTTTGCCCACACTACAAACACTATCACGCCCACTATCCTCAACTCGCCCTGGATATAAAGACCAGGCGTTGGGACCCTGTTACCAACTGTTCACAATCAATTTATCGACCAACCATAACAAAAAATGCAAGGCTATAAATCACTGTCTATCTGTTTATAAACCAGACTTTAAAGATATCGTTTTTCTCCCCTTCTCCTATCCTCCGCATATTCTACTCTATACAAGCAGCCCTCAACAGGGACCACAGTCGATACTTTGTCGTCTGCTATTTGAATAGACTTATACTGATAGCTTTCCCCACTGTAAAGATCCCGCCACTAAGTGTCGTCTGCTGCTCAGGCTGGCGCCCAAACCAGAAGCCATGTCCATGTATGGCAGTAGTGGAAGCTGAACTGACGCTGGTTCGCACCACACTTCCGGTCCGCTCTCCCTCCTCAAAGTAACAAGATGACTCAACTTCTAAATGTCGCCGAGTTGTACTTTTGAGCCTTCAACTCTAACGCAAAGATATAATTAACCGTCTCCCTATTCGCTGGTTAATATGATCCCAGTGATAATTATGCTGCAGATGTTGTTTGTTGGAGTTCAATGTCCTGGCAACATCTAAGGTTATAACTGGAGGGGCTATGCTGTACAGAATGGGGACATATTTACAGTTTTTCTAATCCAGATGCTGAAGTCTCTTGCATATTTACATGTAAATATGGCAATGAATGACAGCTTTGATATCGAATCATCTATTTAAGTGTGACAACAGGGTTTCCCAAACAGATTGGGCAAATAATTAGTGCTACCTCTGCTAAGCGGTAGGTTGTGGGTTCAATCCCTAGCCAAGTCACATTAAGCACTTACAACCTTGATACTTGTGACTACCATGTCTGGTGCTCGGCATTACGAAGATATGCTAGGGAACAGTGCACGAGGAACAATTGAATGAAATTGAAGTTTCTCAAACCTAATCAACAAACGCTTAAAATATATACCTGGGGAAAACGAACAGATATGGATATTATTAATATATAATGTTAATGCTGATGGGTCACTCTCCTGAAAACTGGTCAGCATGGGATGGAATTTTAAAACATCAATAAAAAAATAATGGAAATAAAATAAACCACATGCAACTTTGGTTTTTTGGAATTACTTTTTTTTTTTTAATCTTGTATCAATATAAGCACTACATATTTCTGTATATTATGCCAAGATTAATATGCTTCTCAGTATGAAATTATTTAATTCTGCTTAGATTTTTTATTAAGCAGACTGTGTGGTGTCCTAAACATGTTATTCTGCTCATCAATTTATATTTTACATAAATGTAAAGAGCTTTCCCGCTTTCATTTGCAACCCAAAAATGTTTAAAATTCAAATATCAGATTTTAACTCTCCATGTGACACTCCTGGCCAGTTTTCAGGAGTGAACCTGATACATTTATTATTATTTCACCACCTAAACCTAAGTCTCCCTTACATCATTCCTGACCACACAAAGAACCCACAACCTCGCAGACACAGCACCAATGTCAAGTAGGCTATATACGTATTTGTGAAGGAGTACGCTTCGGGCAAACTCAGACAATGAAGAGAAGGCACACTGGGTTACTTTAGCTCACAATCTGAGCCGGTTCATGAAATGAGATTCACCCTGCGGATGAGTGGATGGTCCATAGTAAGCATACACATGTCCATATACATGTTTTCTGTCGCATTTCTAATTTAGTGAATTAAATTCGGTTCAATTCAAGTCAACCAATCATTTACAAAAGGGATATTCTTCATATTCAGCTAAACTACACAAAGGAAACTTAACAAATTATCTGAACATAATTCACTGTATAAATAAATGAATGAATACATGCACGGGCTCTCTGGTTGAAGAAATCGACATTCAGTCATGGATTTTTCTCTTCACACTAACAGACGACATTTAGATAGCATACACTATTCCAATGACGAGGCTTTCTTGCACGCATGCCCGGCGCTAACACACACCTGCTAACAAGAACCAGTGCGAAACGTCGATATTTCACCTGCAGCATAACTTAGCAGCACTATGGGTTGTTCGCCACTGCCTGGCATAAAGATGCACACTGCACGCAATTCTGAATCACCAGCCCATCCTTCCAATGCTGCTGTAGCTCACCTCAACACGAGCAGCGCAGTGTGAGCGCGCGTTCACCCATCTCCCCTCCCTGCCTCACAGAGCCAAAAGGTGCGCTAGTTCACACTGCGGACGGTTTGGATCAACTCGCCCCCGTGTAAAGCGCGCAGAAGGGGCAGTGCAGTGTGGGCGACCCAGGCATTCTGGATCAATAAACTTGATCAATGCAATAAGCGGCGAGGCGAGCACCTACCCGTGTGTCACTGTCACCCTTGTCGCCGAGTTGCTCCTCGCCCGGCCCCCCGGCCGCCTCCTCAGGGGGGCCGGGGGGACCAGAAGGTCCTCCACGAAGGAACCGACCCGGTGGGCAGGTCGGCGGTGACCATGGTGACCGGAGTGTGAAGCTGTGAAGAAGGTGTGACCGCTGCAGGAGATGGAGCTGGTGTGGCACTGCAGCGGTGCGACGCCGTCCACTTTTATACCTCCGCCACCAGGCACCAGAGAGCTCCTCCACCCCCGCTTCCCGCTCCTCCGCGTGCCACCCACCCTCCCACCACGACCAGCCGTGGATCCTCCAGAACCCGGACCAGGAAGCGGTCACCATGCGGGATGTGACACGTGGAACCGCCAAGTGATTTCCCGCCCCTTTAACTCTCCTCAGTGAGCACCAGTCCCCCTAGATCAAGATTCACCCCTGTACTACACCACAGTCGCCTGATTAGGGATGAACAAGAACCCACTAGAAAAAAAGGAGAAATTGTGGGTAAATGAAATGAGCATATTAATTCTTAATCTAAGACGCAAAATATATTCTTCACATATCTTGTTATATTTACCCGCAACATTTGAACTGCTTAGTAGAAATCCAGTCGATAAACGAATTTTAAAGTTTGAATTGACAGAGCCCACATATATCCACATGGTGGCCATTGGCAGGACGTTGGGAGGTTCCTGGGTAACAATCCAATCTAGGTCCGGAAGCAGTCATTTCATTCTTCTTCTTGAAGATTTATACTGCATGTCATGGATAAGTCTGAATAGACTTGTTTTCACCATTAGACAGTTTGTCGATAGAAAGCCCGACCCTACACTTTTACCGACCCAAAGGATTTTTAACCTCCCATACCACATAGACATGGTATGAGAGCAACCGGCCTTTGATGATGCTGTAAGTTATACTCAGCAGTGGAAATCCAAAATGGCAGAGTTGGGGGTATGGGGAATCGAACCACTGACCTTCAGATTAGAAATCCGACCTAGAAAAAAGTCAGATACTCTAACCACTCCACCACAGCGAACACTGAGCTAGTCAGTGGTGAACCAGTTCATTCAAACATGGTCAATTCAATTCAATTCTTTTATTTTAACTCTCTGCAAGGTATGTTTACAATAAATTGAGGTGATACAATAAATGCATACAAATTCCTTACAGACAGAAAGGATCCCAGAAAAGCGATGCTTATCTAGCTGGTCTCCATGGATTTACTTTATGGACTATATCACTTCAAACTGATTTTGTGTCGTTATGCCTTGATATTATGTGATTTCAACAGTCTGAAGAGTATATGTTGAGGGAAAACCATTAAGAACAGTGAGACCCATTTTCTCCAACTTTTACATAGGGTTGTTATTAACCTCTGAACAGAGTCAGAAGTGAATTTTTAATTGACAGTCCCCCTGAACACGGTGATCTTAAAACAGACGAGTGTGTCGTCCTTTTGACACACCATGGCCCTGCTACTAGGGCTAGGTAGATACTAGATACAAGATTCACCCCGTACTGCTGCAGTAGGGGTGCAAACCAACCCTATGTAAAAGCTGTCGAAAAAACGGGTCAATGAATTGAGAGCATAATTTCACAATCTAAGAAGCAACATTTATTCTTTACATATGTCTTATTGATAGCCCGCTACCTTTGAGTTGAAAAATATAATATAATATCTAGTTTAATAAGATTTAAAAGTGAAATCGACAGCGTTCTGCGGCCGTCATCTTGTCTTTTTGCATTCTCTCCCATTTCACCAACTCTGTGCCTATATGGATAGCTATTTGATACTGGAGCCACAGTTTCTACTTCATGTTCCATACTAAACCTATTTTCGCCCGTATTTACAACACGTTGTCCTTCACCCGTGTACTACAAGTACCGGGTGAATCTTTTATCTAGGTAGATACCTTCATCTGTCAGCACACCCAGTACCAAAAGGATACCCTTCACTAGTCAAAGCTGCAAAATCCGATGAACGCATCCAGTTTTCGAAAACAAAGCCAGTACCTAGATTTGAGCCTACATATCCAAATTAGATACCAGTGGGCACATTAAAGCTGCATAGTCCGATAAAAGCCATACATTTTCAAAAGCAAAACACTCACCTAGATCTAAACCTACATAGCCAGCTTAAATACTTGGGCACAGATGTCATACTAGGTCAATTTAATATAATATGTTAATAATGAAGCCTATGTAGTAAGAACAGACAGAGTTTTGACAAAAATACCAAAATTAATTTGACATGTTTCACTTCAAATATCTTCTAAGTTATTAATTCTAAATCAAACCTACTTCAAACTAAAGTAAGGTAGATTATAATGATCAACATAATATATTTATCACATAAAATGACTAACTCAGAACGATCGGATTCAACATTTTGAAGGTCGTACAAAAACATACTATTTTTCCAGACCATCCCTCCGACACCAAATTAGTACAAATCAACATTTAAATACTTCATTAAGCTGCAATGAAAACATCAAATTTTCAAAACCAATTTTTTAAATCTAAATTTGATTCTTCATATGGAACTTAGATACTGGTGCACTTATTGTTTGTTTGGTGTTGTTTTACGTCCTAGCAACATCTAAGGTCATATCAGGACGGGTGCACTTATTAAACATTTGTCACCCCACAAAAGGGAACACTGAGGCACTTCAATAGAACCTGTTACTGCAGAATGCTATGGTGTCAGAGTTTTGGCATAGCTACCAAAATTAATTTTGCATGGTTGCACTTCAAATATCTCAACGGTTAGCCATTTAAAATAAAAGTGACTTCAATCTAAAGTAAGATACATAATAACGATCAACTTAATGCATTTATCTCCGAAAATCAAAACCATCGGACTATGCAACTTTAAATACGTATTAATTATCAACATGTTATTAATTTGACTGACAGCCCCCTCCACCAACCCCGTCATGAGCTTTCTACGGCCGTGAAAATGTTGAAAACTTTTAATAGAGCGTAATCACTTTAAAAGGTTCTAAATAATTCTTAATTATTCGCCAAGTCATTAAAATGTTATCACTCTGGCATCTCTGGTTGTATAGTTTTCCCACGGAGAACCATAAGCACAGATCATACCCTTGGAAAGTGCAAATAAAATCAACCGGCGCTCATCACATGAAACATGGATATCCGGGAGAGGTCTGACGTAAGAACACATAGCGTGGGGGCGATCGCTTGGATGCAAAGTTCTTCACTGTCCCTAACTCCACACATATCCGTCTCGTAACTCAAACCCCATTACCACACTATGATCAGTAGTGCAAACACGAATATTAGTTATGCGGAGGATATTAATATAATTAATCTCTCTCGACATCTTGGGCGGTCAGTTCTAAACTGTCTCCCGTGTATAGTGAGGCCAGTGGCTGGACACAGACCGTCACTCCCCCATCCCCATCACCACCCGATCCCTACTCCCTCTTCTCAGCTATTTCCAAATGCAGAATTTCAGTCTAACTTAAAACGTCCAGATGTTGACTCATCGTGAGCAGAACGCAGGTGTCCATCCCCCACACTAAGAGGCCAGGACACAGGTAGGCCAGTGGGCATTTTACTACATTATCCTGACACTGAGCCAACCAGTCCTTGCCATATCCTAATAATTCCGAGCGCCTGGGAAGTGGCAAGTATCAATTTTTGACTCGAACAGGGTTCAAACACGTAGGTTCGAATCACGCGATCTACCAAAACCGGAGACGGACGCTCAACTCATTCGGCCATACCCGTATAACAGAATATGTAGCTGTACACATACAGTATAACCCCGTTAAACCAAACTTGAAGGGACCCTAGAAATGTGTAACCGATCATTGGTTTAACCGAGCTTTGGCTTCGATTTTGACTTCTGAGAACTGAGATGTGCGCAACCTCTTTGCAGCTGTGGAGAGGCCCGACAACTCATACGCCTCTACAATCTTGTCCTTGCTCTTGATCCAACAGGATAGCGTACTAGGTGGGACACCAAATTCACTTGACATGACACACTGCTTCCGACCGTTTTCGACTGCTTTAACAGCATTGTACTTGTCATCAATTGACTCTCAGATGACCTTATAACCACATGCAGGTTTGGTTTAACCGTACCGTAAGTGGCCCTGGCGTCTGACAATTTTGTTTGGATTAACCGATAATTTGGATTAACCAACTTTGGTTTAACAAACCTTTTCATATGATAAATAGTATTATTTTGCTGGGCCGCCGAAAAAAGTTTGGATTAACCGAGCTTCGTTTAACGGGGTTATGCTGTATGTAGCACCGTAAACTTAAAGCCCAAACAAAAGCTCAATGACAACATATGAAGAGTTCAGGGGCAAAACCACGTAAACGCCAATCAAAAATGGAGATAAACATTGGAATCAAACCGTCAAAAAGTTAATATTTTTTTTCTCATATTTCTACTCTTTTGTTCATTGCTCCACAACCATGTGATCATATGAAAAGTTGAATTAGTGAGCTTTAAAATTATTGTCAGGTCAAAATCTGTTATTTAAGGTACATATTTGGATTGGCGTTAACATGGTTTTGCAGCTGAACACTTCGTATAGGTTACAAAGGCTCTATTGCCACTGACTAATGCGCTGACACCGACAGGGGTCTGGCCGTAGTACATGCTAAGGGAAAAAGGTACAACTAGATAAGTCATTGTATCGGACTCTCTCTCAAAGCCAGACTAGATGGCTCAGAGAATGCATACTAAGACAAGAAGGTACAACTGGATAAGTCATTGTATCGGAGTCTCTTTCAAAGCCAGACTAGATGGTTTAAAGACTACATACTAAGTAAAGAAGGTGCAACTGGATAAGTCATTGTATTGGAGTCTCTTTCAAAGCCAGACTAGATGGTTTAAAGACTACATACTAAGTAAAGAAGGTGCAACTGGATAAGTCATTGTATTGGAGTCTCTTTCAAAGCCAGACTAGATGGTTTAAAGACTACATACTAAGTAAAGAAGGTGCAACTGGATAAGTCATTGTATTGGAGTCTCTTTCAAAGCCAGACTAGATGGCTGAGAGACTACATAGGGGCCTACTGTACTGAACGTGGTAACCGGCACAAAACGGGGAAATTAATCCAAGATCTTGTCGCCACCAAGCTGTGGTTATTACATCGACGACAAATTTCTGTGAAAACGCGGATTCCCCCCCCCCCCCCCCCCCCCACATGATTAGCACTGTCAATGGGAAGGGGAGGGGGCTGAAGTCAGGTTTCAACTGTATTAGCGCCCATCCCCAACTCGTCCTTGTTTGGGTTTCATGTTCTAGCAATATCTAAGGTCATATAAGAATGGGATTCGAACTAAACAACTGTTGTCATATGCATTCTAATTCCATAGTATTTTCCTTCATGTTAATCGATAAAAATATAAATTATTGGTAATCCGCAAAATTGTGAAGATATTTCATCCCTGTATACTAAGTGAAGGGAGGTTGACGTATGGAACTCCCAACATCTCCCGACCAGCCACTGCAGGGACAAATAGTTTTGCGCCTGTCTGGACATGTTCTTGCCAGTGTGAAACCGCTATGATGATGATGATGATGATGATGATACTAAGTGAACAAGGTACAACTGGATAAGTCATTGTATCAGAGTCTCTTTCAAAGCCAGATTAGATGGCCCAGAGACTACATACTAAGTGAAAAAGGTACAACTGGATAATTCATTGTATCGGAGTCTCTTTCAAAGCCAGATTATTTGGCTGATGAATAAGATCCAGGACGAGTTAGGCGAAATACTAACAACCATGTTGCTCCCTTGCCTGGTAAGCGGCATTAAAAGGACCGATCAAGGAGCAGTGAAATGAGGAAACCCAACTGTCTGTAATTGACATTGCTAGTACTTAATCAACGAAATGCTTTTGGGTTGTTTCTGAATCAACCCGATGTGTTCTACCCCGTGAGCATAGCTGTTATTAATGTCGTTTGTTTTTAACCGTTAACTAATTTTTTTTTTTTACGAAGGATAAGGATTAGGAGGGCTGAATTCTAAACACTGGAATGGTATATATATTAGGTCATTACAGGCTGTGTCATGATGGATTTGGGTAGTCTTAGCAGTGTTTTAGCAGACATTTATTAGCTGACTACCCAACAACAAAATTAATATCACAAGAGCACATTTTTGCAACCGTAACAGTTTACATACAACCGTTACTGCTTTTCGTCTTAATTATTTAAACAAGTCATTCCTGGTTCAATAACAAATGTTGAATTTCCAAATTTAGAAGAGGAGGTGCAGTTTGACCATGGATACATTTCCTTTCAGTTTCATTTCAACTACAATGTGCTTACAGTCGTCAACACAATAATTAGTAACAAGACATCAATAAACAGCATTTACAGCTGATGAAAACCGAACATAGGTATAAAATCAATGAGCATACATCTTTCTTCCTACTGATAACCGACTGGATAATTTCGATATTTAATCAACCGTTGCCTTAATGCGACTGATAACGAACCAGGTGTTATGATGTAGACTGGCATTAAATCAGCATTCACCCTACCGGGCGCGGTGGCCGAATCCGTAGAGCGCGGGCCTAGCGTGCGGAAGGTCGGAAGTTCGGTTCAAGGTCGAGTCAAACCAATGACGTATAAAATTGATACTTGTCACTTCCTAGCCAGGCGTTCGGCATTAATAGGATAGGACATGGACTGGTTAGCTCAGTGTCAGGATAATGTGACTGAGTGGGATATTGGGTCATGGTGGTGGCATGGCAGCACTATAAAGTTACCATGAGTGCCCAGTCAGTCGGTACCTGTCCTGATATGACCTTTGATATTACCAGGACATAAAACTCCAATAACCAACCAACCAGCATTCACCCTCGAATATACCCCCTCCCCAACACCCATCCTGCCCATGAAGACATGTATTCCAACATCAGGACCAAAGTAGTCCTCACTCAGTGCCGCATTGGCCACTCGAATGCCCCATTCATATACACGTTAGTGGACGTAGTTGAACATAGTGGAGTGGAGGCTAACGTAGTTGAACGTACCGGCATCCATACTTATCCATGATGTTAACTTGGGTGAGCCTTGATGTCCGATTAAATTTTTGGACATGTTCAAAAGAGCGCTATGTTAGAGGCTGAATTTGCATCCGTGATGCTAACGTACCCTAGCGCACTTGGACGAAGCCCTGGTCATAGAACTGTTAGGGGATGTAGGTGAATGTAGTGGAGGCTAACGTAGTTGAATGTATCATCATCCATACCGTAACGTATTTATCCGTACCAAAACCTGCCGGGCCGTAACATATTTCAACGTAGTTTAATATACTTACACCACATTTGACCAACGTTAGCCTCCACTACATTCATCTGTGCTCAACTACGTCCACTAACGTGTATGTGACCAGGCATTCAGTCTCGGCCGACTCATGCACTTTTAGTCAAGGGAGAGCTAAACCCAGGGTACATTGGGTGTCAGTGCCCACTAACACTAGACACATTCCACTCAAGTGTGTAAATTGCATGGCCTTGCGCCAACAACATTAATGGCATGTGAGAGCTCTTTACCATTGTAAACTGCAAACAAATCTTAGAGTTCCTAAGTACAACTGGGCTGTATTGCTTCCTGTAAGTTTAACTGTTTTGTGAATTTAAATGTCACTGTCGATTGACACAAATTGAACAACTTCAAAATGTGTATTGTCATATGACACGGATCTGACTGTTTTCAAGAATGGTGTGTACAGGTACATTTCATTAAAGACATGTGGATGTGATTGATGAACTCGACTGACAGATTAAATACCACTACTACAGTAGTAGCTTTTCACTGTGAATATGGCCCTTAGTGCCACATGCTGTTAAACCATCCGCAACCAATCAATTAAGACATCATGCTACAATATACTGACCGGTGAGTCTGCACCCCCCCCCCAAACACACACACACTCGCCATCAAGGATGGACCAACATCACAGACCTGGTCAGCCCTGCACCCCGCCTCTCCCCTACACACACACACTTGCCATCAAGGATGTACCAACATCACGCCACATCACAGACCTGGTCAGCCTTGCACCCTGCCTCCCCTCCACACACACACTCCCCATCAAGGATGTACCAACATCATGCCACAACGCAGACCTGGTCAGCCCTGCACCCTGCCTCCCCTCCTCCACACACACACACACACTCCCCATCAAGGATGTACCAACACCATAGACCTGGTCAGCAGTAACCCCGCCTCCCCTCCTCCACACACTCCCCATCAAGGATGTTCCAACATCACAGACCTGGTCAGCCCTGCACCCCGCCTCCCCTCCACACACACACTCCCCTTCAAGGTTGTACCAACATCATGCCACAACACACCTGGTCAGCTCTGCACCCCGCCTCCAATCCACACACAGTCCCCATCAATGATGTACCAACAACACGCCACAGCACAGACCTGGTCAGCCCTGCCCCCCTCCTCCCCACACACACACTCCCCATCAACGATGTACCAACAACACAGACCTGGTCAGCCCTGCACCCCGCCTCCCCTCCACACACACACTCCCCATCAAGGATATACCAACACAGACCTGATCAGCCCTGCACCCCTCCTCCCCACCAAGGATATACCAACAACACGCCACAACACAGACCTGGTCAGCCCTGCACCCCGCCTCCCCTCCTCTACACACACACTCCCCATCAAGGATGTACCAACATCACGCCACAACACAGACCTGGTCAGCCCTGCACCCCTCCTCCACACACACACTCCCCATCAAGAATGCACCAACAATACGCCACAACATGACCATGGTCATTCCTGCACCTTGCCTCCCCTCCACAGTGGCACACACACTCCCCATCAAGGATGTACCAACATCCTGCCACAGCACAGACTTGTTCAGCCCTGCACCCCACCTCCACACAGACACCCCCCTCCCATAAAGAATGTACCAACATCACGCCACAACACAGACTTGTTCAGCCCTGCACCCCGCCTCCCCGCCTCCACACACACATTCCCCATCAAGAATGACCCAACATCACGCCACAACACAGACCTGGTCAGCCCTGCACCCCGCCTCCCCTCCTCCACACACACACTCCCCATCAAGAATGTACTAACATCATGCCACAACACAGACCTGTTTAGCCCTGCACCCCACCTCCCCTCACACACTCCCCATCAAGGATGTACCAACATCACGCCACAACACAGACCTCTTCAGCCCTGCACCCTGCCTCCACACACACACTCCCCATCAAGAATGTACCAACATCACGGCACAGCACGACCATGGTCATTCCTGCACCTTGCCTCCCCTCCACAGTGGCTCACACACTCCCCATCAAGGAAGTACCAACATCCCACCACAGCACAGACTTGTTCAGCCCTGCACCCTGCCTCCACACACACACACACACACACACACTACCCATCAAGAATGTACCAACATCACTACACAACACAGACCTGGTCACCCCTGCACCCCACCTCCCCTCCACACACACTCCCCATCAAGGATGTACCAACAACACGCCACAACACAACACAGACCTGGTCAGCCCTGACCCCACCTCCACACACACACACTCCCCATCAAGGATGTACCAATATCACGCCACAACACAGACCTGGTCAGCCCTGCACCCCGCCTGCCCTCCACACACACTCCACATTAAGGATCTACCAACATCACGCCACAACACGGACCTCTTCAGCCCTGCATGCCGCCGCCACTCCCCATCAAGGATATACCAACATCACAGACCTGGTCAGCCCTGACCCCACCTCCACACACACACGTCCCATCAAGGATGTACCAACAACACGCCACATCATGGACCTGGTTAGCCCTGCATCCCCCTGCTTCACACATATAAGGCCTACTTCGCTCCTTAAGTATTGTCTTACTTTAAAAAACATATAATGTCAAATGTGTATCCTTTGAGTACTATAATCTCAGTCTAATAACAATAGTCCTCCCAAGGCCCAGTGACATCTACAATTGAACATTATACATTTAGGCATTGGTAATGCACATGCTATATTTACTCGACATCGCCCACATAATGTTGCATCGGGTTCTAACCCGAGATCAGATCTGAAAACCTATGTAATTCTAAGACATTTCCATATGAATGATACAGCAACAGCAAAACCCGAAAAGTAAGCATCATCACTGGTGTGTGAGTGTGATATTATGGGAGGAATAAGACGAAGAATTATACAGGTATAAATGGGTAAAAATATAGCGTGTTTATTTTGGTTCAAATATGAATTGTGATTATTATTAATATTTTAACCAATTGCATTCGTGCAGGTATTTGCCCCAGATCAGAGCCAGCAGCACCACCGCGCCGAGGTTCCAGTGGCCCAAATCGTCACTCGCTGTGTGATTTTCAATTTCAAATCATCAAATGTTCTGTTGTACTTTTGCAGACGGGAAGGATATCAAGGGGAGATTTATCAAAAAGTGTAACTTGTTGCAAATTAGTGGTGCTGATAATTGGGGTTGGCCCCCTGAAGCAGTTTGCCTTAGTTAAAGCTGCATAGTCCGATGAAGCATCAAATTTCCAAAACCTAAACACTCACCCAGACTTGATTCTACACATCTAGCTAATCACATTACAACATAGAAGGGCATACTGAGTCAATTTAGTAGAATCTCTTATTGCAGGTGTGTCTTTTTATCCTCAAAAAAGAAAATTGCTTTCTGTTGGTTACCCAGTCACATTGGTAATGGGGGTAATGAAGAGGCAAACCTGGCTGCTAAGGCTGCTTTGACATGGCCCCATGCCAACCTAGGCATACCATATACAGATCTTAAATTTCAAATTGCCAAATACAGTGTCTAATTGACAGTATGAATGGAACGATGCAGGAGTGAACAAACTTCGTTCTGTGAAGCCAGTCTTGGGAGATTGGCAGTCCTCCTACAGACAGTCGAGACAGGGTGGGGTTATCCTCTGTCGCTCCCGTATTGGTCATACTTTCTTGACGCATAGTTTTATTTTGGCTGGAGACCGTCCGCCTCAGTGCATCACATTTTGGTGAGATATCCTCAGAGATGATGTATTTGGAAATGAGGGTGTGATGGAGTCGTTCCGATTCCATCCACAACTCATTATTAAATTCTTCAGGGCAACTGGTTTTTTACCAAAAATTTATTTTCCATTTTTAACTTGAAAAGTTGTTTACTGCTGATTTTATTTATGATATAACACTTACCACAGTTATATGCTCTTTGGTGGCATACATTTCGGTGCTCCATTTTACTTGTTTGAAATATGTTAATTTGTTTAATTCAGATACGTCTACCCACTGTATGACCCCAAATAGCCGATGTCTACTTTATGTGATGGGTGTGTGTGTGTGGGGGGGGGAGGTCAATAAACAAACAAACAAAATGCATAAGCCTATGGTGTAAGAGTTTTGGTGTGCTTGCTAACATTAACTTGTCATGTTGTCACTTCAAATACCTCCAAAGTTAACTATTTAAACCAAAAGCTATTTCTACCTAAAGTAAAGTAGATTATAATGATCGATCTAATGTATTTATCTCAATTTTTTAAAATAAATTAAATACCATTAGGCTATGCAACTTTAAGCGGGTCCATTAAGGCACATGGCGAGTCCGTTGTACAATCGCCATGTGGCATGACCGTGCTGCCGACATCCTGCTACCAGCTTCATATTAAGGCCTCCACCCGGACACTGACCATACACCAGAAGGGCCCGCTTCACCAACTACAGTAGCAAGTTTGAGCGATGTGACCGTTTTACTAACTAATGCTCTAAGGTAGTAATTTAATATTGAGTCCATCTGTGGTGTCCTAACAACCCTCGTGATTGAGGAATGGATAATGAAGATGAAGATCTATTTTAACACACTATGTGAATTTGCATGCAAATACATACAATCCGAGCTAAATATTGTTTTCTATGAAACATCAGAAAATCTCTTGTTTTTGGGAGGTACTTGAAACAAAGAAATTGTATACTCCTGATAAATAGCTATTTTATAATATTGTGGCTATATGTATTATTAAAAAAAATATAATTCCTATATTATGAACTTCAAACACATATGCGGGGATCACTAGGGGCGGGGGGGTGGGGTGGAGTGAGCCCCTTTTCCACTTGATGAATTGTAAACATACATTGTATGTAGGGCAGCACCAGGCGCTATGGCCGAATCGGTGGAGCACGGGCCTCAACTGCGGGAGATCGGGTCCCGGTCAAGTCAAACCAATGACTTATAAAATTGATACTTGGCACTTCCTAGCCAGGCGCTCGGCATTAATAGGATAGGGCAAGGACTGGTTGGCTTGATGTCAGGATAATGTGACTGAATGGGATATCATGTCATGGTCCTGGCAAGCACTATAAAGTGGGGCAGCACTATAAAGTCACCATGAGTGTGCACTGTCACAAGTTGGTACTCGTCCTGATATGACCTTAGATGTTACCAGGACATAAAACTCCAACAACCTAACGTTGCAGGCCAGTACCTATGCGTGTTATACTGGTTCCTACTCCTAAATTAAGTAGGCCAAGCAGATTTCTTATGCAGAAATGCGGACAGCCTAATGTGATCTCTATTTATGCCAGAGCTTTACAATAACTCCACATGATCAGAGTCTATCTGTGACGGGCAGCACCGATCACTAAAGCTAAGCTTCCATTTCGATGGACTACATCACGGTTCCAGCGGCGAGGTGCATTGTGGGATGCGTCAGAGCAAAACAAACCCGCGAGAAGCACATGCCACATGCTAATACACTGGGTGCAGCTATGAAATGTGTTAGTTTCAGCTTATCTCAGCTCTTGTTTGAAACATAGAATACTAACTAAAAAAATATATATAATAAATTAAGATATTAATCTGTTATCCAGCATTGGATTTACATTAATATAATCAGCACATCTTATGCCATTTGCATTTAGATTTAGACAAATCTAAGCACTCAGACTAGTGTTCGAGCCATAGACATAGCCAGTTTTACTTATTTTATTCATGTTTTTATTTATATCCTATGGTTAATGACATATGTAGAAATAGAAAATGCGTAGGGTTAATCAGATATTGGTTATATATTTCTCTGAAACAAGTTTTTGTTGACACATTTGACATTTTAATATTTAGAACAAGAATTACTTCTGGCTAATCAATGGTGATCTAAACATCAGCCTGTAAAGTGACTGAAATTGTATGTTTCTTAGCTCAAAATACTTAATTATAGAGAGTTGTGTCTTAAACATATTCATTATATTATTATATGGTATCCTTCCGACCATGTTTGTGCCAAATTGTTATGTATTTCTATTTATTTTGAATAAAAATGGATGTACGCCTTTGCTTTGCTCCCAACGCCGTTTTCAGCGCATGCGCACTCGGAACCGTGATGTAGTCTATTGTGTTTGGAAAAGGAGGGGAGTGGGGGATGGGGAGGAGCCACACCAGCCTTGAACATCCTCCTTATGGCCCATCATGCCGCTTACGTCATGATACCAAGTTGACAACTTTACAAACAGAACCATCAACCAGAGCCAGAAACTTTACAACAATGCTTACTTCACTCGTCAATGTCAGAATTGGATATGTCTTGACCCCCAACGCACCCACCCACCAGACCTGCTATTGTTTCACACATTACCACGCTCGTGTGAGATATCCAGCTGTTTACTGTGGCTTATGTTTATTAAAGGATATATTTTACATGGTCTTTCGAATATAATGGTGCTTCGTTTTCTTTGTGTTACATCAGATCCTATCTCGGGCTAGAATCAGACGCAACGCATTTCATAAGAAAGGCTCGGTCTTTCCAACCGATGCATTGATAAACAAACATATTTTATCAACTTGATCTGCTTCATGTAGAAAGCAAATTGAGCTGATTCTCGAACCAGTTGTACATCTTTGGATAAACAGGGCCAGAACTACATAAGCAGCAAGTTAAGACAACATCCTGTATATAACCGTACTGTGTGTACACAATAGACGGTGTCGCAGTTTGAGCGCCCTGCCAGTTTGAGCTGACTGTCAGTTTCATGCGCATGCGTCAAAATCTGACAGCATCGTCACCAACCTTATGAATTTAATATAATGTTTTAGGTAAAGATGTTTTTATATATGTGTACCAAGCGATTTGTTTCTAGGTGGTGTGCCTTTAGAGATATTTCACTTTTCCTGTATTTTCTGTATGAAGATTGCTCATGACCAATGACAATGCCTTGAGTTTGAGTGTATGCAGTCAGCTGAAACTGGCAGGGCGCTCAAACTGCGACAACGGGTTCGCCATTCCAGCGGCGCAGTGCATTGTGGGATGCGTGAAAGAAAAACAAAACCTGTGTGAAGCACATGGCGCATGCTAATACACTGTGTGCAGCAATGAAATGTGCTAGTTTCAGCTCATCTCAGGTCTTGTTTGAAACATAGAATACCAACTAAAAAATATATATATAATAAATTAAGATGTTAATCTTTTATCCAGCATTGCTTTTATATCAATCGAATCAGCACATCTTATGCCATCTGCATTCAGATTTAGACAAATCTGGGCACTCAGAATAGTGTTAGAGCCATAGCCAGAGTCAGTTTTACTTATTTTATTCATGTTTTTATATATATCATATGGTTAATGACATATGTATAACTAGAAAATGAGTAGGGTTAATCAGATATTGGTTATATATATTTCTCTAAAACAAGTGTCTGTTGACACATTTGGCATTTCAATATTTAGAACAAGAATTAATAATGGTGATATGGATATCAGCCTTTAAAGTGACTGATTGTTTTGTTTCTTAGCTCAAAATGCTGAACTATGATTAGTTGTGTCTTAAATATATTCATTATATCATTATATTGCATGTGTGCATCTATGCTTTAATTGTTCATGCAAAATTGTTATATTTTTCTATTAATTTTGAATAAAATCTAAGTCTTCCCCTATGCATATCGGCAAACTCAATGGTTGTACGTCTGCGTTTTGCTCTCAACGCCGTTTTCAGCGCAAGTGCAGTCGGAATGACCATCTAGTCTATTCTGCATGGCCACATCCAAGGATATTAGTGTGACACGTCATAGCCCATGCCTATATCGAAACCAAGTGATGCAAGCGAAGTAGTTGTGGTGTAACAATGAAACCAATTGATGCAAGCTCAGTAGTCGTCGAGTTGCACACACAAATATTTCAATTCATGGTTAGTGCAGAGGTTTGCCGTCAGGTGACGACACAATAGTGCAAGTCTATAGGTTTAACTTTGGATTAATTAATTTAAATTAGTGCTTCTATATATATATATTAGAGTTACACTGTTATATCCAGATCTAGGTAACTGGATGGATTTGTTCAATGACTTAAGAACATTAAACATTAAATGTTGTTGGTTCGTTGTTGGAGTTTTATATCCTGGCAACATCTAACGTCATAACATGACAGATACCGACTTGACAACTTTATTGTGTTGCCCCACTGGGAGACCAGGCTGCCAGCATCATGACCCGATATCTCACAGGGTCACATTATCCTGACACTGAGCTTTCCAGTCTTTGCCATATCTTATTAATGCAAAGCGGCAGGCTAGGAAGTGACAAATAGTCATTTGTTTAACTCGACCGAGAATTCAACTCCCGACCTTCCACATGGGAAGCCTGTGCTCTACCGATTCAGTCACCGTGTCCGGTGGGATAAAATGTAAATGATGCATATGAAGGTATTTATAATTCAATTTGTGTCATGAGTGACCTATTTGTATTAGAATTTTATGGGTTTATATTAGTATTACAGTAACTTACTTTTCAGTTGTGGTTTTTTTTTGTTAGTGTGTGTGGTGGCGAGAGCTGTGGCTCATGAATCAGGTTATAAAATATTTATTATTGAATATATATGAAAATATCAGTACGAAAATAATTACTATCCACAGCATAAGAAGCACAACTACCCACGATTCAGAGATTTATTTAGATTATTTTATGAGAAGTAAAATTTAGACGGTGATGACAGATAGAGTATTCTAGGAAACCTGGCTGTTCATTTGTATTTGTTTGTACTTAGACTAAAACCTGCAGTTCCATGCTGGAAATATATCGAACGAGTGCTTGAGTTGCTTTGGATACCACTCATAATGCGTATGCGACAAAAAATCGAAACGCCTTGAAACCTATGAGCTACATTCCTTACACGCGTAATGCGAATACGTTTTTCCGACCGGTCCATGTAGCGATCGGTGCGTCATGCGTTATGCGTCAAGCTGGGTGTGAATAGAAACCTGAGTCTGATGTGTCCATTAGTTTAACACTAGGAGAGGTGACTGAGCATTATGGAACGGTCACGCACAAGGCTTCTGAGTGGAAACATATGGTAGTGGTGGTGGTGGGGGTTCGAGATGGGTTCGGGTTGGTAAAAATGCTACCAGAGCCACAAAAATATGAATACTTATCTATAATTTGGTCATAATAAAGGTACGAACCCCCATGTGACGTACAAAACGTTACATAGATATAAATGCAATATTTGGTCATATAGAGAGCAGTAGGGAGAATAATTGTTTATTTTTATTTTCTAAATATAGCCAGTCGTGTGCCGCATACCGCATAACGTGTGTAAGGAATGATGGCATTCAGTCAATTTATTGGAAGCAGACCCTATGAGGTCAATGTCGACAGACACACCAAAATTATTTGTGCATGTCTATACTTCAACTATCTCCTAAATTAGTTATTTTAAAGCAAAGTTACTTCAATCTAAAGTAATGCAGATTATAATGATCAACCTAAAATATACAAATATCTTAGAAAATGACAGAAACTCAAAACCATCGGACTATGTAACTTTAACGCACCTAAACCAGCAACGATCTGGTAATAATCAGGGCATTGTTATCGTGAGTAAAAGGGTTACAATTCTCAGAATATTTATTATCCGATTACAATCACGGGGGCGTGTCTGATAGTGTTCCGTGACATACTTTGGAAATTGACACTAAGACAAGAATAATTAATTACTTAACCACAGTCCCCACACCAATTAGATGTAATGCCTTTTTCAATTCCAATTTGCAGGCAATTTTAGACATATTCATCAGAAATGAGAACACGTCAGACCTAAAAAGGCGGGAATCTGCCCATCGGTGAGAAATTCTCATCCCTGGTAATATCACGGCAAATAAAACAGACAGAATTGATTATTAACACAAATGAAATCGCAATCTAGGATTTTTTTTTAAACCAAATTTTGCATACATGTGAAATTCGATGAACATTCCAAGTTAAGCTCAGTGACATTTGTATATATCGTATGATTAGCCGGCATAACGCCTTGAAAAATATTATAGTTGGTAAATCCGATTTGAGCTGCCAATCTCACCAAGCACACAAAACCAAGCTACAAGATGTGGAAGGTGCATAAATGAGTTTTAATAATGGCATTATTTCCTTTCCCTAGAATAGTTTGTTTCATTTAAATGTTGCATAGCAATGCTTCAACTTTGACGAAGACAACATTTGGCAAATAATTTACCTACCCAGTAGGTAAACACCAACATATGAACTGGCTTATGGAATCGGTCTGGTCATGTGCTGAATTTAATGTGTCGGCATAGTCGTAGATTTAAGCCACTTTGATAGCATATATGTAAACTGCAACAGAATATATAGACAACGTATGGATACAAGGTTCCTTCAAGTGAAATAACATGAAGGTAACTGGGTATATTGATTAGTCATTGTGACAGTATGATGGGTGTTCGTAGTGATCTATTAACACATTTCAATAATCTCCAAAACTATCTCCAGTAACCATCCAAAGACCCAATATACAGTTGCATAAATAACTGTTCCAAACTATATTGTTAAACACAAGATATAGCCAAACACTGTACTTGACAACAATGCAGATACGAAGCTGGTCAGATCGTAGATGAAACATAAAAAATGAGGATATATAGGCATGTTCTGACACAAATCTATGTATATATGGATTCATCAAACCAGGATTTGTGTATCAATGGGGAGCTTTCATGATCCATTTCTCTCACTATACACTTGGTGGCAGCACCCGTTCCCGGTCCAAGTCGGCCATCATGGTTGGATAGAAGGGTGTAGGTGTGTGTGTGTTGGTGGTGTATGTGTGTGGTGGGGGTTTAGGGATGTGGTGGGGGTGTAGGTGTGTGGTGAGGGTGTTTGTTGTTTTACATCCTAGCAACATATAAGGTCATATCAGGATGGGTCCCGACTTGTGACAGTGTGCACTCATGGCAACTTTATAGTGATGTCCCACTAGGAAACCAGGCCGCAGGCACCATGACCTGGTATCTCACTCAGTCACATTATCCTAACACTGATCACACCAGTCCTTGCCATGTCCTAATAATGCCGAGTGCCTGGCTAGGAAACGACAAGTATCAATTTATAAGTCATTGGTTTGACTCAAGCAGGGTTCAAACCCATGATCTACCAGCAAGGGAGACAGACGCTCTAACTCATTAGGCCATCCCGTCTGGTCAGGTGAGGTGTGTGGTTGGGGTGTAAGGGGTACTGGGGGTATAGGTGTGTCATGGGGTGTAGGGGTCATAGCTGTGTGTGGTGGGGGTTTAGGGATGCTAAAGATTGTGAGGTGCCGCTCTGCAAGACACCCCTACACCTCCACCACAAACCACCTACACCCCAACCACACACAACGTCAACAGCCCCACCCTATGCTACACCCCCCTAAATCCACACACACCAAAATCCTCACCATACACCACACAAACATACGCCCCAACCATACACACCTCAACCCAACTACACCCCCTCTATCCCCACTACAGCACCTCTTATTTACAGACACTTGATAGTAGAAGGAACTGCTTCTAATAGTCTATCCAACCAAAGCATAATAGAGACCGGCCTGGTGCACCATCTGACGAGAGACTCATGCAAACTGAAAGGTCCCCATTAGGATTTGTGTTTGTTTGTTGGGGTTTTACATCCTAGCAACGACTTATGATTTTCGTTTGATTGATTGATTGATTGGTGGTTGCTTTACGCCGTGTCGGCAGCATAGGCCATATTCACGGCGAGAAATGTTTGTTTTTTGTTCAAACCATCGCTTTTACATGTAAAAGCAGACAATCAATTATGTGCCAATAGACACTAATTAAATTAGAAAGCTCACAATCATATATCTGTGGTCAAGGGAAACAAATTCCCATAGAAAAAGAAAAGTTTCATTAATAATTAATAGAATCCATTTAGTAAACTATATATAAGGTGGTACAGTCCAGCTGCCCTCAAAAAGGCTAAAATGTTTTCCTGTTTTACCTTAGTAAAAAGGTCATGCATACTGCCTGCAGTGTAGAACCGTTGGCGCAGGGCCAAAAAATCAACGCAACTTAGTAAAATGTGTTTGAGTGTCAGTGGGGACTGACACCCAATACATTCAGGGGGAGCTTCCCCCTTGAGTAGAAAAGCATGTGTAAGCCACGAGTGGCCAACACGGCAGCGACTAAGGACCACTTGGTCCCGCCGACCTCCCGCATGAGTCTGTGGTGGCTTTCCCACAGATGGTTCAATTTCTTTAAGTTTATTGATGTTTTCATCCCACTCATGTTGCCATTTGGATTTTATGTGGGTGGCTATTAGTGGTTTCAGATCAGAGTGAGGGATCAGACACGGTTCAAGATCACAGTTCAGGCCTTCTTCGCAGCCCGATCAGCTCGTTCGTTTCCTTGTATGCCAGCATGGCCAGGCACCCAGCACAGGTGGATATCATACCCATCTGCTGTCAGTTGGTTCATTTTATAAATGACCGTTGCTAGAATAGGGTGATTCGTTTTCAGTCCAGCAACAGCCAGGAGGCAAGAGAAGGAATCACTGTATATAACATAGTTAGTGTGGTTGGATACCTCGATACACTCCAAAGCGAGAAGGAGTGCTCGGGCCTCTGCAGTGAAAATCGAGCTCTGATCGGGCAAACGTACACCAAATTTTTCCCGTCGGCAGACTGCCGCAGCAGCTACCCGGCTTTGGTCTTTCGAACCATCAGTGTATATGGAGAGGTGGTCTGCAAACTGGCCTTGAATCTCTGCATGCAGTCCTTTGTACTCGAGTGGATGTGTCCCAGATTTCCTCAGTTCCGTGAGTCGGAGGATAACCGATGGCTTTCTCAACGACCACGGGGGATGTTCTGGGACTTTGGCATCCTCCAACACGTCCAAATCCACGCCTAAGGCCTCCAAATGAGGTTTCATTCGGAGCCTCAGTGGCCGGATGTAATTTGGCCTGGCTTCATATCTGGATTCGTCATGTTGCTCGAATAGACAATTGTGTGCAGGATTCAATGCATTAGTTTTTTATCTTGACTACATATTGCATGGCCAGTTTGATTCTCCTGTTATTAAGTGATGGTTCATTGGCTTCGACATAAAGGCTCTGAACTGGTGAGGTGCGGAAGGCCCCAAGGGCCAAGCGCAGTCCCTGGTGGTGGATCGTGTCTAGCAGCCCAATATATGATTTCCTTGCGGAACCATATACTATGCTGCCGTAATCCACTCGTGAACGAACCAAGGTTCTGTACACGGAGAGCAGAACATCTCTGTCCGCTCCCCGCTCTGAGCTGGACAGCACCCTCAGAATATCCAGCGCTTTCAGGCATCTTGTTTTCAGGTACTTATATGTGGCACAAAAGACAGTTTTGCGTCGAGAATGAGGCCCAGAAATTTGGTTTTCTCAACGACTTTAATGGGATCCCCATCCAGGGTCAGCTCCGGTTCCGCATGTATTCTACGCAGCAGGCAGAAGTGCATGCAGACTGTTTTGGTCTTGGAAAATTTGAAACCGTTCAGAACTGACCATCGATGAATCCCATTTATGCTTGGCTGTAGCTGTCTCTCTATGACATTCATGTTAGCACCGCTGTAATATAAAACAAAGTCGTCCACGAAAAGACTACAGGAGACCCCCTGCTTTACAGCAGCAGCAATACCATTGACCTTGACCACGAAAAGGGTCACGGCCAGTATGCTGCTTTGAGGTACTCCTAGTTCCTGTGAGTGTAGGCGGGAATAGGTAGTCTTGACACGGACGCGGAAATGCCTGAAGGCTAGAAAGTTCCTGATGAAAATTGGCAAGTGGCCACGAAGGCCAATCGCATGAAGATCCTCCATGATGCCATGCTGCCACGTTGTGTCATAGGCTTTTTTGAGGTCGAAAAAGACAGCCACAACGTGCTCCTTCTTAAGGAAAGCATCTCTTATGAAGGTCTCCATGCACACCAAATGGTCGAGGGTGCTGCGGCCCCGTCTGAAGCCACATTGAAGGTTGGACAGGTGGTGTCCTGACTCCAGTAGCCAGACGAGGTGGTTGTTTACCATGCGCTCCATGGTTTTACAGATGCAGCTTGTAAGGGCTATGGGACGATAGTTGTGGGCTTCACTCTGGTCTTTACCAGGTTTGGGAATCGGTATTACTGTCGCCTCCCGCCAAGAGGCGGGGACGACACCCGACTCCCAGATGTTGTATCTGGTATTCTATTTCGTAGTTAATAGTTTGTGACGGTCATTGTCAACCAATTACAATATACTGATTTTGTGTAGTTGCTTTATTAAACAATATTTTATGGTAGCCATACATTCATTTTCCCAAACATGTTTCCATTAACATGCACAAGTTCTGAACGAAGTCGAAGAGATGTCAAAGTGGGTTACCAAAAACGGTCCAGTTGTGACGGATCAATACAGAGACACTAATTGAAAGTCAGTCTGCTGGTTTATGGAAATAAGTAGTCATAGTTCTTTATAGTTATTTCATATCAATGCACTTTTTGCTCAGGTTTAGACATGGTCATCATTCACCCATACTTAGGGGTAAATCTTTTATCAGATACTTAGATTTAATTCAAAATTAATAGAAATACATAGACCTATTTCAATGTTTACTAACATCGTGTATGTGGGCGCAGCTTGGCTGCAGAACAAAGCCACACAGCTATTTAGATCAAAGATTCACCCCGTACTGAGAGCACATGGGTGAAAACCAACCCATTAGAAAAGCTGGTGAAGAATTTCAACATGCTGGGGACATTAATTGAGTGAATAATGTCTTAATTTAAGAAGCAAAATATATTCTTTATATATGTTTTTATATTTACCCGCTACATTTGAGTTGAAAAATTTAAATGAAACATCTAGTTTAATAAGATTTTAAAATTAAATCAACGGCGTTCTATGGCCGCCATCTTGTCTTTTTGCATTCTCTCCCATTTCACCAACTCTATGCAGATATAAGTATCCATTTGATACTGGAGGCAAGCATTGTACTTCCTGTTCCATACTAAAGCTATTTTCGCCTGCATTTACACTACGTCGTCGTTTGACCGTGTACTACAAGTACAGGGTGAATCTTTTATCTAACTGCTATTGAGCTTGCTGATATGCGCAGTTCAAAACTTCAGTTTTCTTCAAAATTAATAGAAATGCAGAAGCCTAACCTTATAGATTTAATATAATCTGTTATTTGAATATGTTTTCTCTATGTGTTCCAAGCAGTTTGTTTCTAGGTGGTGTGGTTTTAGAGATATTTCACCTTTTCTGTATGAAGGTTGCCCATGGCTATTGACAATGCATTGAGTTTGCCGATACATGCAGTTCAAAACGTCAATTCTATTCAAAATTAATAGAAATTCAGAACCCTAATCTTATCAATTTAATATAATCTGTTTGTTGAATAGGTTTTCTATATGTGTTCCAACCTGTTTGTTTCTAAGTGGTGTATTTTTAAAAAGAGATATTTCACTTTTTCTATGTGAAGATTGGTCACGGCCATTGACAATGCATTGACTCATTGAGTTTGCCGATACACGCAGTTCAAAACGTAGATTTTATTCAAAATGAATAGAAATACAGAACCCTAACCTTATAATTTGAATATAATCTTTTCGTTGGATATGTTTTCTCTATGTGTTCCAAGCAGTTTGTTTCTAGGTGGTGTGGTTTTAGAGATAATTCACCTTTTTTCTATGTAGATTGCTCACGGGCATTGACAATGCATTGAGTTTGCCGATACGTGCAGTGCAACACTTCAATTTTATTCAAAATTGATAGAAATACAGAACCCTAACCATCTAAATTTAATGTAATCTTTTCATTGAATATGTTTTCTCTATGTGTTCCAAGCAGTTTGTTTCTAGGTGGCGTGGTTTGAGGGATATTTCACCTTTTCTCTATGAAGATTGCTCATATCCATTGAGTTTGCAGTGTGACATCCTGCAGCCAAGCAGTGCACGCACTGATCTAAATACCGATGCTGACATCGTATGAAATAGGTGTAACAATTTGACATACACAATTAAAACAGAGATGCACACATGCAATATAATGATATAATGAATATATTTAAGACACAACTAGCCATAGTTCAGCATTTTGAGCTAAGAAACATACAATTCCATACAAAACAATCAGTCACTTTAAGGGTGATATCCACATCACCATGATTAATTCTTGTTCCAAATATTAAAATGCCAACAGACACGGAGCCAACCCCAAAATAGCTGTCCATTCATTTACCCTTATAGTTAGATCTTGTAAAAAACAAAGTGACTAAAACGAGAACAGTGCATCGTGAGATTAGTAACACCCTTACTATTAGTAGTATTACAATTATCTAAATATTTAAATATATATACACTATAGTCTCCGGGAAAAAAAGCGGAAATGCAGATATTCTCCCATAGGTTTAGCATTGTCAGGGAATCGCGGAAAATTTCCAAAAGTCATGTATTGCTATACGCTGATAATGCTGTGCCGTTTGAAGCATGTTTTAGGAGTATATGCTGATAGTGCTGCGGCGTCTGCACCACATATTAGTATACGCTGATAGTGCTGCAAGTTTGAAAAATCCCAGAAATCGCGGAGATATTTCATCCCTGTATAGTAGGTATGTGCACATCCGCGCGGTACATGACGGCCGTTTTCTGCCAAATATCTGTTCCCGGAAAAATCGTTCTGATAACAGAGGGGTCCCCCAAAATGCTTGCTTTTCATTGGCTCTTAGAGGGTATCCCCATGAATGTCAGCCTATGATGTAGATAAAATGTCCATTTACAACCTCATGTTTACAATTTGCAAATCCGTTCACGTTTTCTGTGTCTGCGCACATTCAGAAGATTTGACTTGATTTCAACAAAACTCCACATTCTATATATCTTGGGTAGCTTTAAAAGGTAGGTGGACATTTAAATCTGTTACTAATTGACCATTGTCTGAAGTTTCATGATGCTATGAGGTCGAAAAGGTACTTTGCTAGGTCCCCAAAGTTTCAGTGTTATAAGATCAATCATATCAATGACAACCGAAAATCCACAAATATGTCACTAATGTGTGCATTTACTTTTATTCTAACAGGTGGAATCGACAGAGGAGATAGGCATCTAGTTACACTGAAAATTTCATTTAGATATAGCGACTATTTAGGAAGTTAGAACAAAAAATGACTAAATTATTAAATATATAGGTTTTGGGTCACACACTTGTAATGCTAAAACATTAAAACAAAGGAAGAAAACTTAACGTTTCATGGATATATGATAGTTTTACTGGACTTACTTGTAAGTTGACGTATTAATGAGATTCTTATGAATCTACCAATACAAAGGTAAGGATGAAAGTAGTTACAATGGACCAATGGATATACTCATTAAACAATGAGAAATTTCTATAACCTCCTTCTAAATCACTAATGTATTCATTTAGTTTTATTTTAATGGAGTATATCCTCCAAGTCACTTTTATTTTAATGGATGAAATCAACAGCACAGCTAGGGTTCTACTTACAATACAAATTTCAGTGAGATATATCGTTTATTAAAGGGGCTGCCACATTAGGTTTTTTTTTGCGGAAGAGTACGGCGACGTAAGCAAGTTACGTTAGTATACACCGCCATACGCTACGCATACGCCGTCCCTCCAACAAGCCTGTTTCCTTGCTCAAAATTGTCAGCGTATGGCAGCTTATGGATCATACACTGCTTATACGCTAGGCGTATGCTATGCATACGCCGGCATAGGTTACGCATAGGTTAGGGGTACGTCGGCATAGGTTGGGCGTATGCTGGATTGACACCCGCCGGGTGTCTCTTGCGTACCCCCAACGTTCTGTAAAAGTGGTGTCACACTATGGCGTTAGCGTATGGATTTTCGACCCATACGCCGGCATATGCCATCATACGCTATGCATACGCGTACCGTCCAAATTTGTCGGCGGATGGTGGTGTATGGCTCATACGCTCGACGTACGCTATGCGTACGCCGACATAGGTTGGGCGTACGCTGAACTTGTCAATCACAACCGTCAAACCTCATCACAGTACGCTGCGCATAGGTCGGGATACGCTTTGAATACGCCGCCATAGGCTAGGGGTAGGTTAGGCATACGCTGGGCATACGCTTCAGATGCCGCTGGTACCTCGTGCGTAGCATATGACGGTGTGTGGGTCGAAAACCGCATATGCCGGCATACGCTAACACCATAATGTGACAGGGCCTTTAGCACGTTAGAACAAAAATTGACTAAATATCTAGATTTTGGGTCACACACTTGTAATGCTAAATAATGGCAGGAAATTACCCCTTATTACCAAAATTGAATAATCAACCGATTGACACAATTGTTGGATTTTCTTGTATGGTTTTCAAAGCTCTTTCCAACAATGCCATTCATTTTCAGATAGGTGTGGTTTGAACATTTTGTCCACATTGCTATGTATAGTATATTATATACTATATATATAACATGAGATAATCATATTTCAACAGATCACAAGCCTGACAAGGCGTATACATTTAAACGTCACCTCTCAGTCTCACTCAGCCTACAAGAAATCGATATGATGGCTACATCGTGTAGTACATGTTATATACTATGGCCATAGTATGGGGTTTTAGCACTGAACTAGTGGCATGTATGTAGTGCTTTAATAAATTAAGAGGAACTGTAATTTGGATTTGTTTGAAATAGTACGGGAACGCCGTTTTCTCTCCGAAATAAAAAGGGAACGCCGTTCCGCCAGCACCACATCACTGCGTTTTAGGTGTTGCCATACTGATGTGCTAGGAGTGCTAAGCCTAAGACTTCATCCCAGTGACATCTGTCATCATTATGTTAACTCGTTACACGATGTCATTATCGCTGCCTGGCTGGGGAGGGGCTTGTGTCGTGACAATCATTGTCGTGAAATGTTATCCTAAAACCATCGAACTTGAGTTATTATTCTCTCAACTAAGGCACGTCCAGGCAAGACCGTTCCATACAACTATGGATATGCACGCAGACACACCAACATCATCTATCTAAATAAAAGATAGTAGCACATGTCCTTTTGAAGGCCAACAATTTCGGACACCTTTTCTGTCTCTCCCCGACTCAGCTGGCAGGGGAGGGGCAAAGAGGTTTCTCGGTCACGTCAGTGTGTCGCTTTGTATCCACGAGAGCATACTTACATATTTTCTTGGAGGATCCCATAAATGAAATAGGAGACAAATATGCCGAGAAAGCAGACGATTATCTTCTTGTCAGGTCCCTCCATGTTTGCTGCTGGTGTTGCTTTGGGACTGGAGTCCATATCAATGTTGTAAGTCGATTCATTTCGGTCTAGCATTGGACATGTGGAAACAGGCGATAGGCGGTCAGTTTCATGAATGTTCTTCCTGTGAGAAGGGCGAATCGGGCATAGTGGACGCTTATTGGCTCTTTTATACTTCCGGTGGGACGGAGATATCACACCGGCGATGTTTTCATTGGTTCAAATGCTATGCAAATTTATGTGGGTCTAGGGAGGCGTGTCATTCGGGGTTGATTGCACGTGTTTGTGTTTTGACTTATACAGTGACGCTTACGTCTGCACACACGTCGCATAGTTTGATAATGCCATCCTCTATATCAAACCAAAGCCTTTGCAAATCTAGTTATATCAAAATGCTGATTTGTACTCACAAATAATGGCTTCTGTGGATTTATTTTGTACACATTTTCACACGCGAAAACCCATGGATACAGTAGCCGACTAAAAGACATCTAATTATCTCTTGAGATCCACTTAACTCTAATCAATCCGATGTACAACAGTGAACCTAACCTTGTATATTAAGTGACATATTTGTATGTATTTATTTAGTCTCTGCATAAAATATATTGTTAATATCCCTATAGTACGTGGGTCTTTTTGCTGGTGTTTTCTCGTTATTCTTTCTTTTTGTTTTTGTAACAAAAGAGCTAACCAATCAATAGCCGTGTTCACACAGGCAAAATGTGAAGCGAATTAGACAAATTGAATCAGGTGAGTCGAATTAGCGGCCCGTTCACACGGGCAGCGCTTGAAGGCAGAAGTGGAGATCTGCGCATGAGCAAGTCCAGCCTGACCAGCGCCAGTTTTCGATTAGGCAACGTCACCACGAGAGAGTGAGTTCGACCTAGATATGTATGTACTGTATCGTATTGGTTTGGAACGGTCAAAACTTCTGATGGGCAGTGAAACCCTAAAAATAAATGATGAAAAAAATATATGTGCACCTCTAGCAGGTTCATAGAGCAAATTTACCGGAAAGTCAAGACACTCAGGTCTCGACTGTCACGTCCTTAATCCGCCTCACGTAAGTCGGTTGCATTCACACAGGCAAAATAAATTGATTCTCAGAAATCGCCTCACGTAATCGACCTCGCTAGGTGGTTTACAGTATCCGCATCACGCGAATCGATTCAGCCTTAATCCGCCTCAGACGCCCGTTCACACGCGAAATGTAACCCGAACTATACAAGTCGCTTTCTACGAATCGATTTACATCGCCCGTGTGAACACGGCTTATAGTAACAATCTGGGACTAAGCTAAACAATTAATTCATAGCAAATTCAGCAACACATTAAGCAAATCCTAAGACAGTTCAACACAATCAGTACAGTGCACATGTATCTTTCGTCGATAAGTCTAAATCCAGTGCACGGCAGTACTTAAAACAATTGTACCGAAATTAGATAATGATCAATGGGGAGCTTTCATGAGCCATTTCTCTCGCTATACACTTGGTGGCAGCACGCGTTCCCGGTCTAAGTCGGCCATCATGGTTGGATAGAAGGGTGTAGGTGTGTGTGTGTGTGTGTGTTGGGGTGTAGATGTGTGGTGGGGGTGGTGGTGTGTGGTTGGGGTTTAGGGATGTGGTGGGAGCCGTGTAGGTATGTCTGTGGTGGGGGTGTAGTTGTGTGGTGGGTGGGTGCGGGTGAGGGCTTAGGGGTGTGGTTGGAGGTGTAGGTGTGTGGTGGAGGTGTAGATGTGTGGTGGGGGGGGGGGTGTAGGTGTGTGGTGAGGGTTTACGGGTGTGGTGGGGGTGTAGGTGTGTGGTTGGGGTGTAGGTGTGTGGTGTGTGTGTGGTGGTGTATGTGTGTGGTTGTGGTGTGTGGTGGGGGTCTAGGTGTGTGTGATTGAGGTGTAGGTGTGTGTGGGAAACCAGGCCGCCGGCACCATGACCTGGTATTTCACTCAGTCACGTTATCCTGACACTGAGCACACCAGTCTTTGCCCTATCCTAATAATGCCGAATGCCTGGCTAGGAAGCGACAAGTATCAATTTTTATGTCATTGGTTTGACTCGACCAGGGTTCGAACCCACGACCCAACGATCTACCATCAAGGGAGACAGACGCTCTAACTCATTCGGCCATCCCGTCTGGTCAGGTGAGGGTGTAGGTGTGTGGTGGGGGTGTAGGTGTGTGTGTGGTGGGGGTGTAGATGTGTCCTGAGGGTTTAGGGGGGGGGGGGGGTGTAGGTATGGTGTGTGTGTGGTGAGGGTGTAGGTGTGTGGTTGGGGTGTAAGGGGTACTGGGGGAATAGGTGTGTGTAGTGGGCTGGAGGGGGTATACGTGTGTGTGGTGGGGGTTTAGGGCTGTGGTGGGGGTGTAGGTGTGTGGTGGGGCTTTAGGGATGCTAAAGATTGTGAAGTGCTGCTCTGCAAGACACCCCTACACTGCCACCACAAACCACCTACACCCCCCACCACACACACCATCAACCCCCACCACACACACCTACACCCTCACCACATCCCTAAGCCCCCACCACACATCCATAAATCCCCATACACCCCCACCACATACACCAAAATCCTCACACTTGATGGTAGAGGGAAGTACTTCTATCCAACCAAAGCATTACAGAGACTGGCATGGTGCTCCATCTGATGAGAGACTCATGCAAACTGAAAGGTCCCCATTATAATACACACAAAATAGCTTAAATTAAAGCATCAACATTTTAAAACCAAAACAATTATCTACATTTGATTCTAGATATCTGCCTTCGATTCTGATGCACTTATTAAGTATTTATTGCCAAATAGAAGGGAATAGTCAGGCAAAGTTATATAACCTGCTTTACTGTTGAAGCAATTTAATAGCACCTGCTACTGCCGAAACATGTGGTGCCAGAGTTTTGGCGTGCTTGCCAAACTAATTTTACATGTTCACAATTCAAATAACTCAAAATACAGCCATCTAAAATTTTAACATACTTCAATTTAATGGAATATAGATAATAGCAAATAATTCAATAATTATCTCAGAAAGATGACAGAAACGTGAAACCATCGGACTAAGCAACTTTAACATGTACGAAGCACTGTCTCTGCTACTCTGGGTAAGGGTGATTGTGTTGAATATATCTATTACAAGTGCTACAATTGTATGTATGTATATATGTATGTATGTATCCAGAAAATAGTGGACGCTTTCTCTGATGCATCAAAGAAGTTTGGCCTGAAGATTAACATCAAGAAGACGGAGGTGCTGTACCAACCCAACTCTACAAGAACCCGAGAGGAGGATATCATGGTTGACAGAAACAAGCTGAACTCTGTTCCAGAATTCACCTACCTCGGAAGCACTATATCAAGTGATGGACGCATTGATGCTGAAATACAGAGGAGGATGGCCAAGGCTAGCGCATCTTTCGGCCCACTACGCCAGAGATTCTGGAACAACCACCATGTGTCCATGCGGGTCAAAGGCAAGATATACCGTGCAATCGTGCTATCCACCCTACTATATGGAGCCGAGGCCTGGACAGTGTACAGATGACAGGTGAAAAAGCTGCATGCCTTCATGATGTGACATCTGCATTCAATCATGAGGCTAACCTGGAAGGACAAAGTGACAAATAAGGAAATACTCGAATGGACGGGGCTGCCCTCTATGGAAGATCTTCTGATCAAAAAGAATCTCCGGTGGACTGGACACCTCATGAGGATGTCATCAGACAGGCTACCAAAGCAGATCCTCTATTCTCAAGTGTCTTCTGGTTACAGAAAGAGAGCGCGCCCTCATCTCCGGTTCAAGGACACCATCAAGAGAAACCTGAAGCTGAAAGACATTAAGACCGACTCATGGACGCAACTCTCACAGCCGAGAGCTAAATGGAGAGCGACAGTCAAGTAATGAAAGTAGTCTTTGTCGCATCGCGACCGACAGCATGATGATGATGGGGTGTAGGTGTGTGGTGTGCGACATTGAATAGGTCAGCGCACTGTATGGACTGTATATAGATGGGATCCCCCATGTCTCGGAAAGCCTCATCGAGCATTGCTGATAGGAAGATGGAGAAGAGCGTGGGGGCCAGTACACAACCTTGCTTGACCCCATTGGTAACCCCGAACGATTCCGAGACTTCCCCTCCAACACTAACGTTCGCCATCATTCCTGTATGTAGAGCCCCGATCATAGTTGTGAACTTCTCTGAGCATCCATACTTCCTCAGTAGCTGCCATAGCCCGGTCCTCCTGACTGTATCAAACGCCTTAGTGAAATCGACAAATACCATGTACAGTGGTCGGTCCTGCTCAATGCACTTTTCTTGTAGCTGTCAGAGACAAAATATCATATCCATGGTGCTCTGGTTACCTCTGAAGCCACACTGTAACTCCGGAACTACATCAGGTGTTATGTGAATAGATAGTCTGTTGAGAAGGATCCTGGTGAAGATCTTGTCTGCTATGGAAAGAAGCGAGATTCCTCTATAGTTCCCACAGTCTGTTCGATCACCTTTCTTGTAGATGGTTACAATGCTGGCATCCTTCCATGCTTGGGGTACAGAACCCTCCTCCCAGGCATTGGTGATTAGTTGGTGCAGTCTGTTGAACAGATTGTCTCCTCCGTGATTCCATACTTCAGCAGGAATTCCATCACCCCCAGGTGCTTTGCCATCTTTCAGGCTGGCGATTGCTTTAGCCATCTCATCCATGGTTGGAATCTCATCGAGGCATGTTTTGGTAATGCGCTGCTGGATGTTGTCCAGCGCTTCATGATCTATGTCACCAGGGACATTGAGTAGCTTCTGGAAGTGTTCACTCCATCTTGCCACAATTCTCTTGCTGTCAGAAAAGGTCTCCATTCTATCTGTTGATTTCAGGTGAACATGTCCCTTCTTCATGGGTCCCCACACTTCCTTCGGTCCACTGTAGAAGCCCTTCATGTTGTTTCTGTCTGCAGCACTCTGCAGCTCCTTCATATCCCACCAATCTGACTTCAATGCACAGGTGCATCTTTGTAGCAATCTACAGGCATCTTTGTATGCTGCAGTGGTGGATCTAGTGTTCCTGGTCTGCAACACTCTCTGGTGGGCTTGGTCTCTTCTGCTAATAAGATTCTGTAGCTCCTGATTGTTGGGGTCGAACCAGTCCTGGTGTTTTCTGTCTGGCTTGCCGTTTTAGCTGTGTTGTATACGACATGCCACAAAGCTGCCCATCCCTGTCTGGTTTTGGGCTTTCCTTCTCCCATTGTGCGAGAGTGCTGTCCATCTCCCGCTCGAAGCTCTCCCTGTGACTGATGGTACTTAGTTTTGGTGTGTTGAGCTAGGTCGGTTTATTTGTCCCCTGCCTGTTGTGCTCTTGTCGTATTCTGAATGCCACTTTTGACCTTAGCATCTGGTGATCGGTCCAGCAGTTAGCTCTACGCATGGCTCGAGTACTGTGGATGTCCATCTTATCCCGACACCTTGTGATGATGAAGTCGATCATATGCCAGTGTCTGGAACAAGGATGCATCCAAGTGGTCCTGCGTTCATCCTTCGCCTTGAAGATGGTGTTTGTCACTATCAGTTCGAACTCAGAGCACAAAACCAGTAGGAGCTCGCCATTGGAGTTGTGTTTCCTGATTCCATGTTTGCCCATGACCAAGGGCCACTTGTTATTGTCTCTTCCTATCCTTGCATTGAAGTCTCCTATCAGCAGTAGCTTATCAGTGCGAGGGATGTCACTGAGCGTACTTGCCAGCTGGTTGTAGAAGGCCTCCTTGTTATCATCTGAGTTTGTCATTGTTGGAGCGTACACACTGATAATTGTAGCAAAGTTGTCCTTGCTCGAAGGTACTCTCATCGTCATGATTCTGTCACTTACTGGCCGTGGCATTTCTGTCAGCTTTGTGACGATGTCCTTTTTGATAGCAAAGCCCACTCTGGCCTCCCTTCTCTCTCCTTTGGGTTTGCCACTCCAGAAGAAAGACTATTCCAAGTCATTGAGACTACCAGACTCTGAGAACCTTGTTTCGCATAGGGTGGCGATGTCGATGTTGTATTTTGCTAATTCCATTGCTACTAGTGCTGTACGTCTTTCTGGGCGGTCAGCTGCTTCTCAGTCGAGGAGAGTCCTGATGTTCCATTGAGCAATTGTCAGTAGTTGTGTTGAGTTGTTTTGTGTTCCTCATAGCTGATTTTCCGCTGTCGACGGACGATGAGCTCGAGCAGCGCGGTCCTTGGTAACCCGGGCGACGACCGAGCCGGTATGGTGTTTTGTGCGGTTGTACATTTCATGAAAGCTGCCTGCAAAAGTGTTGAAGTGCTGCTGGCTTTTGCAAGTTACCAGCGGCACTCTCTCGGGGAGCAAATAGAGGTTTCACACCAGCAAGTACATGTCAAGACAGGCGCAAAACTATTTGTCCCTGCAGTGGCTGGTCGGGAGATGTTGGGAGTTCCATACATCAACCATCCTTAATGCTGCCACAGTGACATGGTTTTCTGTTTAGGGTTTGCTCCCTTAGCCTTCGGTTCTGTCAAGAACCTGTGCCACAAGGCAGTGGTTTACAACTCTGCAGGGCAGGAGCGTCAAACTCCCTGAGGTATTGCTATACCTGCAATACCTGCATACCTGGTATTTATTATATATTTATTATATATAATATTTATAACAGCATATATATCACATTGATGAGTTGTCAGGTGAATTATATCAGATTACGGGGTGTTTCAGTCATGTAAAATAGGCATTCATTTAATGTTCTACACACTATAAAACAAACAGTGATATATACGTCGTTCTTAACTTCTGGTACTTAAACAAAAAACAGCATTGCCAATTCCCCCAAAAATGTAGGTGTAGGATTCGATCACTATAAACCTCAAAAGTGTTTGTCAGAAGTGTGAGTGGGTGTGTTGAGGCTTGTCAACCGGCCTTTTGCACAAAAGGGTGAAACCTCAGGTAAAGTTGGGAAACATGTATAGCCATCTCACGATAACACGTGAAACTCTCAAGATGCCATTCATTTAGCAAGTGTCATTCTAATGAGCAAAACCACTACTCTGCAAAAAAAGGACTTTGAAAGTAAAATTGAAAATATTCATAATGGACGTATTTACATAAGCCACTTTAATTGTTTACAAATATACAACAGTGTCTAATAAAAATGATAAAAACACACAAAAAAACATACAAAAGAACACGTAGATAGCCGTGAATATAAAAGGTATGCAATATATATATATATATATATATATATATTTATAAAGTATTCTTTAACAAACGACAGTAAAAAAATAGAAGAAAATATAAAGAAAACTAATTTCTATAAAGTTCTTACAAAAGAGCTGCGGCTACACACAACCCTCACAAGATATGAAAGGGAAGCCGAGTGCTTAATTACAAGCCACACTTCACACTCTGCCCGCAAGAGGGCGGCTCGTGCCGGGATCGCCAGGTGGAAGCGTTGCATTCTTAGTGCACTAAGGTCACCTACACGCATGTCCGCCAGGGGGAGTGAGCGGTCACCGGCTGCCGTCGTGTCTCTGGCGCTGTACAGCAGCGGAAACAACACGCTAAATACGTCACTTCCGATTTACCATAGCTTGGTGTTAAACCCAGTTACTAGTCAAATCCATGGATATGTTAGGCTAATGGCAAAATTATATATATAATACTGAACAGTGGTTAAGTTTTAAGGTTTTTCTGATCACTCCACTGATGCCTCGCCATGTAGGGATTGTTAATAGCATGATATTTTGTGCCTACCATACACATTTCATATTAATTTTGATGGTTTTTACTCCTAGTAAAAACCTACACCCCACCACATCACTAAACCCCCACCACACACCTACACCCCCACCACACACACACCACACACCTACACCCCACCACATCCCTAAACCCCCACCACACCCCTAAACCCCCACCACACACCTACACCCCTACCATGTTCTCGCCACTGGACTATACCGGAAGCAAACCGGACACATAACGGATAGGTACCGGACATGAACCGGACAAATCGGACAAACCGGACACCAACCGGACACCTCAGTCCGGCGGTGTCCGGTAGAAGTTTTTTGCATGTTCAAAACTTGTGCCGGACACCACCGGACACCGCCGGATGGGTACCCGACATGTACAGGACATTGCCGTATTTCAACGGACAGTGCCCGGTTCATGTCCGGTTCCCCAGTCCGGTAAGGTGTGACTGGGCCTTTACGCTCGATTCGCGCCGTCAAAACGTCCTCATTACGCCCTCCTTATGTCCTCCTTAAGTGCTTGCACCGTAAGGACGCCAACCTCCCAGCGTCCATTTCGGGAATTTTGGACGCAAGGAGGTTGCAGTTGCTGCACCTGCAACCTCTGGCGGCGCCATTCAAAACTGGCCGACCTGGCAGCACCAACACATGCGATACCACACTCACCATGTGGTCGGCGCCAGGACGCTGACTCGGCGCCGCTCTTTCTCCAACCTGGTGCCGCCCTGCCCCCCAACCCGGCGCCTCCGTGGCGCTGACCCGGCGCTGCACTGGTGCCGCCCTGGCGCCACCCTCGTGCCGACCACTTATTTGAATCAATGTATTGAGTGGGACGCTGGGAGGTTGGCGTCCTTATGGCCGTAGGGAGGTTGGGGGCGAACGCTGGCTCTCGTGTGACTGGGGTATTAACGCACACTTAACGTCGCATAACATGTAATAACATAAAATAAGTTAACTTATGAACATCAAGCATTCTTTTTTCCACTAGGTGGCAGCACATGCAAATCTGAGGCAAATGCTAGGTTTATAATGTGATATATGTACTTTTTTTCAAACTCAGTTACATAAAGTGGTCCATAAACGTGAATAACATATATACATAATAATATCAGTAGATCTGCTACAACGCTAACCATTATCAAAATGTAGGCCTGCAGAAGGTAAATCTGAGGTCACTCTCTTATTTGTACAAGCTCCTGTATTATGTTTGTCCAGTGTAGGCCAAGTAGTAAATTTGAATATTAGATTCCTGATAACAGCATGGAAGGCTTGGACATCAATATTGGCAAATTACTTCCTAGCACTGTAAGAGTAGGGAGAGTAATAACCTCATAATTCTATTATATGCTACATTCAATTTTCTCATGCTATGCATTCTATAGTTCCACTAAATGTGGGCAGTCTACAAAGGGCTAAATAAATTGACCTTGACATCAGCTGTGCATATATTAAAATTCCTTATGAGCATTTCCCTGAGCATAACTTATGACACTGTCTGTTAAAGTTGCATAGTCCGATGGTTTTGTCTTTCTGACATTTTCTGAGATAACTACATTAGGTTGATCGTTATAATGTACCTTACTTTATCTTGAAGTAACTTTGATTTTAAGTGGGTAACTTTTGAGATATTTTAAGTGCAGCCATGCAAAATTAATTTTGTCAAGCACACCAAAACTCTGATACCATAGCCTTCTGCAGTAATAGGTTCTATTAAATTACCTTAGTATTCCCTTCTGTGTGACGATAAATGCTTAATAAGTGCCTCAGTATCTAAGTTAGATATGTAGCATTAAATCTGGGTGAGTTTTTTTTGTTTTGAAAATTTCATGTTTCATCGGACTATGCAACTTTAATAGCAGTGTCATCTCTAAAGTCATTAGTCATGAAGTATCCTAAGTACTTGACTTCAGTAGAGATTGACAAGGGAGGACCAGTTAAAATAAAATTAGGAAATAAAATCTCCTTGTCATATTGTGAATGAATGACCATTACCATACTTGTAATAGCCTGGTATTTGACATCAGTTTCTATACTCTATTCAGAGGATATATATATATATTAAGTAGCATTTGCGGTCCAGGGGCCATATGCACCAAGTTGTGCTAGGCTTAACCGGGGCTAGGCCCTAGCTCCGGTCAGCTAGCTCCGGGTACTGGGGGTTCCGCGAAAAAGGTAAAGTGGTATGCACCAATGTTTTAGCCGCTGCGGATAGCTAACCGTGAGTTTATTTATAGATTTGGGAATTCCCTCGATTTGACAATATGAATAACACCGCCAATGCGGCGCGGGCGTTAATATCGGTTCGAATTTAGGGTTAAATTGATAAGATTTCACTTATTGCGTATTTAATTCTGTCAAATATGATCGCATTGAATAGATTGACATCCATACACGCACACTAACCGCCCCGGCTAGCAGTTAAACCCGATTTGAAACTGGGGTAGCTTAGCCTAGGCTATGGTCCCCGGTTAGCGCTGGCACCAATTGATGCATACGGATTTTCCACAGTTAGCCCTGTGGAGATAGTCAAACCGGGGTTAAGGCCCTAACTCCGATTGGTGCATACGGCCCCAGCACTTTATTTTGTGGATATTACCACGTCATTGGCGCACATAAGATGACTTAGCAGCAACATTACATTAATACATCCAGCTTTACACTAATTTAACCTTTTCAAAAGTCATCTATATAAATATTAAAGCTCCATAGTCCGATGAACCATCAACATTTTCAAAGCCAGAACACTTATTTAGATTTGATTCTGCATATCTAACTTACATACTTATGTACTTATTAAGCATTTGTTGCCACATAGAAGAGAATATTGTGTCAATTTAATAGAACCTGTTACTGCATAATGCCTAGTACACACCTACCGTTTGTGCGCACCCACCTACTCTATACGATCTAAAACTGCCCGTTTCGCGCACAAAAATCGCTATGTGTGCACTCCCCGCGCACACCTAACGATTGCGATTCGCGACTAAAAACTCAGTTTTAGAGCTAAAATGGGCCGATTACGATTGCGATTCGCGATTCGAAAAATGAATCGGCCCGTTTTCAGTTTTAAGCGGGTCGGGTCGAGTCGCGAGTTTTAGTGCGCAAATCATATACGGTAGGTGTGTACCAGGATAAGCCTATGGTGTCCGACCTTTGGTGTGTTTGCAAAAACTACTTTTACAGGTTTACACTTCAAATATATCCAAGGTTAGTCATTTAAAATAAAAGTTACTTCAAGCTGAAGTAAGGTAGATTACAACAATCAATTGAATATATTTTTATCATAAAAATTACAGAATCGCAAAACCATCGGCCTATGCAACTTGAAATGAATAGGGGGACAATATCCATCCCCGACTTACATAATTACTGAAGGGTTCAAACATGGCTTCACCCCCACCTGACTACCATGGATTGGTGCAAATACCAAACTAGTAATAGCTTGTTGGCTGAGGTTTTACATCCTAGCAACATGATCGCAGCAAATGCTTTTATTGATTTGGCCACCCTATCTGATATATAATAGGAATAAGAATATGCCAACTAATATAACTACCTATTATCTCAAAGTAAACCCCATTCTTGTAGTAGTATGAATGTTGTATTTGGTTATGTCTTATTCTATTATATTGTAATTAACATCACGTTAAAATCACTATCATGTTTATATATATATATATATATGTATATATATGTATATATATACATACATACACCACAGTCCATACTTGAGTACCCGGCCTGATATGACCTTAGATGTTGCTAAGACGTAAACAACAACAAACAAACAAACCATACTTGAGTCCTGAGTAGGCCCTAATTTAGACAAGGTAGGGGCCTACACAGTCAATTCTGTTGTCCTTATTATTCCGCTTTCAATATTGTTCCTCATGTCTCCCTGGCCCAAAGTATTTCAAGGCCGGTGTCAGCGTCTCACCTCCCACAAGTCTCACTTCCCAAACATCGCTTCTGCGTATGCGCGGATTCGAGTGACGAATGCAAACTTTGGTTGGCTTTATGACTTTAAACCCAAGAATACTGGAGGAAACGTGTACAACAATATTCTCTACGAGTTTGAGAATATTGGTGAATATATTAAAGAAGTTATTGGCGAAAAACCGATTCGGTCGCCATGTTGTTTACTTCTGGTCGGTCGCTCGACCTGATTATCACTCTTTTTGTTTTTTAGCGGTTATTCTTATGAGTTTAAACCCAAGAATACAGGAGAATACGTATTGCTTGTGGAGAACAATATTCTCTGACTTTTAGAATAGTGACGCATATATTAAAGAATGTATTGGAGTTAAACATATTTCTTGTGGAGAACCAGACTTGTGGGAGGTGAGACGCTGACACCGGGTTCCTTGGATGCGATATTCTGCTTATGGAGAATTCTTGGGGCATTGGCCTCCAAGGTTGACATGTGGCTAAAGTGTAATACAGCCTTTGGTCTACCCTTATGTATTTTCGCATTAAGCTAGGATTCCTTACACGCGGTATGCGGCATGAGGTATGCGAACGGGATGATTCCTTTCACGCGGCATGCGGCATGCGGCCGTCCGTCTCACATGGGGGTTCCTATACTACCTATCATGGATAAAGCTAAGATTCCTTCTACGCGGTATGCGGTATGCGGCATGCGGTATGCGGTATGCGAATGGGAGGATTCCTTCTACGCGGTAAGCGGCAAGCGTATACCCCCACCAGCACTACCATATGTTTCCACTCAGCACCCATGTGTGTTACCGTTCCGTAATGACCAGTCGCCTCTGCTAGTGTAAACCTAATGGGCAAGTGCGACTCATGTTTCTATTCGCGTACCGCATGCCGCATGCCGCATGCCGCATGCCGCACCGATCGCTACAGGGACCGATCGAGTTGTCGCATTCACATTCGCATTCGCATTCCGCGTGTAAGGGTTGTAGCCCATTGACTTCAAGGCGTTTCGATTTTTTGCTGCATTCGCATTCGCATACCGCATGCCGCATACCGTGTGTAAGGAATCTTAGCTTACGCCTGAATAGGCTTGTTTTCACCATTAGACAGTTTGTCGATAGAAAGCCCAAGCCTACACTTTTACTGACCCAAGGGATTTTTAACCTCCCACAACACATAGACATGGTATGAGAGCAACTGGCCTTTGATGACGCTGTAAGTTATACACAGCAGTGGAAATCCAAATTGGCAGAGGTGGGGGGCACAGGGAATCAAACCACTGACCTTCAGATTAGGAGTCCGACCTAGAAAAAAGTCAGATTGGCTTTTACAGGGTTATGTACCTGGACTGTTCATATATATATTTCCCCTCCGCACTCCTCTATGCCTGTGTGTGACAGTTCCGTAATGATCAGTCGCCTCCCCTCGTCTAAAACTAATGAACACATGCGACTGATGGTTTCTATTTGCATACCGCATGCCGCATTCCGCACCGATGGCTACATGGACCGATTGAGTTGCCCCATTCGCATTCGCATTCGCATTCGCATTCGCATTCGCATTCGCATTCGCATGTAAGGAATGTAGCCCATTGACTTCAAGGCATTTCGATTTTTTGCCGCATTCGCATTCGCATACCGCATGCCGCGTGTAAGGAATCTTAGCTTTAAGCTATACAAGTACCCTTCCTAGCGGATTTCGGTAAAACTACCCATGAACTTGATACCCATAATATCTGAAAACGGACTACACCAGGTGGCGGTAGTGTAGCGTTTGTCCATCATTTATATAGTTTCCAACTTAGTTACTATACATTTGTCGGCTGAACTATGTGTTATGCTTTTAAGTTGTATTCAGTATTTAGTAATACATAATGTATCCGTGCTAAAATAGCATTACTGCGTTGCACGTGGCCTTGTTTCTACGCTGAGCTGCCTTCAATATTTGTAGCCCACACCTCCAACGGAATGGAAGCGACTAGTGTCATTGACCTTTGTGGGTAAATCTACGCAATTCACGAAAATAGTCCGTGTCAAAATATTATTGTGCTAGACTTCGGCGCAATAACGTTTACTGGTTCGTTGCCCTTGCTATATATTAATTGGTTGTTCTGATGACCGGTGATGTTCATTTTCGAACACAAAATAGAAGTAAGTATTATGGGGGGAAAATGTATCCCACCACTGCCGACCCATAGGCTCCTAACCTCTATTTGTCCCCTTCTTTTTGTTGTTGTACATTAGTTGTTTAAAGTTGCATAGTCCGATGCTTTTGAGTTTTTGCTATTTTCTGAGATAAATATATTATACTAATCATTATGATCTACTTTACTTTATTTTGAAGTAACTTTAATTTTAAATGGCTAAGTTAAGTTAGGAGATATTTTACGTCAAAACATGCGAAAATAATTTTGGCAAGCATGCCAAAACTCTGACACCATAGACTTCAGTAGTAACGGGTTCTATTAATTGACTTATTATGCCCTTCTATGCAGCAACAAATGCTTAATAAGTGAATCAGTATCTAAGTTGAATATGTAGAATCAAATCTAGATATTTGTTTTGGTTTTTAAAATTTGATGTTTTCATCGGACTATGCAACTTTAAGCTGGGGAAATCTCAATCACGAACAATTGGTCTTCCTCATTCCACTGCTCCTTGCCCTATCCTAATAATGCTGAGCGCCTGGCTAGGAAGCAACAAGTATCAATTTTTAAGTCATTGGTTTGACTCAACCAGGGCTCGAACCCATGACCCCATGGTCTAACTCATTCGGCCATCGCGTCTGGTCAATTGAAACAAGTATAACTGTCGTACAGTAAATCAATAATATTATATTACCCTTATATATAAGTTGCACGGAGATGGGTGGTTAAAATTGTGTAATCCGAAAGTTTTGAGGTTCTATAATTTTCTGAGCTAAACATATAGTCTACTAGGTTGATGGTTATGATCTACCTTATTTTAGTTTGAAACAACAGTTTATCTTAAGCTGCGTTTACACGGGCAAAAAGTAAAACGATCTAGGCAAAGCGTTTTACCTGAAGCATTTTAGTGGCACGTTTACACGGACCGAGATTGAAAGTGTGTCGCGTCTACACGGGCAGGACTTAAACCGTTTCAAGGCGGAAGTCTTCTATCTGTGCATGCGTTTCACTGTTTCTTGGTCAAAAGAACATTTGGGCAGCTGTATTATTTTCACCTGTTTTACGTGTCCGCAGGTCGAAATAGTTGGTTTAAATCTGTAAATTAGGTGTTTGTAGTTTTCAATATATGTGTTGTCTCACTTGTGTAAACAAACGATTCGGTCGTGTGCGCATGCATGTGACGTCAGTAAAATGCCTCAAGTATCATGCTACCGTTTACACGACCATTTACAAAACGTTTTATCTAAAACGGTTCCTGTAAACCACCTCTCGAGGTGGTATACGTGAAACGTTTCAAGTGAAATGTTTCAGCCCTAAAACGCCTCAGCGGAGTGTTTACACGGGCAAATGTAAACCGATCTAGGCAACTGGTTCTACCTAAGGCGTTTTAACTCGCTTGTGTAAACGCAGCTTTAAATGGCTAACTTTGGAGATATTTCAAGTGGAAATGGGCCTATGCTAAATTAATCTTGGCAAACACTCCAAAACTCTAATAAGCTACCAAATTGACTCAGTGTGCCCTTCTATGTGGCAATTCACCGTATTCATACCGCAGTCATGTTGAAACCAGACCGAGGCCAGCTACGCATTTACTACTACTATATAGTGCTAGGCGCCGCTCTGCGTTTGTGCACAGATGTCTATTGGTGGGGTGATATTAAAGTTGCATAGTCTGATGGTTTAGAATTTCTGTATTTCTTTCTGAGATAAATATATGATATCGATTACCAGTATGTACTTTACATTAGTTCAAAGTTACTTTTATTTTAAATGGTAAACCTTTTAGATATTTTGAGTGCAAACACGGAAAATTGGTTTTGGCAAGCTTGCCAAAACTCTGACACCATAGACTTCTGCAGTAACAGGTTCTGTTAAATTTATTCAGTATTGCCTTCTAGTTCTACGCAGAAACAAATGCTTAATAAGTGCATCAGTATCTAAAGCCGTGTTCACACATGGGCGTTAAGTTGCCTCAACTAGTTTGCCTTGTCTAGTTCGGCTCACATTCGCCGTGTGGATGCGACGCTGAGGCGGATTAGGGCTGATTCGCCTCATCTAGTTCGCTTCAAATAAACCACGTCTTGAGGTAGTCCAGATGAACCAAACTAGCTTAAGTCGGTCCATATTGCCTGTGTGGACGGTAGCGGTTTAGATGAGGCGGATTAAGGACGTCACAGTCAAGACCTGAGTTTGTTGACTTTCCGGTAAATTTGCTCTATGAACCTGCTAGAGGTGCACAGATATTTTTTTCATGATTTATTTTAAGGTTTTCACTGCCCAGCAGAAGTTTTGACCGTTCCAAACCAATATGATTCAGTCCATACATATCTAGGTCGAACCCACACTCTCTCGTGGCGACGTCGACTAACCGAAACTGGCGCTGGTTAGTATGGACTTGCTCATGCGCAGATATCGATTTTCGCCTTAAACCGCCCCGAGAATACTGCATGTGTGGACACGACACTAGTTCGCCTCATCTAGTTTGCCTTATCTAGTTCGGCCTAGAGTTGTGTGTGTGAACACGGCTTAAGTTAGATATGTAAAATCAAATCTAGATAATTGGTTTGGTTTTGAAAATTTGATATTTCATCAGACTATGCAGCTTTAATTGTTTTGTAAGCCTATATGAATGCAGTAGAGTTTTAAAATATATAGTTAACTGTTTTTTTAAGAATCTAACTTAGAATGTATGAGAGGGGGCGGACTGGGGTGCTGGAGACTGGGAACGTGTCACCACGTGGTCTATGGTTTTAATTGAGCGCAGCTGTTTCCGGTGTAGCTGGTCGAGTGTCCGAACGTTTGCGTTATTGCAGGATAAACGATATAGACGCGCGATCAAGTTCTTGCATGGATATAAATATGAATGATGGCGCAGATTTAGAACCATAACTATCAATATTTCAACAATCTTTGTTGTGATATGCAAGTATCTGAATGACAAGAATCGCTAACGTTTGTTTCATCATTATAGTGTCTTTCAAAGATTGTGCCGATTTAGGCCTACAACATGATTCTGTGCATTGGAGCAGATGTACAAGAAGGGGAGTGTGATAGCAGTTTGTGATTTGTTGGACAAAGTTTTGATTAATATTGGTATCCTCGGAAGACCAAGCGCCAGACAAGTACTAGTTTTGTCAGCTTTGTTTTGAATCAGAGGAGGATTGATCTCACGGCCTTCCGCTCGGGAAGCGACCACTATACCTACTCGACAATCCCGTTAAAGTTGCTTAGTCCGATGGTTTTGAGTTTCTGTCATTTTCTGAGATAAAGATATTATGTTGTTCATTATAATCTACCTTACGTTAGCTTGAAGTCACTTTTATTTTAAATCGCTAACTTTTAAGATATTTGAAATGGAAACCTGCTAAATTAATTTTGGCAAGCTTGCCAAAACTCCAACACCATAGGCTTCTGCAGCAACATGTTCTATTAATTGACTCTGTACCACCTTATATGTGATGACACATGCTTAATAAGTGTACCAGCATCTAAGTAAAGGGCGCATTCCTTACACGCGTTATGTGGTATGCGAATGCGAATGCGACAAAAAATCGAAACGCCTTGAAACCTATGAGCTACATTCCTTAAGGGGCTGTCACACTACGACGTAACGACGTCAACGGAGGGAGAACGTGAAGAACGTTGAACTTCTCGGCGTAGTATGCAAATTTGGGCACAAGTTGAACGTGGATGCAGCGTAGTGGACGAGAACGTAACGTTGGTAAAGCGTAGTGATACCGTCAGTCACGAGAGAGGACAACGTCACTACGCTCACGGAATGTTATGAACGTTATTCCATTGCCAGAAGAGCGTTACATGACGTTAGCTATGTAATGAGACGTTGAACGTACGTTGAATGCACGTTCTCCTAACGTTCTCCTGACGTTCTCCTGACGTTCTCCTGACGTTTTCCTGACGTTCTCCTGACGTTCCCATTAAGCCTCGTAGGCTTTTGCACTTGGTTTAATGTTGGTCAACGTAGTGGAACGTAGTTGAACGTAGTGAGCAGCGTTGAAATAACGTCCGTTTAACGTCATTGACGTTCACTGAACGTGAACAGAACGTACGGCGAACGTTAACCCTTACGTTCGACCTACGTCCAAAGTTTTGAACATGTCCAAAACCTTGACGTAACTCGACGTAACATGACGTAATGTGACGTAGCTCGACGTCATTCTAACGTCATTTTGACGTCATCATGACGTAGCCCAACGTCATGACGAAAAATGATCACGTTAGGCTCACGTTGGCTCGTCACGTCGTAGTGTGACAGGGGTATTACATGCGGTATGCGAATGCGAATGCGAATGCGTTTTTCCGATCGGTCCATGTAGCGATCGGTGCGGCATGCGGTATGCGTCAAGCTGGGTGCGAATAGAAACCTGAGTCTGATGTGTACATTAGTTTAACACCAGGAGAGGCGACTGAGCATTACGGAACGGTCTCACACAGGGGTGAGGAGGGGAAACACATGGTGAGCTGGGCACCCTGGAGACATAAGGTTAGGGAAAGCTATAAATGCTACCATATGCACAGAAATATGAATACTTATCTATAATTTGGTTATAATAAAGGTAGGAACCCCCATGTGACGTACAAAAAGTTACATAGATATAAATGCAATATTTGGTCATATACAGAGCAGTATGGAGAATAATTGTTTGTTTTTATTTTTTAAATATAGCCAGTCGTGTGCTGCATACCGCATACCGCATACCGCGTGTAAGGAATCATGCCATTCGCATACCGCATGCCACATACCGCATACCGCGTGTAAGGAATGCCCGCTTTAGATATGTAGAATCAAATCTAGATAATTGTTTTGGTTTTGAAAATTGCATGTTTTCATCGGACTATGCAGCTTTAAAGTGTGCCTACATTTGGTTGATATGTAACGAAGACGGTAGAAATACTTAAAATAAAAGTCCTACAACTAGATATATTCTTAATGCTACTAGTTATATATACATACTTAATGTTGGTTATATATATATATATATATATATATATATATATATATATATATATATATATATATATACATATAAACCATATATATATTAACCATATATATATGGTTATATATAACCAGTATTAATATAAATATATATATGGTAACATTGAATAGACAAACACTTAGCTCAGAGTTTCTAGCATTAACTCTATCTAGTTCACAACTGACTGTTGGACGGAAATCTAATGAAATCCTTCCAGCAAAAATATATTTTTAAGTAAAGAATTCACAACATTATTTGTGACACTGACCACGCCCTTAGGCGTGGTCGGAGGTGGGCCAACTGTTTCCGGTGATATGACAGCTGAGGAGCACAGAAAAGGGCCTAGGCAATCAGCTTATTATGGCCTAAGGGCATAGTGGGTGAGTAAAGTGCAGGGAAGAGGAGCGAGCGGTTCAGTTAGTAAGAACATTACTAAACTGTACTTTTATATGGAGAAGGTACAATATATGGCTCTAACCACAGCATAATTCATGTGGAAGAATGATAATATAATCGTTTGAAAATTAAAAGGGAAACAGTTTGACGAGGCTTATGATTGCACAGGCATTTTTCTTAAAGGAGTGGTAGCATGATGAAAACAACTTTGCTTAATCACAATAATTACGATCAGTTGTGACTAGTTATAATTTATATTGCTTGAAACAATTATCTAGGAGGTATTTAGGGTCCAACCATGGCCCGAGGGTCTTTGTGATCAAGGTACGACTATTAGTAGTATTATGTCCATTCAGCTCTAATGGCTGCCCTCGTGATGTAGGATGAGATATATTGCAGACCTGTAAAGTAGTGCAAATCCTATATAATAATCTATATTTATGGTTTTTTAATAGGTGTTATAACCTATGGGAGTCCACCCTTCCCTTCCCTGTGTGGAATCACATAACTATTAATAATAGCCATAGGGTCCTCATGGTGCTGGGCAAACCAATCCTCTCAAATAGTTCATTCTCAGTGTGATCTTTCATTAACCCAGATATTTACGTTCCGTTATTGAAAAAAGCTAGTCTCCATTTGTAGGGTGGAGGCAGATATAGAGTTACAAGGCAAGAGGGAATTATGGAGCAGAGGTAAGAATAGCAAGGTAGATTAGGATATAGAAGGAGGGGAAATGGGAGGGGAGGGGGTGGGGGTGTCTGAGACAAAGGGGAACACTTTCTTCAGAATGAAAGTACAAACTATTCATCATTAGCAAACTGTAGATTCTGACCTCTTATCATATAGGAATTATTGCATGAAAACAGAATCAACTCAACTTTGATTTCTCCTTGCAGTGTGCTAATATATTTACACTATCTCTGGTGCTGCCAGCCATTACTTGGGTGCAACATCTGCTCTGCCACTGCTCAGCAGCAGTAATAGTCAACCAAGTGCTATGCTGTTGGTGGAGCCTTCTGAAACTTCTGAGCTAATGTGGCGTTCTCTGTGGCGGAGTGGTTAGAGTGTCTGACTTTTTTCTAGGTCAGACTCCTAATCTGAGGGTCAGTGGTTCGATTCCCCGTGCCCCCAGCTCTGCCAATTTGAATTTCCACCGCTGTGTATAACTTACAGCGTCATCAAAGGCCGGTTGCTCTCATACCATGTCTATGTGGTGTGGGAGGTTAAAAGAGCCCTTGGGTCAGTAAAAGTGTAGGCTCCGGCGTTCTATCGACCAGCCGTGGAATGAGGAAGACCAGTCGTCTATGACTGAAATTTCCCCTGCTTAAACAACTAATGGACCAAAAAAAAACACAAAAAACGGATGCTATTTTGGAGGAGGTTATGGGATCAGTCCCCTTCCGAGTCAAACCAAAGACTCACAAGAAATGGATACGTGACATTACCTTATCGATGCACGACATTAGTAGAATAGGGCAATTGGTTGCCACAGTATCAGGATAATATGGCTGAGTGGAATATTGGGTCACGGTAGTCATGGTACAGTATCCAAGTTGGGCAACACGAGTGCGCGCTATCACAAGTTAAAATCCTCATGATATGACCTGAGATGTTGCTGGATCTAAAACGCCAGAAAGTAGTATAAAATTCAATCTATTCCACCGCTGCTTCTATCTATTGTATTTTGTGAGACCACTGGTTTCCTTACAGACTTGAACGGACATCACAACAGTGCCAAGCACTTTATAATTCTAACTAGTTCTAATTACCAATACATCGGTTCAAATAAATCTGGTACTATTTGGCTGATGGATTGTGCATTGGACTCTTAGAACATGTGTATTCCGCATTCCGCTGGTCCTCTTGGGTGCTTCGTAACCTTAGGATGGGTACCGGCTGCAGAACGGCGGCATTTAGGGAATCAGCCGCGATAAATCGGCCCGTTCCTCGGATGAAGAGTAAATTTCATTGGGGGCGGTTGTAGAAGCGGGGAGTTTCTTTAGAACAATTTAACAAACAGACGTTGAGGCTGACTCCGGCCGGACAGTAGCAGTGCACTCGTGTCCAGCAGCAGGTGGTCCAGGAGGAAGGGACGGGAAAATGTGTGTTCTGCAGCAAGAAGAAAGCAAAACAATGTAAAAGGAAAAGGGCCCCACCCAAGAAAACAACTCACTTGATCAGGGGGAGGAGTAAGCCCGAGAGAAAAAAATAGAAAGGGTAGTATAAAGGAAAGAGAAATGAGCAGGGTTGAGTCAAAGGGCCGTGTCTACTTGCCCAGTGGTGACCAATCGGCGAGCTGGAGACATGGATAGAGTAAGAGGTAGAAAGTGAAATACTGGCTGGCTCCCTCTCCTCGAACTTTTTTGAGACATAATCAAGGAGGAGCGTGGCACAGGCGAGAGGCGATAGAAGAGGTGTGGGTGAAGTGCGGCCCGGACAGCAAGTGTGCTGCTGCTGGTCCCTCAGAAAGGACTGAAGCTGAGACCCAGCATGCCAGGTTCAGCTTCAGCTTAATACGAGAACGCAGGGTTGTTGTCATCCTTTATATATAGACCTCACTTCACCTATAATCACATGTCCCTTGAAAACCAAACTTTGTAGGATTCTTGCCATACATGTTTCTAATGTAGGTTGCAATGAAATTGTCCTTGCATATGTCGTGGGGGTGACGAGAATGGGAAATACTGCGCCTAGAGCGGGACTTAAACCCACATCTCTTTGCATTCCGGGCCAGTGTGCTAACCATTATACCACCTAGGCTCCCTGATATTAATACACTTCCCACGCCTACCTGTCTAAGCAGCTCCTTGTCTGAGAGGTCAGTGCAGACCACTACACTCGTCTCCTTGGAATTGTAAGTCTTTTAATGCTTACAATTACATACATACAGGCAACACACTTACATACATACACAGTGTAGGTTCAACAACTATACAGTGTGTAGCTTGTACAGGATGATGGTCACGGCAACCAGTGTTGTGGGGGGTGATGAAAATGGGAAATATTGCTTCTAGAGTGGGACTCGAACCCACATCTCTTTGCATTCCGGGCCAGTGTGCTAATCATTACACCACCTAGGCTCCCTGATATCAACACACTACCCACGCTTACCTGTCTAAGCGGCTCCTTGCCTGAGAGGTCAGTGCAGACCACTACACATATATTTTACATTAGATCAAATATAACTTCATGTATGTGTATTAACCACCTCCCCTATCTTTCGTGAGGGACCAGTTAAATTCAAATGATCAATGTTTGGGCGGAGGGGGTAGGCTCTGCCTATGTACAATCATGTTTGATATAGCCTAAAATGAACCTATATATTGCTAAAACGTGAAACCCCAATAAGCATACACACCAAGATGTTTGTTGAGGTCTTACATCCTGGCAACAATTAAGGTCATATCAGGATGGGTACCGATTGGTGACTGCACGCGCATGGCGACTTTATAGTGCTGCCCTACTTGGGGACCAGGCCTCCGACACCATGACCCGATTTAACGCTCAGTCACATTATCCTGACACTGAGCTAACAAGTAATTTCCGTATCCTAGTAATGACAATCACCAAGCTAGATAGCGATAAGTAGCGATTTTGTAAGTTATTGGTTTCACTCGGCAGGGATTCGAACTCCCGACATTCCGCACATTACTTCTTGGTGAAGCCGTGGTTCATCGCTCTGCCCATGCGCCAGGTGTGCCTGCGTTGCATGTCCGAGCTGATTAGATGCTCCATGACGTAGCAGGTAACAAAGCCAACCTAGTAACCACTGGAATTACACCTCCTCGACAGGTATGCATGCAATAAATCATCCCCACACCCATAGTATGCAGCATAAGCAGTGGCATAGTATCCTTAGTGTGTCTTGCAGAACAATGTACATATATTCAGTCATATTCAGGGATGGTGTGTCCATAGTGTATGCATAGAAGACAAATGTAGGCTATATTCAGTGATGTATCTATATTGTATGTCCAGTAGGGAAATGTACATAGATTCAGTGATGTATCTATATTGTGTGTCTAAAAGGAAAATGTACATATATTCAGCGATATTGTACATATAGTGTGTATTTAATAGGAAATTGTCCATATAGACCTACAGCTGACGCAACAGAGAGTATATATATATATATATATATATATATATATATATACACATATATATATATACACACCTATATATATATATATATATATATATATATACACACATATACACACCTATATATATATATAAATATATATATTATGGGAATATAAACAAGGACACTACCCCCTAGCAGTTTTCTCTCCCTTTACTTACTCTATACCCTAATGTCATTGAGCTAGTACTACCAACCCCATAGGACTAGGTTAGTTCCTTCATTCTCCACTGCACTGCCACCTGTGAGCAGCTCATGAATGCATGATACCAGCTGCGCCTGGTCACTATATAACCCCATTATATAACCCCATTATATAACCCCATTAAACCAAGCTGGGTTAAACCAAATGATCGGTTAATCCAAACTTGTTTCGGCGGCCCGGCAGAATACTACCATTTATCATATAAAAATGTTGGTTAATCCAAATTATCGGTTAATCCAAACAAAATTGTCGGATCCCAGGCCACTTCCGGTATGGTTAAACCAAACTTTCATGTGTTGTTTTGGGGGAGTTTTCAGTCGCATTGGTGCGCTGAAGGCTGCAAATCTGCAGTACTGAATGGGCACCGCTGAAAGCGGTCCCATGTGGTCAGGAGTTGGCTTCCAATGGGTAGTGGTTAGAGAAATTGGGGGGGGGGGGGGGGGGGGGGGGGGGGGAGGAAGCCTAAGAGCTCAACCACAGTCCTCTGAGAGGGCTGGGGGAGGCTGGGTGGTTGGTGTAGTTTTACGCCCCAGTAAGACCCTAGGTCATACCAGGACGTGCACCGACTTGTGACAGCGGGCACTCATGGTGATTTTATAGTCCTGCCCCACTGGGAAATCAGGCCACCGGCACCATGACCCGATGTCCCACACTTATCCTGACATTTGCGCCCAGTCCCTGTCCTGACCTCATAACTCCAAGCGCCGAACAGCAACAGGTACCTATTTTATAAGTCATTGGTTTGACTCGGCCAAGATCCAAACTTCAGTCCCTCCAGATTCACCGGTACGCACAGTAAGTCCGGCCAAGGCCAGAGGAAGAAGTGAAGTGAGGATGGGATTAGTTAGGCAGTGGGTGGGGTTACCTGTTAGTTGTTAGTGAAAATTAGTGGTTAGTTGGTACTGGTGTCAAGTCAGCTATGGCGATGAGGTGGGGCCTGCTAGTCCTTGGTGTCATGGTCTGGGTGACCGACAGTGTTGATGATATCTGTGTTCTGGCGGTAGAAGCGAGCAAGTGCGTTCCAGGATGACTTAGAAATCCTGGAGAGGATAGCCAGAGCAGCCCTATTGTTGCTGAGTTGGCGGTCAGAGTCCTCCATGAAGTCACTGATGGCAGATCTGTCGACAGCGCCACATAAGGCGAGTATGTAGGCCACATTGAAGATCTTAGTGCCGCAGGGACAGCGCTGGAGGTTGGGGACATCAATCCAACGGCGGTAGCCAGTCCTGAAGCGGTTGACAGCAACTTGGGTAGAAGCAGGAAGGCCGACTGGATGGGGGATGTTCGTTCTGACCAGGTTGTACCAGAGCCAGTTTATTGAATAAGGGTTCCGTACTTGTTCCTTCTGTGTGGCGCATTCCCAGAGTTTGGTGGTGGCTCGAGAAGCGGCGGTGTTCAGTTTGGTGATGGATGGAGGGATGGCTGTCTCCACGTCTGCTCGGCTGGCACCGGCTAGAGCGACACAGTCGGCCTGGTCATTACCATAGAGTCCTATATGCGAGGGGACCCATAGCAGGACTGTGTTGAGGTGTGTCTGATGTCTGGTCGAGATTATAATCTGGATCGCGTCGGCAAGCGAGTGTCGGGCATTTGGGTGGGCGATCTCTTTGATGGCATCAGAGAGTCGGTAATGATGATGGCACTTGAGTTGGGGAGGTCTTTGAGGGCCAAGTGAATGGCGGCGAGCTCGGTATCGAGAGTGGAAGCAAAGTCTGACACCCTGGTGGTGTTCTTTGTGTTGGAGAAGGGGATGAAGATTCCGGCTCTGGCTCTACCTGATGTTGGGTTAAGGGAGCCATCGGTGTAGACCGTCTTTGCGAGGGGAAAGTCCACCTTCGCCTGAGTTATGGCCTCGAGAGCCAGAGAGTGGAGTTCTGGAATGGTGTAAACCGCCTTGGCAGCAACTAGGTTGGTGGTTCGTGTTTCCACTGGAATGGAAACCCATGGTGGCTTCTGAAGGCTCAGGGCGGAGTCTGCAATGTGGAGTTTGTGGGAGCCCTTGAGGGTGGTGATGGCGTCCTTGAGGCAGTAGGAGATGTGAGGGTGACCGCGGGACCCATCTCGGAGGTAGGCTCTGCGGATTGTTGGTGAAAGGCCTGAGGAGAGCATTCTTGTGAGGAGGGTGGTGAGAAGTTGTTTGCCTCGGATGGTGGAGGGGAGGGAGGCCGGATTCAAGGAGCAGGATCTCGATCCTGGTGGTGATGAGAACACGGAGGACAAGCCTGGCAGCCCGGTGTTAGATGTTCTCAAGTTTCCAGAACTCATTCAGGAAGATCTCGTTCTTGGGTAGTTGAAGTTTGGTGTGGTGGTTGTCAAGGCGAGGGCTGTGAGAGCGAGTGTTGGCACGGCGTAGTCGAAGAGGGAGTGGACTGCCTGGCGGTAGAACAGTGCGAGTACACCTTCCAGGGCGCCCCAGGAGAAGCTGGAGATCCTCTTTCATGTGATTATAATGTCATCTGAGGTCCCTCCCGCCCACCCCCATCTCCCACCCATCCCCACCCCCATCTCCCACACACCCCACCCGCATCTCCCACCCTCACCCCCATCTCCCACAACCCCCACAACCATCTCCCACCCACCACCCACCACCATCTCCCACCCACCCCCCACCACCATCTCCCACCTACCACACACCACCATCTCCCACCCACCCCCACCACCATCTCCAACCCACCCCCACCCCCACCCCATCTGACCTAGCTCCCTTAAGATTCCCAAGCACCCCCCACCACCTAAGTCCTTCCATACCCCCACCACCATCTCCCAACGCACCGCCTATCCTATCCACGCACCGCCACCCCCCACCCACAAACCCGACGCCACCCCCATTTCCCACCCCACTCCCATCTCACAGGAGCAGGAATTCCCGAGCTTATTACATGCGGTAATGGGATATCACGATCCATATATATATATATATATATAATTTATATTTATTATGGGTCCGGCCTCACGATAACGGGCCAATCGAGTGGTCAAGTTGAAGATGTCGGCATCGCAATTCCTTAAACGTGTAGTGCTAATTTCTTTGTTTTCATATTTAAAAATTAGTCCTAGAAAACAAATGAGGTTTTTAGTATTTTCTCGACCTATACATTCAGTATATGTATTGAAGGGCTTTCCAAAACATCTCTGTCAATGCTAAAACTATAATTATACCGATCGACGCGCGACATCCAATGATCGTCGCCGACAAACTTTTAACTAGATGTCGGCGGCGCAATTCTTAAAGTTCTCGTTCATTTCTTTGTTTTATATTA